>VWZP01006235.1:25161-69008 GCA_013396995.1 Dicaeum eximium
AGGAAAACACCACCTATTCCAACAGCTCATGAAGATGGTAACAGAATATACTTCAACCCAGGACATAAAGTGACATAGAATATGGGGAGTAAGGAGGACATTGAAGCTCCTATTCAAGATTTAGCTAGGTCTGTGTAATCCTGATTCTTGCTTGCCTTTGATTGTGGATTACTCTGTATGCTTGCTTGATAATGGAGGTGTGGAGTGATTTGTTGCCAGCAAATGTCCTGCCTCAGCTTTGAGGAGGTCATATGATATTAGAGGTTTAAAAAGGCATGATACAGATTACTTAAAATTTTGCACAGAGAGGAAGACAGAGAGGCAAAATGAATAATACCCTAACTCTCAAAATGTCCAAACTAACAAGAATAGTTCAGAAATTATTGGTGGGAATTATTACACAGGAAGAAACTAAGATTTCTGAGGCAGATGGCCCATAGTCCTATGTCAATGCAGCTGTCATCAATGTTCCTTCTGTATGAAAGGTCACCTGAGAAAGAAAAATTCATGTCATGGCAATTTCGAGATTGTCTTGGTAAAGAAGGATTGCACTTGTCTGAACTAATACAAGTGAGTGGTACATCTCTCTTACAGATTAAAATATGTGGTACCTGGAAAGCAACCAAAAGCCAAGAGCCCTCAGTTATTCAAAAAGAAAAACCTCTTCACATTTAACAATGGTTTTCATAAATATGTGGACAATTTATTATTATTTTATTAATAGCTGTGCAGATAAGTGTGTTACACAATAATTAAAGGAAGCAGAACTCATACAAGTATGTATAAAATGGCAGGTACTAGTAGGGAAATAAGAAAACTCCCATCTGAAATAATGATTATAGAACTGCAAGAAAACAATCACACATTTTTAGGGATGATTTCTTTTCAGTACTGTTTCATTCTGTTAATAAATAGTCCAAATGACTAGTAACTTTGCTATTCTTTCACAGTCAAAAGAAAATCTTAAAGACAGGTACTTTCTGGGGTGCGGTTTGGTAGCCAAGGCTTCAACCAATAAAGGGAAGAGAATCTGGGAAGGGAAGCTGGCCAGAGAACTGGTAACTCTACAATAACATTCATGGTGAGGCAGGAGCTGAAAGCCAGCTGTTTACTGGCTTCCACTTACAGCAAGTTCACAAGCCAAATACATCATTTCCCAATATAAAGAGTTGGAATTTTGGTCAGGTAAAGCCATTCCCTAAAAATCCTGATAACTCTGTTGCAGAGATCCTTATATTCATTTCGCCATGGACCCTGGAGAATCTAGGCAGGGTAGCAGAGACTAGGTGGCTTGTGATAGGATTTTTCTTTTCTTTTTTTTTTTAAAGACCTGCATCATAATATCTATTGGAAATTTTATTTCTTTACTACTGGAAATATCAGATAATCTGTAGAAATAATTTTCATGTAACTAAAAGAAATTTATGCAACCCTGTGTTTCTTTTTTGTACTTTAGAATATATGCAGAAAAAGGACAGTTTCATAGGTTCACATGAAGGAAGTGTGCTGCCTATGCTTTACATAGTGCAGTAATGTTTTTAAGTGGAATGACAAGGATCAATAGAGAAGACTATGAGTAGAAATTATCCTTTTTAAAATCGGATTCTTATAATTAAGTAGGGACATTTACATAGGATTTTTCTGCATTTGTAGACTTTAGTCACAGTGTAAAGGACCTTTACAAACCCCATTGCTATTCCTAGCATGAAAGAACAGCAAATTTTTATTGAGTTAGGAATGAAAAAACTTTTTAAAGAGGCAAACCACTTACCACTTCCCCCCACCCCCCCA
Source organism: Dicaeum eximium (assembly GCA_013396995.1). Taxonomy (NCBI): domain Eukaryota; kingdom Metazoa; phylum Chordata; class Aves; order Passeriformes; family Dicaeidae; genus Dicaeum; species Dicaeum eximium. Next base: position 26,953 of record VWZP01006235.1, read on the forward strand.
AAAAAAAAGGAAATATAACCAACCAATAAGTAAAATAAAATAAAATATCAAATAGCAAAATAAAAATAAAAATAAAACAGCAAAAGCTCAGATGGACAAGCAAAATCAAACCAAACCCCTTAGCACTGCATTTATAAGATGTCTAATTACACACTTTTTTACTCAAAAAGCAGAAAAACTCTACATGGCCTCTTCTTTCTCTGGTGCTCTTACACAAACACTTTTTTTTATTCTTGCCATTTTTAATGCAAAAACCAAAAACATTTTGGATATATCTTCTCCTACATTGTACAATGTACACTTATACTCCAGTGTTAAGGTAACATGACACACATAATGTTCTGAATAATAGATTAAAAAGCTCACAGAACTGTCTAATACAAATACTGAGAAAATAGTTAAGTATAATTAAAAACATATGTGCAAGGCATAACTATTTCAATTATCACTATCAAAAGCAAAGAGCAAAATTACAAACATATATGTGATCCTGAATAGAGCAGAATAGAATAGAATAGATTGGAACAGAAAGAGTCAATGCGTTGCTCTCATAACAACTACTTTTCTTCATGGTGTATTTTTTATTATAATATATTTCAAGCATGAATGCATTTTGGTAAAACCTGATACCAAAGCAAAAAGAAGTAAAGTACCATTATTTATATGATATCAACAAAACTTTATGACTAACCAACATAATGAAAAAAATGTATTAGCTGGGACTTTAGTTCTAAATTCATCTAGAATAACATATCTTAATACACTTAGCAAAATTAAATTATACAGTGTGCATTGGATGGAAATGATAATTCCTTTCTAAAGTAATAACTTCAGTGTATTCTTTTGAAGCACCAAAAACTTAGATGTTCCTTTTACATCCCATTCCATTTCTGTACACTTAATTTTATTTTCTTTATTTGTTTATAAGAAAGAAAAGATTGCTTCCCATAACTAAGCTGGCCTTGAAAGTGACCCATGGGGTAAAGCTCATTGTCAAATCCGTGTGCTCAGATTCTGTGGATGAATCTCAAACACAGTAAGAAACAAGAGACTAACCTCAGAGATTCAGCAGTTCTTTTTTCTTTCTTCGGCCTGATAGTCTGAAGAACAGAAACCATCACACATTATGTCTGGGGGAAGCTTAAGAAAAAGAGGTAGTTTCTCTACACTTTACTTAATGTTTTCTATCTCATTAGAGACACTTTAAATGGGTGACTATCCCTATTCCATAGGGGAATAGAAATCACCATTCATCAAATGCAAAGTCAGATTACATTCCTAACTGTTACCAGGAGAACCTGCTACCACTACTTATATATTTTCCTCTCTCTATCAAAGAAGGTGTCACTTGAGAAAGAAAGCAACATAAATACTCAATTCTGATGTTAATGACAAATGCAGTGATTATACTCCAAAAAGAAAAACTAAGAGGATGAGATCAGAGCACACTGTTCTATCACTATGTGATAAAACATCAATAACTTATGTGGGAGATAAATCATGATTACAGCAAAGAGGAATCAGAATAAATTTTTAAGCTGCTGCCACCCTTAGGTTAGAGAAAAATTAACTACTTTTTAAAGCATGAATTTCTGATCAAGGCTTTTCTGATATAGGTTATATAGGAGATGAAGAAAATTTATATTACCTGTGAAAGTCAGGAAGGGAAGAAAAAGAAAACATATTGCTATGCTGAAACCCTATAAGACAATCAGATGGTTACATCAACTTTTATAACATCATTTTTTATGAGAAGAATTTACACACAGCTGGGCTAAACCTGGATTCAGTGCAGCCTCAGGTCAGAGAAACAGAATACATGCTGGACTTCAGCAGTAACATCAATTCACCCCTCTGGAAACTGGTTCATGAATGAAATATCATGGAATTTTGTTTGTTCTTTTCTTGCTTGAGTTGCCACTAAGTGAGTTCATATAAAAACAAACAAATTTTTTAATATGTTTATGACAATTAGTTCCAATAACAACTGAAAGAAGGATTTTAATTTCAAAATGCAGTTGCATTTGAAGACTTAAAGTTTAGATTGTATGGTGCAATGCACGCTGACAATCAGATGGTTAAGGATGATACAATAAAGTCTGTAATAAAAAGAGGGAAAACCAAAGAACAAAGGTAAAAGCTGAAACACAAGAGTCTACCTACTGATATATGATAAACTTACATAATGTAGAGATTGTGGAATTTACATCTGTAAATTATCCCTGCTGTACAATGCTATCAAAAGAGGATATAAATCAAACAATAGTTAATTTTCTTTTCAAATACTATGAAATATTAAAACTGTGAAGAATAGTTAAAAATAAAAAAATCTTTTTATTGTGGAATAAATACATATTAGAAACTAGACTATTAGAAAAATAGTTTGAAAATCAAGAGTCTATCCAAACATATCCTTAATGTATTCAATTTCTTTCATTTTCAGCTAAAACTGGCCTGAATTACATTGTGCAAATTGTACAATCTTAAAATTGTTTATCTGTATCTTTACAATATCCCTCATTCTAATTTCTCTAAAATGGTACAGAAGGGAGAATAAAAGGATGAACTAGACAATATAATGCCATTTTCAAGGAGAGACAAATTCTTAAAAAACAGATAAGCATATTGCTTCAATGTTCCTTAAAATTTTGAAATTAGTTTTAGCTAACATGTCCTGGTTTAGGGTAAATTTGGGAGAAAATCCCCTGAAGGGGTTTCCTCTAGAAAGCGAATTTTCTCCCAACTGGTTCAGGAAAAGAACTTCCTTGGCAAAAAGTGGAAAGAACTGTTTATTTAACAGGAAAAAGCATTCACCAGCACATAAAGCAAATGGAACAATATTAAACAATAAAACTCTTGCCGCTCCAGAAGAGATGACAAAACTTGAGAAGTCCCAGGCTGTTATCAGTCCCTCCAGCACTGGAAATGCTGCGGCCCAGCCCGGCCTGGCCTGGTGGGCCACGGTTGTGAGCTCCCGGTCCTCTCCTTGGTGTTCAGTCCAAAGCAGGTTTAAACAGGTCCAAAGAAAAGGAAAGCACCACAGTCCAAAGAACTTCTCTGCCTAAGCTAGCTAAAACTAACTAAAAAGCAACAGAGAACTCTGTCCCGCTGCAGACACATCGTCCAGCGGAAGAAGGAATGTGGAGGAGGAAAGAACAAAGTGTGAAAACAAACTGTGGGCTTCACAGTCCCCCCTCTTCGCTCTTACAGTCAACCTTAAAGGTGCAAAAACTTCTTTTCTGAGCTACATAGACAAATGGGGATAATGAGCCTCATAAAGTCAACTCAGGACATTATGCCAGATAAAACGAAACAAAAACAAAATTAACAAAATGAAGCATTATTTAGGATCTTAGAACCACCCTCAGAAATTAGGACATCATGAAGTCACTGTGATATCAGCAGTTTGTGACCTCTGTGTTTTAATACGATTTTTCCTGGACTCATGCTAAAGAACAGGGCTCTCACATTAGCCTTATCAGAATGGTGGTCTCTCCAGGTCTGTTAGCCCTACTTTTGGGATAGAAGTATTTCTGCAATGTGCTGATGATATTACCAAAAGTTTCTCTCTGTCTTAGCTCAATTAGTAAATGTTAATATTATTTGAATTTCTAAGCAGTATTTTGATCAGTGCTTATACACAAAAATCGACAAAACTGACAACCATTTTGAAATAAAGCAAGATTTTTTTTTTCTTTTTTTTGGTTTGGAAATTGCCCAGTTCAAAGGTTAGGTGCTTCCAGGTACTTAATACCACATCCATCCTGATCTTCATTATTTTCAGTGATGGGTCATTTTCAGCTTTATCTGCACAGTCTGTACCAGCGTGTCACTGTTCTCACATTAAAAAATATTCTTTTTTATGTCCAATGTAAATATACCCTAATAAAGTCTAAACCATGCCCCCTTGTCTTGTCATTGGACTCCTTGCTAAATGCCTCTTATAATGCTGCCTTATAATGTTCATTTTATATATACACATAAATGGATATAAATGGAATATTATATTGTATATTAATTAACTTAATATTCACAGTCCTTTAAATTTTTGCCCTTTTTTTCAGTGCTTGTTCTGTTTTTCCATTTAAACTATCTGACCAACTTATTAAAACTTTGAACTGCTTTTTATTATTTTATTATTTATTTACTGATGGCTGATATCGTTTTCCTAGTCCTACAATGATCATATTTATTTTTCATGTGATGAAGTACTTGTGTCTATTATTTTTGATTTCTTTAACCTCTTTCAGTCTCAGAGAAATGTTTTCCTAAGACCTCTCTAATTTTATTGGGTGAAAAATGCTCCAGATCTTCCATTTTCTGTCTGAAAGTTCATTCACTTCAAGCCTCAGCTGAGATGAAATCTGAAGAGGAACAAGAGACCTTCTTTAAGGTGACATGACAACTTCAAAAAGCAGGATAATTTCATGTTTTTATTGCTTTCTACGATTTTTTTTTAGCTGAGTTCAATGAGGTCAATGCCTCAACTGACACCAAATTCTATTTTTAAAATCTATATCAATAGTGTAATTGGCAGACAGATATGGTTGGTGATCTTTTTAAGGCCTAGTTTAAAGAAAAAGGTTTAGCATTCTCTCTTTTTTGTTATAAAGTTTGATAGTATCATACATTTTTGTGGACATCTTAGCAATTAAAATCTTAGTGTCACTAACTGTCTTCTCTTTGATAGCATTTTTTTCTACAAATTCATCTGCCTTTCCTGTCTTTCCTACAACCTGTTATAGTTACACTTTATGAGTTTAGAAGGAATATTAGCATTTCAGGCTGAAATTAGTTGTTAAGGTTATATATCACATTCTCTGACATTAAGCTGTATTTTAGACCAAATGTGAGTATATAGTGTCAAGAATTTTAAATGTTTTCTCTTTTCATGTTTAAGAGTATTCACAGAAAAGAAGTCATTAGAAGATGTTACTGGAAAATATACGCTTTGTGCATCATTAAAGGAGGAAGGTATGGAAAGACTAACTGATATCTCCTTGATATCAAATTAAAAAAGTACATTTGTTGTGACAGCATCCTGACATTTATGGCTAAGATCAGCAGAAGTATTCACCATAAAATTAGACAAGTATCCTCATTTCTTAAAGGAAATACGGTATTTTGAGTATCATTTCTACCGTAGGGTAAACTTGGTCTAATTCCTCTGTGCAGTTGTACTTATTTGAAAAAGACCCAAACAAAGTGACCAAATAAAATTATAAAGCCACAAAGGAACACAAAAATAAATAATGTAAAATGCCAGAAGAGAAAATAAAAAAACATAGGTTTGTACCCCTCATCTCAGTTGACCTTTCTGAAACGGTAAAGCGTAAAATGCTTTCGTGCATAAAACAATATCAAGACATTTTTCAAAAGAGTCAGTATGAGCACATTTTAGAGGTTAAGTGGAAGCGGGCAATGACCAGCAATATGGCAGCATGAAGTGTTTTATGTATTTAATTGTGCAAGTTTAGCATGAGGTCTAGGACCCACTGAAATTTCAAAGCCACTTTGACAACAAGTAGAAAAGGTTAATTGGTGAAATACTCTATGGCAAATACATTAAAACTACACAAACAAAACTCTGTTTTCAAAACATGCACATAGTAATACAAAGACCACAAATTTTAAATTAACTCTGCAATTCAATATTTTTCCTCTCATTTGTTACACTAGGAAAAGAATTATTTATATCTATTCGTTAAATTAACTTTTCACGACAAAATAGCCACCTGAAACACATATTTGGTGTTAAATTGAAGACTGACAGGTGAGGCTGTGTTGTTACATATATCATCCACATAGGAGGAAAAAATTCCCAGCTGATTTAAACAGCAAAATAAACTCCTGCAATACTAAATCACTGCAACTTCAGAGCCAAAAGGGTGGTTTTCATATCCACATTGAACCCCATGCAGGACTCAATGCTAGAACATGAGAATATTTCCTGAAGCAACTGCAGTCCATGGAAAGCCCGTGCTGGAACAGGTTTATCTTGAAGGACTCCTGTCCATGGAAAGAACCAATGAAGAAGAAGGAAAATAATGTGAGCAGAAGAAGCAGCAGAGAGGACCTGCTATGGACTGACCACAGCTCCCATTTCCCATCCACCTGAACTGTTCCTGTGAGGGGCAGTAAGTAGAGGAACTGGGAATAAAGAAATTAAGTTGGATGTGGTAAGAGGAAGATGATTCAGATTTGCCTTTTTTTTTCCCACAGTCCTTCTCTATTTTAATCGGTGATATATTATCTGATTTTTCCCAAGTTAAGTCTGGTTTGACTGTGCCAGTAATTGGTGAATGATCTCTCTCTGTCCTTATTTCAGCCCACAAGCTTTCCATCTTATTTTCTTCCCCCCTGTTTTGTGGAAGTGGGGAAGGGTGAGTTACAACCCTTTGAACTGAATTTAAGTTTTAGAAGAAACTTGTTTAATCTGATGTAGACACCACTGAAGAATACAGGGGTCTATATTCTCAGCTGTTTAAATGAAGAGTCTGCTCAAAAATTAGGAACTGGGTCTTCTTAACTCCATACTGTGAAGGTGGGAAAACAGTCCAAAGGTGCTGTTTATTGTCATATCTTTGTCAGACTTATCCAGGAAAACTATTCAAAATATACGAACATACTGCTGTTCACTTGTTTATTTCTGTCTGCAAATTTAGCCCTGCTGAATGGAACACATGTCTTACTCCACACCTACACATTATGATGTCTAATTTTTCTTCTTCATTTGCCCTCTTACTCCTTGTATATTACTGAAAAATCAGGTTTAGCACCAAAAATAGCTTAGAGGTTATGCTGTTTTGACAGAACTCAATCTCCCAGTGTGAGGGAGAAAATTGCTGGAATTGAGTCTTAAATGTGAACTCCAAGTCTGATGAAAAGAGCAGGTCTAGGTGCTGGATAGAGTAACAGCACAGAGTGCTTCTGGCAGTTCCCATCTACGAGCCCCACTCTCTTGACAGGTACTGGACACCCTTCCCTGACTAGTGTAGCTAAATCTAGTAAGTAATTTTGGATTGAATTAGTTTCTGTGACAGACGAAACAGACTTTACAGTAGGCAATTTGAGTTTCTCTGGTTCAGTGACTACTATGGCATTGCTCCTCTCAAGAAGATTTTCACATTATTGAGGGCTGGTAGGTTTTCTTGTAAATAGCTACAGGCAGGATGCATTGCAACACAACTGATTCCTTGTCTGTTCCCATTAAAAAAAAAAAAAAATTCTGTCTATATCTGCCGAGTCACTTACACAAGTGCATATAGACAGCCATGCACATACAAGGAAAACAAAAGGCAAACATCTGAATAATTTTTTTTCCATACATCCAGAAAATTCATATAGTGGCCTTCTTGAGAGACTTAGCCTCAGTATTATTGTTACAAAACATATTGTGTTTTTAATGGAGAGAAAAGGCAGGAAGGATTACCTATCTTAAATACAATTATGAATGGGGAATTGGCACCATATACTTCGATACAATCAGGTTACAGTAAAATGCCAGCCATATCAGAAAAGGAAATACAAGAACCTCCATATTTAAATTGTAGCTAATGTGTTTTTGGAAGTCTGGTATTCCACACTTCCCCTATAGCTGTCACTGAACATAGACTTTAAGTATTTTCTTTTTTTAACTAGACTGATACTGCACATATATACCATAAAATTGCTATAAAACTAGCATCTGTAGAATGTACAAAATGCAAATTTTGGGCAGTGCTTATAGAATATATATATATTATATATAGAGAATAGCATATACAATAAATAAATTCATGCTTTTCAAGTGTCTCCATCCACACTGCAGATTTTCCAAATTGCTGTTTATTTTGCTAAAGCCATTTTTATTCTTCTCAAAGACAATATAAACTATTCCTGTCATTTTCATGGATGTTTTCTTCCTTAAATTGGATTCCTCTTTCATGGATATTTTTTTTTCTTTTTGCTCTGGCTTTTAAGAAAGCATCAGCACAAAACAGAGAGATGCAAAACATGCAAGTGAATAAGGATTTTTATTATTATAAATTGTCGCAAACAATATAATTTCAGAATGAAACAGACATAGATCTTCTGAGCTGGTTCCAAAACATAATCAGCAATATGGATGTATGATATAGAAATATTCCACTGTATTTTTGAAAGATATTCAAAGCACAGAGTGGAGCTCTAACACAACATGGGAAAACTCAAGTCTAACAGAAACATGCATTTTTGCTGTTTCTCATATTAATCCATTATTTAGTGCTCCCTTGTTTCAAGTCATCATTGCAGCAGCAATACCTCTTGGATGAGGTAGTGCACCTAGAGCCTTCCAGAGAGCCAGTTATAATGGTGGCCAGCAAAGAGATACTTTTTCATTATTGTCTGGGATTAGGAGGCTGGTTTATGAGGTGGTGAAATAAATAGGAAATCTGAAATGCTTTAAAACCAAAATGAGACTATTTTTTCTAGAAGCAAAGAAAGCACAGGAGTATCATCCTGGTAAACCTTTCAGGTCCTGTCTTTCAGAAATCATCAGTTATGTGAGTCTCTTGGAACAGAAAAACATAGACACATTTTAAATGTCTTTTAATTACAGAAAAAATGAATTAGTTTGAGAACTAAAAAATCAAGCAATCAAAGAGAGAAGTTTTATTATCCTATTTCAGTCGCTTTCCATAAAAATTGATGTTGGGTTATTATCCATATAATTTAAAGAATTTCAATTGAAAATTTTCATGGACTCAAACCTATTTTTTGCATATCCACCATTTAAATACTTGATGACATTAGCAAAAGATTTTTATCTTTATTTTGTGTTTGGCTTTTGATTTTTCAGACATGGGTAACCTCTAAATAGTCTGTGTTTTTCCTTCCTGTTTAGCCTTAAGTGCCCCGTTGGTGCCTGGAAGATTGCGAATGTATCTATCAGAGAGGTCCTTATGAGACAGTGTATGCATTTCTGTATATCAGTATATGAGTATCAGATAAACTATAAAAATTAGATTGATGAAATAGAAAACAGGTATTAAATAAGCAGACTTTGTTTGATTCTAACCAACAGTCTCATTTTCACAGTTGTTATTGCATAGCTTCAAATAATAATAAAATAATAATCACTTCACTTTTTTTCCCAGGCTTATTTCCTGCATGTTTATACAAACAAATCCTAAGAAATTATGAACTTTCATTGTTTCCCTATAATTATTTATCATAGTATTGGTAGTTTTTAGGCATGAAGGTTTCATTGCCTACTTTTGTGTTCCCATGGGATGTCTTTCCTACCACCACTTCCTCCAACAAAAAATGAATATAAAGTGCCTTCAATTATTATCTTTTTTATTGCTGTAACACAAACAGAGATTAAAAGAGAATTTCAACTCTTTGTTACCCTTTCAGTAATTAACTCTATTTTGTGAAGCCATATTTTTAAATAGTTTTCATGTCATAATTTCTACTTTTGCAATACAGAAATTAACAGCAACAGAGCCTTAAGTTTTACAGAGAAGTTGTCTTTTTAACTAACTCTAAATCTATATTTTAAAATTGTTATTTTTGTATTGCAAAACACATATATTGTATTTAGACACCAAGGTGCTGGCCATTTTTTCTAATGTTTTTAAGGGAAAAAAAAATTAGTTGAGTAGCAACAAAGTAACAAGTATGCTTAAAAAAAATTAGTTCTAAGACAATATATATCTGTTTGTTTGCAGTTAATGATTACTGGATACAGTAACTTCATGAGGTGTATCTCAGAGTGATCATCCAGTGAAAAGGGATCTAATGTTTGAACACTTCTGTTTGAATGTAAATGTATTTTTCAGCTTTTGTACATCACAAGGTAATGTGTTTTAAAGATGTGTTTTAACACTGTAAACACCTTGAGAGTCTGACTGTCAGTTTAAATTTCTATTTTTCCTATGCCACCACACAGGCTGTAAAATTATTTATTTACTTGTTGCAGTTTGAGAACTCTAGATGAGAGCATCACGTTTCTTGTTTCCTCATTTACATCCTTGTGACAGTTTCCGTTCGAAAATGGGCGTCTCCATTCTCCATTCCCTGAAAATACTGATGTTGGAATCCAGGGCTCAGAGAATGTTTCTCTGCCTGTTTTAAGAAGCCCTGACCCTCAGCAGAGCACTGCTTTTGGCCTTCGTCCCTGGAAAAAGTTGCCAAAGCTCTGGTATGAGTTAGAGCACACAGGTTTGAATTAGATATTAGTATATAATAGTGGTATTATATCACAGGGTGAAGAATTTAGGGTTTTAGGATTTTAGTATGAGAGTGAATAGGAGACAAGATGGAGGATTTTGGGTGTTGTCCCTTCTTCCTTGTCCCTCTTTGGCTCCATTTGCTGTAGTACTGATGGCAGAAAGTTATTGGTTAGAGTAAGCAGTAGTGTGGAAGTTACATAAATAGATTAGTAGATGTTATTGGTAGAAAAGTAAAAACAAAGCACATGTTAGAAAGTGTTTTAAAAGGCTTTGATTTTGTGTGTTTGGGGTCCATTTTGTGCCTTGCTTCTCGCATGCTAAGTCTGGTGTGTAGATGGTGTGCTGAACTTAAGATAAGAATAAACAAAAACTTGAAGACCGAGGGAAAGAGAGTCCTGCTCATCCTTCATCCTTGGAAAAGAATTCAGCAGAGGAACCCCCAAAAAGGGCCCAGGGGGTTGGGTTCCCACTCTTGCTGGGACCACCAAAAAATCCAGCATATTTTGTCAAACCATGACATTCCTCCTTTTCTTCAACTTTGTCTTTGGGAATTTTTCTTCAGTGTACATCATTCTGTGAAAAAAAAAAAAGCTCTTCAGCTTATTATCTCTTCAGCTAGAAACTCATATTTTAGTTCAAGATATCATCTACACCTATTTCCAGGACTCTTCTGTGTTTCTGTCCCTGTTACCACAGTCTTGTCCCAAGTTGTTCATTTCCACTGGCCATATGTGTGACTTCCAGGCCTGAAGAAACCTTTGCACTGACAAATGTCTCGTGGTTTGACAGTGCAGTTTCCCACTCACAGTGAAAATCTTTACCTTAGCATTCTAAATGCTAAAGAAAATCTTGGATTGTCTGAGAGGCAGTTTCTGCTATCACAGGAGAAGCAGCCTGTCAGTGACCACATGAATATTTGACCAAAATGAAATAATGGTTGCAATCATTTTTTAAACTTTATGACTGCATTTTTTTACCAGACTATGCAATTCAGCAGCGTAACTGGAAGTAGTAGACAAACCATGCAAGTGTCATAAACACCTAATTTTAAAAAAAATAGGAAAATAGAACATAAACACCATGGCTTTCATGGTGTTTCTGAGCTAGTTAGGCATAAACTGGCAGAGCAGATAACTGAGAGATATTTAAGTAATTGCTCCTAGTCCAGTGATCTTAAACTGAAAGTCTAAACTATTTTTAAAGTAAGCCAATGATATTGTTAACTTACAAGTCCTTTGGTCTTATTGAGCCCCTTGCTGAGAAAATACATTCTGATTTTTTCAGAAGTGTCATGTCTGTTGCTCTTACAGTTATAGAATTTTCATTAACATTTACTTGCCTAACTTTAGCAAAATCATAAATTAATAGCATTAACAAGTGACTGCAATGGTGTATGGAAAACTAATGTCAGCATGCACAGCACTCTTTGGAAGACGAAATGTCCTAGGATACAAATCACACTTAGTTCAGAACTTACTGCATAGCTTTTATTCTCCTTTAATGGGTATTATTTTTTAGATTGCATTATCCTAATGTCACACATACTGAGGGTATAGATAGGCATATTGACAGAATCCCTGTAGCAATATGAATTCTTCTGTTGTGTGGTTACCATTAGTCTTGATTGCATTTGCTGAGGGTGAAATTTGAGGAACAGGTTGCTTTGAGCATTTTTGTTTATTGATTTACATTTTGAATCTTAATTTTGTCCTAGTGTCTTTCCTTCGTTTCTGTTTCTTTTAATTATTTTCCTTTTTTTCCACTTTTTAAACAGATTTCTGTTGTTACGTTATCTTGTCATTGTAATAATTACTTTCATGTTTTCTTAGTGCCAGTTTAACATTCTGCTACTGATTAACATTATCGTCATATTTACTGGAGCTCATGTTGTACATATGAGAATACGTCCTTTATTTGTCTCTAAAATTTTCTTTTTCCCTTGTTAGTAGTTTTTCTATCTCGGTTTCAATGCTCTGGTTGGTTACAATTTCAAGTTTTCCCATCTGGGACCTTGTTTCATTTTGCTTGGCCTCTGTGACATGGTAATCTAATGGAACTGTAGTTCAAATTGTTTTGTCTCTCTGTTTTGCATCTTCTTTCCACACACTATAAATGATGACTTCATTTATATTTTTCTGTTCAGGATTTTAAGAAAAACAGTAATTACAAAAACTGGTCCTAGTCTGTGACACCTTACATTACAGTAAAATGATTCCCCAGTGGAATTTGAAGAAAAATGTCGATGCCTGTAACTTATGAAAGACCAGAAAATTTGAGAAAGCTACTCTAGCTGTCACGGTAAACAAAAAAGCTGATGATAAGGGCTGGTGATAAATATAGGTCCAAAGCATCAGAAATCTCTGCTTAGCTTTTGACTAGTACCTAAGTCATATTTTTTATGGCATTGTAAGTGAAAGTTGCTGTGATGGTGGGAACTTCTTATGGCACAATATTGAGAGGATACCAACTGCTTTGATGGAATCTGATAAGCATTGCATTTAGTGGGCCTTTGTCAATAAAAGGCTGTATAATCAGAGTTTTATACTCTTGCTTACCAATGTATACCTGCTCTGTTCTATGAAGAGACAAATAGATCTCTGCAGCTTGTGATGCCTTAAAGAATCTAGAAATAAAACTACACACTTTTGAGATTATATTAGTAATGAAGGTAATAGAAAGGCTGGTCTTCATTGGAGGCCTCCAAGGGGCAGATATGGAAAATGCCCAAATGCGCACCCCCGCATGCGGTGAATACAGTTTTATAAGTTTTGCAAATTAGCTTAAATGACAAAAATCCCCAATTGGAGAAAAAAAAATTATGAGGTAATCCTTCTAGATTCAACCCCTTTACAAATCTTGCCCCTCAGATATGAACTAAACTTTGTGAATATGTGTTTTGAAGAGCTGGTTTCAGGAAAGAACCAACATAGGATAAGGGCCCCCCAGGGCCTGGAGCTTTGGAATGTGCTTTGTCTTTCTGCCTAGGGAGAAGGTAGGGAAAAGTACTGGGTCTAGCTACACATACAATAATAGGCTACAGAGCTGCAAATATATGTGCAAGGAATATTGAGAATATATAAAAACAAAAATCATTCTGGCAACACTTTGACAAAAAGATGTACATGAAAGGAAGTCCAGGGCTTTATTTTCACAAGGAATGTGGGCTGGCAAGCACTCTTTAAAAAGGTGGTATTTATGACTCATGATTTCAATTCTTCAGACTAATTGCAAATTACCTTATTTAATTATGGTTGATTAAATAAAAAACTTCCTACTATTTTTGCTGATTGGTTGGTTGAAGTGACTTGTGGAGATGGATATGATATGAAAACTTTTGGGTAAATTGATTAAGACTCTGCTTCCATGTGTTAAAAACTCTGATCTTGTAAAACCTGTTTTGGAAAAAAAAGGGGATTTTTCCAGAGCTTCACTGAATTTGGAGCAGGTACATAAACCAGTTATAGTAAATATATTTATTTATTTTAAATTAACTAATGAATTAATTATCATTAAAATTGTCTTAGAAAGCAGGATAGAATATATGTAAAATAAGCTTAGTAAAAGTATGAATTATCAGGCAATTGATTGATTTATCCAGTTCGGGTTCATGTTTCAGAGTTCTGCTAGATACAGGAAAATCTAGGCTTTAATAATCTGTATCACATCTCACAGAAAAAAAATACAGTTTTCCATAATAAGAATATGGAAGAGTTGTTTGTATGTGTCAAAATATTTCTCTTTTTTTTTCTTCCCACCTGTTTACCTTGCTGTTTATTTCTGGAAGTTGTGCAATGCACACTTTCAATATTATAGCTGCCTTCCTTTCTAAGAATTGTTTGCCAAACACTTAATCAATTATGCCTAGATTAAAGTTCAGATAGTCATTATCACTGGGTTACTCCATCAATTTAAAAAATCAACAAAAAATTACAGTTTCCTAGTTATTTGAATATTACAATAACAGTAATATTTCAGTGTTAATCAGTATTAATACAGGAAGTAAAGCTAACTTTTTTCTTCTAACCCCATCCTTTTATAAACATAAGATATGTATATATGATGAAAGATGATCAGCATTTCACACTTACCTCTGCATTAATTAATTCAGTTGACTATGGTTTCAAGAAAAATAGAACTGATTTTACAGTTTCTGAGGAATCTACATGAAATTCATTTCCTAAGAGCCATAATTTAGTTGACTGCCAAACTTTAAGTGGACGTAGCGTTTGAAACTGTCACCAACAGATGAACAGATTGAGTATTGATGTATAAAATTTGATACTTTAGAGACAAATAACTGGGAGAAAGTTATTTGTATACTGGATTTAGAATCCTGTTTATGCAAGAAACTAGACAGTGTTTCTCTCCCTTAGCACCATTTTAAAACTAGCCAGACCTTTTTTCTCCATTATTCTAATTGAAAGGCTGGTCCTTAATCTTAGTCTTTTAATGGTTAGGAACTTTAAACTAATTTCAATTCTAAATTTATTCATGACAGTTTTATACTCATGTGCTCTTGTGCCAGCATTGTCCTTCAACTTAATTAGTTTTTGTCTCTCCCCCGTGTTTACCCCCTAGTTTATTTATAGCAAGTAATTATATCCCCACTCTGATTTTGTTTTCTAGTCTTTTGGAGTAGACCTCTTGTCTGCTCTTGAAATGGAATTAATGGAAATTACTGTTAGATAGGTTATAAATTTATGTTCAGAACTTCAACATAAGAATGTAGGAATACAATGTTAGAATGTTGCATAAGGGAATCTGAGTAATATCATCAGTAGTACTTTTGCATTCAGAAGATCAATGGACAAGCTTGTTAATATGAACCTGTCTGGAGCGTAGCGGAGTGTGAGCTAGTTGGATGGATTGTTACATCAGGGGATTGAGAAAGTGACGAACATATTATAATTTCCTTGTGAAATCCAGAGCTGCTCATTACTGTTTAATTTTTTTTTTTTTTTAAATTGTGTCATCTAAGGCATTGCTTTGAGGCACTAATGATATATGCCAAACTCTGGCATTCATTACATGAACAGGACAAGAGTTGAAGCTTGGATATATCTAAGGGAATAATTAAGTACTTTTCCTTTAATTCCTCAAATGCCACTGGGAAAATGTGTTGTTTGTTGTTGCAAATTATTGATAGAGACAGAGAGGTAGATATTTATATGCTTATATTTTGCATGCATGTGTGTATTTGTATACCTACATGTTTTCCACAAATCACTTTTATATTTCATAATTGTAGGGGTGGGGGTGATTTATGGTTTGTTTGCTTTTAACAGGTGGGAAATAATAGCAATACCATGAAAACAGATTAAATAAATAAAAATAATGCCCCTATACCCAATTTCTGCTGTGTTGAGTCAAGGGTCAAGCTGAGAATTTAGGGGAGTTGGAGGATCAGTTAGAAGAGTGATCCTGTACCCTAGTTATAGTATAACAAGATGTTAAGTCAGGATTGACAAGAGATGGATGATGTATTCTGAGGAAGCAGAAACCATGCAATAAGAACAATTAGGTGGGTTCCGAGATTAATCGACCAGGGAATTCGGCCAACTAAACATAGGTGAAAAGTGCACTGTGAAGAAGAGTGTTTACTTCATCCAAAACACCCCCTCCTCTAATTCAAATACCACCTACTCAATTGAAAGGGAGTGACTGCGCAGCCGTAATGATCATTTAACTAATTATAATACGAAGCAGGATAGGTAATTATTATGTATTAGGCGTTCTTGGAAATTGCATGAATATGTAAATCATTACTAAGATAAATAGAGATCCAGATTCTGTGATTCTTTGCACATGCCCTTTGGGGAGGTATCCCACATGCGTCCAGCGCTGTAATAAACTATACCCTCTTTTCAACTTTAATTAATTGGAGAGTCGTCTGTCCGTGCTACAGTGTCCTCTGAAGGCCAGCTATAGTAAACACAAGATTCAGAGCTGAATTCAAATTGATGATGTGTTTGTTGCTCCTCAAACTTTAGGGATTGTAAAGGTAAACATGTAAAACTTGTTAATTTAATTTACTTGTGACATAAGTGCTTGATTCAAATACCATCTGACCTGCAAGTGGGAATCACAAATGGAACTGAAATGGAGATACAGTATGTCTGTGGCCTACTTGTTATGAGAATAATTTGTAATAATGCAATATATTACTTATTTTCAACTTTATATTTTGTTTTTCCATCTTTTTCTCTGCTGCATTTTTTATTTTACTCTCAAGAACTTTTTTTAATCAGACAAAAATAACCTAGAAAATAGCATATATCTAATACAGCTGACAACAATGGTCAGTTTCAAAATTTTATAGAGATGTAAATTACTCCTGAAGATTCTTCATTGTGCCCATGTCTGTTCATTCCTTCTGTACTCATTATATTTTGACATCTCCTCTGCTTCAAATGCAGTTTCTCTACTTCCCCAGCAAAGGTAGCCATGACTCATTTTCCCGTCTCATTTTGCTTCACTGTGTCTTTTACTACTTGAAAAAGTAATGTGTTATTTCTCGCATGGGAAATGACAATGATTATTTGAAATTTCATCAAACACATTATAAAAACTTCAGTTCTGTTTTCTCAGAGGTTCTAAGGGATAAACTCTTGATCAAGATCTGGAAAACAATTTGAAAATACAGGAAGAATGACAAATTATTGCATTATAAAATGCATTTTGTTTATTGGCTTATTATTCATATTTCCTTTTTCCATCTTTTACATTAATAGTATCATATTTGAAAATATCTTTTTTTTACCTTTTTACCTTTTTACCTTTTTGCATTTGTTTGGTTTTTAAATTTTTTTTGAGTCATTAATATCTATGATTCTCAACAGACATGAATCGGTCATGTGGCTCACTAATGCCTTGAGTGATTAGGACTTAAGAAAAAACTTAAGTTGTTCTAAACTTTTCATGTAATTCCAGTCCCCTGGACTTTATAATTCTATTCAATGCTTTTTTTTTTTTTTTTTTTTCAACACACAATTCTGTGCAAAACACAGAATTCAAAATCATTACCATTGGAAAATTATGACCAACTAACTTTTGCTCTAATAGTCTCACAATTAATATGTGTGTCCTAATGTATCTATATGTAAATATTGGTTCTTGTTGTAAAAAATATTATATCTGCTAATATTATTCAATTATGCATACAGTGCTTACCTAAAAAATTACCTGTAAGTAAATTGGATGTTCTCTATTATTTTAAATTTTTTATGTTTGTTAAAAAAAAAAAAAAAACCAAAAAACCCCATCATATTTATTTTAGACCTAAAAATCACTGTTTGACATATGTGTTAAAAAGACCAATGGGAAAACAGTTTGGGAAGTCATGTCAGTGGACAATTGAACAGAACAGAATAGTGACCTTGGACTGTGAACAAACAAAAAAATTCCTGAGAACTTTGCCTCAAGCGTTCAGATCTTCCACTAGATTGATTGTTCACACTGGGAAGACTGTTCACACTTTTCTAGGTGACCTAGTCCAGTGTTTAACTTTCTGGTCATTAAAAATGTTTTCATTATGTCTGGCCTGAAATCTCCTTAGCTGCCATTTACAGCCATAATTGTCATCCCACGAACAACAGACAGGAAGAAAATATAATATTCCTTCCTTAATATTTCTGCAAGAATTCCAACAACAACTTGCTTGAAGACTGTTATTTCCATTCACCTCAGTATACTTCCTACTGAGAAAAAAAGACACCAAATTATAATAAAATTCAGCTCAGGAAGGTGAGATTTATAAAGTATACACAGTGAGTCATACAGGATGTCTTACACAATCAAGGACTTCACAGTATCATCACCATCACACAAAATAAGTGCTTCCATTCTCAGAAATGGACTAGTTGATGTGTCAAGTAGGTGTTCTGCTACTGCCTTTGGTAACTCTTTGTAATTACATTACTCCAACCAGTGGTTTGAAAGCAAGAAGCTTTCAAAAACAATTAATATATTTTGGAATTTTTATATTCTGCTTTTAGGTGGAATGATAGAAAGATTGGCCAAGCTAACACCAGTGAGCTGAAACAACAGTGGGGAAATGGCCCTTATAGAAAGTCTCAATTTCCAGTTCTGGAAGGAGCAAGACTGTAAGTTCATTTTTTTGCTAGTAAGTCTTGTACTGGTTGGCTTTTGCAAGAGATTGCATTAAAAACAGCCAACAAACCAACCAACCCAGAGTCCAAAAATATATTTGTGTTTGTATAAATTCATATAGTCCAACTGGCTCTGTACCTAAGCTACCAAGTTATTAAAGAATTGCCAGTTCCTGTTCAGAAAATTTATATTGATATGTATCTTGCAGTTAAACCCAGTGTGCTATACTTTCCCACTGCTCCAAGCTGAAAGGGATTCCCAAGAAACTGGCCTAGGAATGTGGTACCAGTAACAGAAAAGTGTATCACAATGTTATTTTGAAGTCTCAATGGACTGATACTCATAAAATCCTGCAGGTAAGAAGATTTAAGAAGACTTCCTTATGAATGATCAAGGGTTTTTTTTTATTCTCAGAAACAAGAACATATAGGCTTTATCATTCATTGCCAAATGCAACAAATTCCCATCTTCCATTGTTCTATTTCTGAAGAATATTAGTAACATTCTTAATCTCAGAACAGAACAAAGCAGTATATTTCCAAAGAAGCATGAAAGCCAAGTCATTTAATCATAGGAAGACTTCTTTAATAGACTTAGATCT
Source organism: Dicaeum eximium (assembly GCA_013396995.1). Classification (NCBI taxonomy): domain Eukaryota; kingdom Metazoa; phylum Chordata; class Aves; order Passeriformes; family Dicaeidae; genus Dicaeum; species Dicaeum eximium. The sequence goes on from VWZP01006235.1 coordinate 45,862, forward strand.
AATTTTCAGAAAATAACTCTGTTTTGTTGTAAAATATATATATATATACACACACTTTCATTACAGTCCATGAAATTTTTTTGGTTTCTTGTTTGCTTTGGACATGGACTTGAGTGAAGTACCTCCATTTTTATGAGTGTTGTTTCCAAGAAAGGAAGGAAAGTAAAATGCAAAGAAAGCACATATTCATTGAGAATTACTGCTTAACCCTTAAATCTTAATAGATAATGACAGCACTGAAAGGGAAAATTATTAGGCATGTCCTTCTGAGCAAGATCAACAATTAAAAATTTTCCTGAATGGAGGAGAGAAAACACTCTTTGCAGCTTTTTGGCCTTGAGTGATAGCAACCTTATTGACTGCCTGAGATGCTGCTGTTGTGAAGCTGTGCTCTGGCTGCATATCATCATCAGGAGCCTAGGGTGATCACTCACTGTGGAGAGAAGCATACATATTGTTGTACTTCTGGTAGACTTTGCAAAAATATGAGATTCTCATCCTGGGCAGCTGAGGTGACAATGCCCCTTGAAAATCTTTCAATCAATTAAGAATGAATTCAAAACATACCTCAATTAATTGTCCTCTATATCCTGAGCTTTGGTCTAGATAGCTCTAGTGAAGCATTTAGCCCCAAATTTCCAGGTATTTTTTGGATTCAGACAACCTGCAGATAGGTGTTTGAGTGTGTGCAAAGTACCAGTGTGCATGTACCAGTGCATGCCAGGGGTGGGGCATGGGTTTAAACCACTATTAGGCACAAAAATTAAAGGGTATGCAATGGATATAGTAGCAGCAGTACCTGTCTTTCCTATGCCTGATAAAGGCTGGGGTAGCTGTTTGCCAACTGTTTCCCAGAAGCTCTGCTTAAGGAGTTAGATTTTAATTAAACCACAAAATTTACCTACCCCAGTCTCCTTGTCTGGGTTCAACTATGAAGTCTCTAGTATGTGAAAACTGTATAGCTCAATATGGGTTGTGATTGACCGAAGTTTAAAGGACTTCTTTGATTTGAGAAGGGACTTTATGGAAGAGGGACTATCATCTGCTGGAGTAAATCCTTGTGTCTGAACGATGAATTCTGAACAAGCTAAATCAGAATATTCGAGCAAGTTGTGAGCGTTGCTATCATGTTCAGGATTAGGAATGGGTTCCCCCCATTTTCCCATTTTTGAGTTTGTATGTAGAAATTTTGTTTTGTTTCCTTAGCAGCATCTGGATTATTTGTCTAGATGGATTTTTGTGTTGGTAACGAAGGAGTTATGCATCTAGAAAGTGATTTGTCTTGCACCTCTTGATAAATTAGATTTTGTTGAACAGACCCTCAAATAATTTAGTCCTTTTTTAGTCCTTGACAGAAAAAAGAAGCAATGCCCTTTCCCCTACTGTGCAACTTCTACTTAAGTGGACAATAAAATGAAGAAAATAAAGAAATGAGGACAGACGATTGTAATGGATCTACTAAATCCAAATGAGTGAAACTAGAATTTAATACTGTTACAACTTTACTTCTTAGTCTTCATACTCTGTGCTTGGTATGGCATGAATTTTTCACATAATGAAATACATTAAAACTTGGAAATTCCTACTTGTAGGATGGTAACATCCTTTATTAATCTACCTCAGGTAGCCAGAAAATACACTTTTGACTCAGCTTTTTAACATGGGCAAGGCAAAAAGACATTTAGAAACCAGAAGACAATGAAAAGTATTGATATTTGAGGAAAGATGCCTGTGAGAAAAGGAAGTAGGATGAAAGACTTCGACAACACATGTGAAAGAACTTCATATTGGGCTCAGCAGCAGTGGTGTGAAGCACTAAGAATAAAGGTAAAACTGACATTTGAATTTCTCAAATTTGTGATTTTGGACCCCATTCAAATACATACTTAAAATTCAATTTCAGCAACACATGAAAGACAAATAAATTTTCATTTTTATTTATTGTATATAAAAATAGTTTTACCAAAAAAATTTAGCATAAAAAGGAGATTTAAGAATAACAAAAAAAAAATTCATATGTAATTATAAAAACCACTGCTTTATATATAGCTTTATTTTAAGAAACTTCAGCTACTGTTTAGTCCATTATATATAATAATGACGTTTCCATTGTGTCGATATGCCTTGCATATTTTCTTGCAAACACAAACTTGTTGCGGTACAGATTTATTTTACAGTTATTTCATTGTTAAATGGTTTGCCCATGTTCTCCCCTATGTTCCTTCCCCAGCTGATTTGTCCTGAAATTGTATCCTTCCCTAAGCTTCCCATATAAGGTGTTTTACCCTGCTCTCTCCCCCTGCCATTCAATGCAATCCTTCCCCTTTTTCCTTGTGTAGACCTTGCCTTTCACTTCTGCAGACCCTGCCTCATTCTCCAGAATGTTCTGTGCCAATCTTAACCTGGACCAATCCCCGGCCTATCCTCCCCAGTGTCAATAATCCCTCATTCAACACCCTATAGGCCCATGTGGCATTTCCTATCCCACCTGCCGGTTCTCATTTGTTCTACATGTGTTATGTAATCTCAGGTACCACTCTCTGTTAAACTGTCATTAGTTGCTGCTGTGTATCCACCCCCTCATTAATTCTGGTTTAAAATCCCGGGCACGGAACTGCTCGGGGCTTTTCTCAGCTTCTTCCCTTTGGTGTACACACCCAGCTCTCCTTGTTAATAAATCAGAACTTCAACCTGGGAAGAGACTCTTCCTCATTCTTTGCCCAAACCCCATAATGGAGAACAACCTCACGGTAGGGCTTTGCCATTCAGGTTCTGCATTGGGTCCTAACCCGAGCCCCTGCAGCTCCTGACACCTGGTGTGGCTTGCCAGTGTGACAGCGCCTCTGCTGTGGAGCTAGCCTGGATCCAGTGAGCCGTGTCACAAACTGTCTTATTTCTGTCAATTTGTTGAGACAAGATTTTAAGTTAAGAATGAGGCTTTTTTTTTTCCCTATATAGAACATATTTCTAAATATGATCTTTCCATACACACGGATTTTTAAAATTTGTATTATAAACAAATGCTTATTTTATAGATGCATCTTTAACAAACACTATTTGATTGTTCCAAATAAATAAACAAATTTTTTCTTTGCATTTTTTTAAATGTTCAGATTTAGGTTATATATTTGTAAAGACAAGATGCAAACAATGAAAACAAGGGCTACCATTTATTGTTGTAGAAAATCTATATATATTATACGTAACAGTTGTATTCATTCCTTTGATTTTTAATTCAAGTATCTACATTAAACAGTAATGATATATATTGCTGCTATAATCATGCATATCAAATTCCAACCCCCATTCAATTTTATGCAACCATGATACTAAAATGGGCCAGACACAAAGTCATTCTGCTTCTTTGTCACTACCTGATATCCACAAAAGCCCTTCATATTCCCAAGAACAGTTTTTCTGTCTCTATAAAAACATTAATTTAAATAAGACCATTTAAAATTCACCTGTCTAAAGTCAGCGTTACAGTCCAGATCTGATCCTGTTTTGATTCACGATACATGTACTGAGCAGTTTTTTCTTGTGATAATTCTTGGAGATACAAAACAGGATTAGAAAGAGCTGTCTTAGAATAACAATGTCCACCTAAATCAAACAAAACCCAAAGCTCAACCACAACGAAAAAAAGTATGAAAATGTAGGTTCTAAATTAACTGCCTTTGTATAATAACAACTGCGCATTAACAGTCCTTTCTTAAAGCTTAAGATTTCTTGTTTTTTCTGCAAGTATGGCACACACAAAACTCCTTTTTTTCCTCCCCTCATTAATATAAGAGTAGTGCCTTGACTAAAAGAGCCTTGCTGCCAGATCTGGAGAACTGACAAGGATTTTGTTATGATCTCTGCTTTAAGAAGAAATTAGGTTTATTTTCCTGTCCAACTAGTTGAGGTAAATTATTTTATTATTTTTACTATAAGCCACATCAATCAGGTAATTTAGATAATGTCAAGGGACTTGGATGGAAAAAAGCACCACTTCTATCCCACCTGATTAAGAAGCAGACGTTCTTGGCAGTAACGTGGCAGAAATGACAGGAAACAAACAAACAAAAACAGAAAGTGAAAGGGAAAGAACTGATTTCTGCAATGATTCTGATGAGTTAATTGCAGAAACCACCAATCACTGCACTCCACTTTTCCAGTGGTCGCTACTGAAAATAAAATGTTGCTTCTAGTAACTTTCACTTTGTTTATTGACATGTACATTTGAAAGCATAAAGATTAATTAGATGTAGTGCCCCCAGCTGTGATTGCGAAAGCTAATATTGTTCTTTCACAGTTCCTCATGTGCTAAAGGAAATGACATTTTAGAATGCTTAGTATTTAAAATGAATTTTAGACAGAAAGAATTTGACAGCTAACAACCAACCTTTAAGATAAACATATTTTCCTTTCTCTGTTACACTGGAAATTGCCTCACATGACTCTGATCACTTTCTCTTAGAACCGTTTTCACACAAGTTATTTTTCTTCAGTTTCTGAAATATTACTTTAATGCACTCTTGCCAATCTTCTTTTGTCAGCAACAGATTTATAAAAATAACAGACTAAAATTACAAATGGATTTCACAATGAATCACATCAGGTAGGGGTCACAAAATAGAAAATGTTAAATATTAACAGAAAAAAGTCTAGTTATGTTACTTTTACTTCTTGATCATCTGCTTATTTGCATGCTATTGATTCAAATTTAAAAGTGTGATTAAAAATACCTTCCAAGATATTTTACATTAAGTTGTTGTGCTGTTTAGTTTTTTCAATAATGTAACTAGGAAATTCATCTTGCTCTTTTAACAAATAGTTGGAGGATGTGTCATATGACAATGTACAATATTCAAAAGCAATTTGTCACGAAATCTATTTTAATGCAAATACACCATCATCTTCACACAGCTCCAAAATGCTTGATTACAATTAGCATATAATAATAGCATGATGGATGAGACTTATTGCTGTATAATAGTTATCAGAGAAAAGTAAAGCAAGAAACAGAAAACATTTTGTGAGCAAAGAAATTGGGTTTTATCATAATGTGCTTAAATAAAACTTCACTCTCTAACCACATACACTATAGTGACTTTCTGGCATATATTTAAACAACATTAACTATTAACCCTGAAGATTAATTTTATAATTCATTAAGAAACAGTATTTCACTTTAAGTGGGTGAGTAATGTCATGAGTTTTAGTGGAGTTTTTCACAGGTTTACATCATGATTGGTACATGAGAATAGGTTTCTAGAAAAAATCCAAAGCTTGTGCAAATACTTTTTTTGAACAAAATATGCGGTGCTCTCTGACATATATTGAGAATTGGTTGCGGGAACGAGGCCACGGATCTATAGAATACCTATTTGATCAATCCTCTGTTTAAAAATCCTGCTTAGGTTTCAGGCCTTAAAAATTTGTTCCCAGGCTGTTAATTGTATAGTCAGCAAGCACAGCTAGAAATCTGCAAGGACAAGCAGCAAGGGTAGAATGCTACAGTGTTGCAGCCCAAGAGCAGAACCAGAACAGAACGGGACAGCTCGGGGGTACAGCACAGGTTGGAGGCAGGATATGCTGAAAGCTGAAGGGTGGGAAACTTGGCTGCAAAAACCGTAACCGCAAGTAGAAAAAACACGTATACGTGTGACTCATATCCAATAAGAGCTTATTGTTTGCTAGAGAAACGCCTATTGTTCGCCAATCACTATAAAAGCTGGATGATCTTTCAATAAATCGGAACTTGCTTACCAATCACATTGATTGTGTGCTTGTGTTTCCCTCACCGCTCCGCGGCCCCAATTGAAAAAGTAAGCTACAGTTCAAATACATTTTAAATTAAAAAACTGAACCAAAATTTATTTGATTTCTGAGTTAAATTATGGACTGACATAGGAAGAAATCCCAAGCTCTGAGTAATACTTCGATATCTTAAATTCTGAGTACATTTTTTACTCTGAGTTCCCACATCATCTGTCTGAAATTCCCAAAAAAAAATTCAGAAAAAAAAGTATTTTAAAATAAGTATTTTATACATGGCAAATATATTACTGAATATTTTATTTTATAAAACAATGTCTAGATGCATTTTGTAATTTCAATCTTTGTGGAATGAGTACACTGCATGGTTACACTGAAAAGAAAAAAAAAAGGAAAACAGTCTAAACCAGAAGCAAATCACATGCTTGTGTGGCAAATTGACTCTTTAAAAGGATTGTTTTGACAGTTTGGCATCAGGATGTACAAATCTTGATTACGGTTTCCTTAAAAATAATTTACTCCAAAGAAAACAGCATTCTGGGAGAAAGGTTTTTTTTTTCCTGTTAAACTGACTCATTAGAAGGAAAAGACAATAATAAGCTGTTTGTTAAAAAGAGTGACATTCCAGCTCCCCCTCAAAATTAATGTCAAAACTCTTTTCTGATTTCAGTGGACTCAATTTGATCTACCCTCTAGGCTAAAACTGGCTGCCTCTTTATTCAGCAATAATTCCATGGCACAGAAAGATTTTCAGGAGACTTAAAGAGAGTAAGAATCAATTAATCAGATGAGGATGGAACACTAAATATTGTGGTTTAACCCTGGCAGGCAGCTAAGCCCCACAAAGCTGATTGCTCACTTTCCCCTAGAGGAAAGGGGGAGAGGGCCAGAAGAGTGTAGGAAAATTTGTAGGTTAAGATAAAGAGAATTTAATAAGTAATCCAAAATCTGTGTGTGCATTTAAATAAAGCAAGGAATTCGTTCACTCCTCTGGTCAACAGGCAGGAGTTAAGCCATCTCGAGTAAAGCAGGGGTCCATGACAAAGTCAGGGAGTCACAGAACAGGTAAGTTTGGAAGAAACCACAATGGGGTGATCTCATCCAGCCTCCCTGCTCAAGTAGGATCATTCGAGAGCACATGGTACAGGATTATGTTTAGGTTCTGGAATAACTCCAGCGAGAGAAACTCCATACCCTCTCTGGGCAATCTGTTACTGGGCTCAGGCACTCACACAGTAAAGTTCTTTCTCATGTTCAGGTGGAATTTCCTGTGCATCAGTTTCTGCCCATTGCCTTTTGTCGTATTGCTGGGCACCACTGTGAAGAGCTTGGAAGCATCCCTCTCTTCAGATAATCATATACATTGATGAGGTCCGGTCTCAGTCCTCTCTTCTCAAGACTGAGAAGCTCTTTCGTCTTCATGGTCCCCAGGGCACTGCTGACTCATGGACAGCTTGTTGTCCTCCAGGACTCCCAAGTTCTTCTCTGCAGAGTTGCTTTCCAGCAGGTCATCCCCAGCCTGTCCTAGAGCCTGGGATTGTCCTTCCCCAGGTACAGGACCCAGCACATGCCTTTGTTGAACTTCAAACTGTTTTTCTCTGCCCATGTCTCCAACCTTCTGAGGTCCTTCTGAAGAGCTGCACTGCTCTCTGGAGTATCAGCCACTCCTCCCAGCTTTGTGTCATCTGTGAACAGGCTGAGAAGACACCTGCCCCTTCATCCAAGTTATTGATGGATAAATTAAACAATACTGGGGCCAGTGTTGACCCTTGGAGAACACCACTATTGACAAGCCTCGAACTAGACCTTGTGCCACATACTAGAATCTTCCGGAATCTGCCATTCAGGCAGTTCTCAATCTACCTCACTGTTCACTCATTCAGTCTATACTTCCTGAGTTAGCCTATGAGAAGGTTATGAGAGAGTGGCAAAAGAGTTGCTAAAGATGAGGTAGACAACATCTATGGGAAATGGATTTGTGGAGGATTCTCAGAGCCTGACAGAAGGCCCACACAGTATCTGCAAGGTTTGCATCTGTATGCAAACCTTGAGATAAGAAATACTGACTTAAAAATGCCATGGAATAGGACAGTGTCTTGGTTTTGCAAGACAGGTGTCTGCTAGGGAAGGCAGAAAAATAGCCTCCTTTGGAAATAAAGAATATAAACCCCCTCCCTCCAAATTATTAGAATTTTGAAATTAAGGGGCTCTCAGGCAAAGATATGGGAATAGGGAAAACAGTTCTTTACTAGTATATATGATAAAACACACAAACAACAACAACTACAGCATTAACAACACGCAGAACCCGAACCTAGTGACGCCGCTCGGCTGGGGCACTTTCCCTGTGGTGCAGTTGCGGTCACGGCCGGCAGGGGCGCTGGCAGGCTCGGATAGCACGTGGCGATGGTGGCTTTTGTCTGAAGACGGGGAGGGATGGAAGACAGGCTTCGCTTCACAAAACCCCTGTGGCAGCTGATCTGGTGCCCCTAGGAGGACTCTCAGAAGCAGCAAACTCTGCTGGCAGGATGTCTTGGCAGGCAGGGGGTGAGGGGGCTCCCAGCAGGGCAGGGAAAGGCAAGCTCAAGATCTTGGGCAGTCAAGCAGATGGTGATAGGTCTCTCTTTTAGTGAGGTGGATATTAGTAAGGTCCCAGTTCAGTGGCTGATCTCACGAGCAGAGGCTCACCCCACGGCAGAAGGAGCAGCTCTGGGCTGGGCTCTGGCAGCAGCAGCAGTGAAAATCCCTTTTCCCAAGCAGTGGCTGCGACTATCCTCCTCCTAAGCAGAGAGAGAGACAGACAAGCTGCTCCTCGCCCCTTCCCCCAGCCCAAAATCTCCCAGTATCCCTGCCCTGCCTCAAGCCATCAGTCCCCCATTAGCAATTCAATGGGAGAAATTCCACAGGTGATAAGAAATGAACAGGCAAGGAAAAAGGAAAAAAGAAAAAAAAAAAGAAAAAAGAAAAAAAACCCCAAACAAACAAACAAAAAAAACCCCCACAAACCCGCAACAGACAGATATTGTTGAGAGAGAAAGGGAACTAGAAAAAAGTTTTCAAAGGATGGCCTTGCAAATAAGACTAGATACTTTGGAGAAATAGAACTATGAAAGATGCATTGTAAGAGCACCCACAAAGGGTAGTTTTAGATGATTGGCTTTAAGGCATTTAGAGCATGGTGTGGCAGAAAGCTGATAGGCCAAGAAATATTTATAGTGTTTTGTAATTAGGGAATAGTTGGCTTCTGGTTGTGATGACATGAACTGTAACATCTGTATTGTCTCACCCTTCATATGAGACTGAAAAATGGAATAAAAGGTTTTTAAAACGCCTTTTAGTTGCTCCATCTCCGGGTCAGAAAAGGGCAAAATCCAACAAATATCCACTCTCTCTGTTCATCCATCCAGATGGTTGTCTCATTGTAGAAGGCAATCAGGTTTGTTGAGCATGATTTACCATCACTGAATCCATGCTGACCATTCCTGATCACCTTCTTGTCATCCACATGGATGAGATCACCTTTCATGGCCTTCCATCACCTTTCCAGGGATTGACATGAGGCTGGCTGATTGAGGTCAGTCGTTCCCTAGGTCTTCCTTGCCCTTTTTGAAGACAGGGATGATATCTGCTTTCCTGCAGTCTTCAGGAACCTCTCCTGATGGCCATGACCTTTCAGAGATGGTCACCAGCTTCATCATAGTGAGCACATGGATGCTGAGCACTTGTGGATGCTCAAAATCAGAGTCTGTGGACTTGTGGGTATCATGTTTTTCCAGGTTTTTTCTAACCCAGTCTTTCCTGACCAAGGGAAAGTCTTCCACCATTTCTTTTCCCTGGTGTGCTGGGTCAGAGATTTCTGAGTGCTGGTCTTGTCAGTGAAGGCAAAAACAACCTTCTTTGCTTCTTCTGTTACCAGGCCCCCCCCCCGCATTTGGTAATAGTCCCATGTTATCCTTTGTTTACCTCTTGTTATTGATGTATTTGAAGAAGCCCTTCTTTGTTGTCCTTGACATCACTGAGAAGATTTAATTCCAGGTGAGTCTTAGTCTTCCTCATCTAATTTCTACTTACTCTAAGACAAGCACCATCATTCAACTTCCACATTTCTCACTCATTACCCCTTTTACCATTGAGTGTGATGCCATATGGTATATGTCTTTGCACAGCTGAGGTAATTTGTCCCATTTGTCCCCTCTCCCAAACACCTTGCTTGGACAGTCTGAGAAGCAGAAAAGGCCTTTGTACTGTGTAAGCACTGTTGAACAGCACCTAAAACACTGGTGTGTTAATAACAGTTAACCACTGTTCTCATTACAATAAAAAAATATAGCACCATACAAGCTACTACAAAGAAATTTAACTCTGTCTTGGGCAAAATTAGTACACCAGCCTAAATGGAGTATGGGGCAATGTCATTCATTCATAAATAGATTACAGCTTTCATTACACCAATAGCGAAGGTGGTCTTACTGAGGCCATTAGTTTCCCTAACACATCCATACATTTTTGTTTCTCACTGTGTGGGTTGCAGCTTATTGCTCCCAGTGGTTGATACTACACCATCTTTTGCATAAATTCTGATTTGACATTAAAGCATTTGAAGTTAGTTGACTCACTGGAGTCAACAATTCTGAGGCATCAATTAATGAAGCATACCAGATACTCAAATTAGTCTTTCCACACCAGAGTCAGAAGACAGAAAAGAAAAATCTTTCTGAATCCTATTTGAAAAGATAAACTTGCTCCAGATTTTGCTTCAGTCTCAGAAAACAGGTGTGTTTCATACTGGAAATGTGAGACTAACTCAGGACTGGAAGAGCTAGATTTCAGATATCTTACTTGCTTTTCTCTCATACCACAAGAAAAACAGAACCCTGAATCTACACCCCAGGCTAATAAATTTTACTTGGTTTTGGGACAGTGGGGAGGAATTTTGATGACAAAAAAGCTTTAGCACTGCAAATAATGTATTTTTTTCTTAAAACTTTTTTACATGGGAAATTCTCTATGAAATGTGATTTCCAGAAATTTTTATTTTCCCCCAGTTTATTTTTCTGATTTTAATTTTTCTAGATAACCAGTAACACTCATGAATGAATAACACTCACTTATGAATATTTATATGCTTTGTCTAGTGGCAGTGATACAGACTTCTGTAAAAATAGCAGTTAACATTCCATAATTTGTTTTATTTCTCATCTCCATTTGCTGGCCAGACACTTAGGTGGACATTGCTAATAATGCCCAGACAGCTGTCCCTGGTTTATTCTTGCCTGTACATCATTACAGTTCTGACTTGAAGAGAAAAAATCCTCTGATTTGCATCCACCAACAGGAAATAAGTAAAAAATACCCGTTTCCTTTGAATTGTGTTACATTTGTCTCAGGTGATAATTCTGATACCATAATTATCATGGACTTTGTTGAGATTTTTCTAATTATTTGTTTGTTTGCTTTTTTTGTTGCTGTTGGGGTTTTTACTCCGTGTGTGTATGTTTTTCTTTTTTTTTTTCTCTTGTGTGTCAGCTCCCACCCTCCTAGTTACTATTATGCCCTTTTGGGTAGTTTCAAGACAATTTCTTTGCTTACATGCAGTGAAGGACATTTAGGGTGTATTTCAGCTGGTTTTTTTCTTTCTTGACATCTAAATACCTTCTGAATTGATTGTTCTGTATTTCACTATTTCCTTTCAGTTTCTCTCTTTCTACTGTATAGATTAACTCTCACTTTGTGCATGCTTCTAGACTGTCATCTGCTGACTAATTTGATATCCTAATGCTACTGTACTGATTTGTCTGTGATATAAATAAAGTATGTCCTAATCTTGGAAAACATGCAGTCATTTCATGGATCCTCCCTTTAAATGTTTTTTTATGTACATTTGCTCCAAAGCCTTCTGCATGTCTTTTGTGATATAATTTAGCATGAAAAAGAAACATGATATACAACTATATCTAAAGCATAACATCATTTCTTGAAAGATTATGGTTTACTGTCTAGCCTTTCCGAAGTAATTTGTTTATGCTCTCCCCTTGGAAAGAGTCCATTTGTTTATTCATATTAATGGTACTATTTTTCACTTTATTCCTATACATTTCCTTCATTTAAATGAGTGTATAGTTCAGTTAGCTCACATAAATTGTGGAATGATGGAAAATTCTGTAATCTACACTGTCCCTTTCAAGTTGAGACATAATTCTGCATTTTCAAAACAATTCAAGTAATTAATTAACAAGTTAATAATATAGTATGTTTTTCCTCTTAAATGTTTTTTACTCCATACTTTGAAAAATTTCTTAAGAAAGAGAAGTACTGGAGGTCAAGGCTCAGATTTCATTAAGATTTGCATTTGTGTTAAATCCATGTTTGATGACTGCAGCAGTTATACAAACTAGTAGTGTCAGTTCCAGAAGAGAGAAAACCAAATATTTTCTGACAAACTCTTATTCTAATCCCATCTGTTGTGGCTTAACTCCAGCCATCAGTCCAGCCCCAGGCAGCCACTCACTCACCGTCCCAACCAGTAGGAATGGGGAGAGAATTGGAAGGGTTAAAATTATGAAACTCCAGGACTGAGATACAGAGAGTTTAATAGAGAAAGAAAAGGCTGTGCACAGAAGCGAAGCAAAGCAAGGAATTAATTCACAGCTTGCCATGGGTGGGCAGGTATTCAGCCATCCCCAGCAGAGCCACATCACATGTAACAGTGACTTGGTAAGATAAATCCATCACTCTGCCTCCCCACTTCTTTCTGCTTGCCCCCACTTTATACACTGAACGTTAGGTCACATGGTCTGGAATATCTCTTTGGTCACTTGGTGTCACCTGTCCCAGCTGTGACTTCTCCCAATCTCCCAAGCACCTCCAACATAGTCACTGGTGTGATAGTGTAAAAAGCAGGAAAGGCCTTGGCTCCATGCAATTCCTGCTCCACAATAACAAAAACATTGCTGAATTATCAACCCTGGGTTTAGAACAAATCCAAAGCACAGCCCTATACCAGCCATTGTGAAGAAAACTAAATCATCTCCAGATGAAACTAGCACACCATCCCTAATTACTAAGAAGTGCAGATACTTTTAATGTCGTAACAAATCCAAAAAAGTAATTTTTACATAAAAAATGGTAAACTGCAAAATATTTTTAGATAAATTTATTTCTGAAAATAGGCAACAGCTAAGCACAGTGGACTTCCACATGATTCTCCAATCTTATCTATGCAAAGGATAAATTTTAGAACACAAATTAATCAAAACACATACCTTAAATGCAGTCTTTGTAAGTAATAAAATACTTTTCCTCCACTTAGAATTTGGTTTGCTATGAGTTTAGATGGTCATCATTTTAAGTTATTCCAGTGCTTAAAATGTTGTTGGTTAGAGTAAAATAAATCAGGCCTGATATGGAGTATCAAAGTATTATGTCTGTGAGGCTATACAGAGAACTAAAAGCCATGAAAACTATTCTGAACACAGACCTTTTGAAACTAAAAAAGTCAGTGACAATAAACTGTGTTGCTAGGAAACCATAGCCACTGAAATAGTGTCTCCATTTAAAATAAGAATGCTGATTAAAAAACATTCTCAGCAAATAATGAATAAAGGTGTCAGAGGTATCTGTTGTGCCAAAGATCAGACAGACTACTTAATTTGTAAACCAGAGAATATACCTAAATCTTTAACAGCTGGCAATTCACCATAAGAATTTCAATACAAGGATAGAAGATAATAAAACTTCAGACACTATTTACATCCAGAGTTGTTGTACATCATATTGCAGCTTCACTAATTCTTTATCTCTATATTGATGTTACATCTTTAAATTAAATTAAGAATACTGTGAAGTAAGAACTGTGAGCACTCCTAATTATGTGATTTAAAGAGCAAAGACAGGGTCTGAAGAACAGAGATTACCTCAACTGTAACAATATTGCTATGAAAATTAAAAAGGAAAATTAAAAATGCATGCAACCAATTCTATTTTTCTTTTAGTGATTAAGGAATGATGAAACTCATTCTTTTTTTTTACCCCAGTGGATTGACTATATATATGAATATATCACAACATGTAGAGAAATGCTACAGAAACAAATAGAAGACTTCAGAATTTGTGTTTTCATGGAGAAGAAATCACGCTGCTGAAGAAATATCATCCTGCACAAGAGAAGAAAAATTTATGCATTTATTCACCTCAAACACGATATCTGAATCTAGAAAAGTACTATATGGATGGACTAAATGCATGGTTCTGCTTCTCTGCCTGTTTTCTGGTTTAACAGATTGTTTGATGTTTTAACACGTTTTTCTCTGATTAACACACAGATTTAAATTATTTCCCCGTCTCTCTAGTTGATTGTTATTTCTCCTCATATACTAGATTACAACATAGTTCTAGGAATTTGGAAAGTTTTCTTTTTTGGGAAGTGTAATACTTGTTGAGAGATGTTTTCCGAGTATGAGCAGGTTTTATTTGTTTTTCACTGATTTTTAGCATAAAATGGGGAATGTAGTTATGTATTTTTACAGCATTTGTGTGTGTGTGTGTGTGTGTGTGTGTCTGTGTCTGTGTCTGTGTGTGTGTGTCTGTGTGTGTGTCTGTGTGTGTGTGTTTTTACACTGTAGAGTCTGTCAACATAAAATTTTCTTTGGGTTAATAGTAGTCTGAATCCCAACCTAACCTAAATGGAAAGGATGTGAGGTTATTTCCTTATCACAACAGCATCTTGCCAGAATACTTCAGTCTTTGCTATTAAATTTGCTAAGGTCCCCTCCATCACCATTTTTCACTTCAAAAAATCTTTTTTGTCATATCACCATCATTTTTACATGCTAAGGTGATTCCAAGATTTTATTGTAAATTTGCAGAGTACTTCAGGTAATTGTAATGGTATACAAGAAATTTCTATATCAATGATATTCTTGATTGTTTTCCCATCATGTCCCCCTTTAATTTTTTCCTTGGACTGTTTTCAGAATTAGGAGACATGACAAAAAAATTTCTTCATCTGGTTCTGCCCAAAGGTAAAAAAATTTCACCTTTCCTTTTTTTTTTTTTTCTTTTCTTTTACTATGGAGAAAAAAAAAATTAAAGAAATTATTCTAATTGCAAAGATGAGTTTAACACCTAGGACACTAGTAATTTTTTTGTGCCTAAGAGTGAAGCTGTTATTTAAACTTTATATCCTGGATGCTTTCATAAAAAAGGGAGGGGGAAAAAAGTGAAAGCAGAGACTTTGAGTCAATATGTTTTGTGTTATGTGGATGGTTTCTGTAGTGTAGGATCTGCAGAAGTGGATTCTGTGAGAAAACACTAGGAGCTGTTTTTATGTCAGAAACAACGAGTTTCAGACAGCTCCAAAATGGATCTGGCACTGCTCAAACTGAGTCAGTCAGCCTTGTTTGTGGCACCTCTGTGATAAAATACTTGATAAAGGATAAAAAAATAATGTACACCTTCTGTGAGAGAAAAGGATGAGGAAAATGTGAAAGAAACAACATTAAGATTACTGAATTAAGAGGCGGAGGAGTTGCTCCATCTCCAGAGCAGAAATTTCCCTGAAGTTCGTGGAAGAGTATGTTGGAGCAGTTATTCACACTGCAGCCCATGGAGAATCAATGCCAGAGCAGGAATTGTAGCCCATGGGAGTCCCACACTGCAGAACTCTTTTTCTGAAAATTGCAGCCCATGGAAAGGATCTACACTGGAGCAGTTCTTAAAGGATTTTGATCCCATGCTGGAACATGCTAGAGCATGTGGGAAAGAGGGGGAAGAGAGGACCTGTTATGGATGGACCAAAATTCCTATTCCACATCCTCCTGAACTTCTCAGGTTGTGGAGGAAGTAGAAGTTTTTAAAAAGAAGTTGAGCATGGCAAGAAGGAGTGTTGGGGTAAAGAAATATTTAGTTTTGTTTCAATTTCTCACACTCTCTTATTTCTATCCTACTGTTTTCAATTAGCAATTAATTAAATTAATCTTCCACTGTTTGAGTTAGGGTTTTAATGCTCATGCTGGTACTCATTCGTTGATTTTCCTGCCCTTATCTTGACCTGTGAGTTTTTCAATGCATTTTCTTCTCCTGTCTTGGTGAGAAGGGAGAGCAAGAAAGCAGCCTGGTTCATGCCTGGTGGCCAGCAAATGTCAACTCACCAAACTGTATTGCTGCAAGCCAGTAAAGAGTGTGGGAAATAGGTTTGATGCTTTTGTAGGATACTTGTGCACAGGATATGAACTATGCACTTATCTCCAGTGAAAGGTTTAAATGACAGGTTTTTGTAAGAGCAGCAGCTTTAAAACACAGTAACACCACTTTATAAACCAGCTTCAAATATTTCTCTGTGTAGCACTTATATAACAATAACAAAGTACATTTACACAGTGTCAATTGCAGCATTTGAAGTAAAAATAAACAAGGTTTCTGCTTTTATTATAGACACCTAATCCTACAGGCAGCTAAGAATGAAACATACACCAATGTCACATGAAATTATAATCTAGAAAAAAAAGTTCATTAATAGCCTACTTTTTAGAAAGAGTAAAGAACAAAAGTAATTATTTGCAAGCAGTCTTAACATGCACAGACAGAAAAATAGGACAAATTTTAAATGATTTCTCTATGACTTGTAAGTCACAAGAACTTGTGAAAATCATCAGAGGACACTTCAAATGAAAATTTTTTGGAAATATTTTCTGGTTTTGGAGAGAAATCTATTCTAGCACTAATTAACTGACACTTCTGAGATAATATAGACAAGCTTATTTCTCTCTTTTGCTCCTGGATAAGACTGTGAACCTCAAAAGTATCTAAAGTGAATGGAGGCACATGAATTTCAGCATCTCTGGATATTCCAGTATTTAACATTCTATAGGACAAATAGTTTAAAATAGTCCTTTTTGCTTAATAAATAATATCAAGACACTTCATTTAAAACTTGTGTAGTATTAAAATATAATTTCTCCATAATTAGCAGCTAACTAATTCACTGTACCCAGAAAGGACACCTTTTCCTTAAATATCCTAGCCAATAGAATGAAAATGGGACCTAAAATATAATCCTTACAGAAAATTTAATGCAAGGAAAATTGAATACCTCTTTGGGTTGATGATTTATTAAATGAAACATTACAAATCGGTGAGAACTTTAGCATTTAGATGGTTCCGAAATTTTTATTTTTATACTTGTTGAACTATGATAGAAAGCAAAGCAGAGATGAGAAAATGGTTTCTAAAGAGGAAATAATTGATATTTAATCATTGGAATGCTTTAAGATCCTTAAAATTAGCTAAAAATATTGTCTGTACAACATTAAAATTAATGAAAAGTTCACTGTTTTCTGGCATATGTCCTGCATATTTTTAATGAAACTGGGCATTCATGAGCTAAACATTACCTAAGGAAATATCAGAAATATTAACAGATTAAGTAAAATACTATCAAAAGAGCAGCTTATAGAGATGATCAGACAGTTAAAAAAACTACACAAGGTGTGGGGGGGTCCTTTTTTTTTCTTTTTTTTTTGGCAAGCTTTTCCTTAAGAAAGTTAATGACAAAAAAATCCCAAACAACAATTATCTGAACTAAATAAATGACAACATGCCATTTCTGTCCCTAAGTTTGACAGTATTTACCACAAATCATTCTGTTCATTGCTGGAAGCAAACAACTAAGGAAAAAAAAAAGATCAAACAGAAGTGCATAACAGCATCAGGGAAAAGCAATATTCCTGTTCAGTACAGTTTATTCAGTATTTTGCTTGAGACTGTCTATAAAATGGGGAATTATTTTTTAAATCCTATTTCTTTTTACTGCTTTTTCCCCCTTCCCCCAACCACTGACTACCGAAAAATTATTTGAATTTAAACTTCTCTTTCTAAAACTGAAATATTTAGCTTATACATTAAAGGAAGGGGGCAAATAGAACCTTGGTTAGAAGACCAAACCCAACAAAGTTAATTGGATATAAAGTTTTTAATATGAAATATATTCCTTATCTCCAGTTCCTCAGCAATTCTGGAGTGGAGTTTCTTGTCTAACTAATGAAAACACACTAGGTTCAAAGACTTTCATTGAGCTTTGTCATAATTGTCACTTATACTATAAGCAAAAGCTTGCAAAATAATCTTTAGACCATCAAAAATAATTTGATAAATAGGATCAACAAGAAAATAAAAATTTCTGATGCCTTAAGAAATATACTTAGTCTAAGAGCTAGTAAGCTATCCAGACAAAGACACTGTTGGATTTTCTCCTTTTCTGACCCGGAGATGGAGCAACTAAAAGGCGTTTTAAAAACCTTTTATTCCATTTTTCAGTCTCATATGAAGGGTGAGACAATACAGATGTTACAACTCACGCCATCACAATCAGAGGCTGACTATTCCCTAATTACAAAACACTATAAACATTTCTTGGCCTATCAGCTTTTTGCCACACCATGCTCTAAATGCCTTAAAGCCAATCATCTAAAACTACCCCTCATGGGTGCTCTTACAATGCATCTCTCATAGTTCTATTTCTCCAAAGTATCTAGTCTTATTTGCAAGGCCATCCTTTGAAAACTTTTTTCTAGCTCCATTTCTCTCTCAACAATACCCATACTATTCCATGGCATTTATAAGTCAGCATTTTTTACCTCAAAGTTTTCATACAGATGTATACTGTGTGGGCCTTCTGTCAGGCTCTGAGAATTTTCCACAAATCCATTTTCCACATTTCTCCCTCTCTCGGACAGAAAAAACTTCTTTGATGGCCTTGCTCATCATTTGCCGTGCACAGTGAAATGCACAAGGCACTACCACTAACATTGCCACTATAACAATCAATGCATATAAACCTATTTTGCAAAGCTCCCTTAGCCAAGGTGCAAAACTCCATCCTTCAAACAAGTCATCTAACCATGACCCATCATTTGTTTTAATTGTTTTGATTTGTCAAATCGTTCAGGTTTCAAAGTTGTTTGTGGATGGACTCTGAATGGTCAGACAAGTTCATACAACATACTCCTTCAAAATCCTCACAACCAAGTCTATGTGCCAGTGAAAGAAAATTAATGGTGGCTCTGTTCTGTAAGGTTTCATGTCTGACAGCACTAACATCTGTCATCATGTCACTAATTGCAACGGAAGTAACACTGACTTCTTTGCTCAGCCAACACCCCAATCAGGATAATTGTTTCAGTGCCTCACCTGAGGCAAGCTGAGGCAGAAATAAAGCTGATGTAACTTGTTTTGCAGGGCGCCAGGGTCTGAAATTGCTATTACAATTTTCCTCATAATGATGGGCAAATCTTTTTTCTCCATATTTTCTCTTGATGGCCTTTTTAACATTAGGTGTTATCACAGTGAACTGTCCGATGCTACATGGACCACCTTTAGTTTTTGAGGTAATGCCCTGCCAGGCTCTATCTCTACAAATGAGCCAATATCCTTTTAGCAATTGCTCTGGGGACTCATCCAGATCAACAATTTCACCCTTAGGGTAGTACACTGGGGTAGTACAATTGCAGCACAAGCTTGAGTTTCTGTACACAGGATGATGGGGAGTAACATTTAATTGTAGATCTCCTTGGTTCTGAAACTCAGCCCAAAATTCCATTGCCAATGAACCAAGAATTTCCAATTCTTGAGGTTCAGAAGTTGCTTTAAGAAGATCAGGGACCCAGTGACGCCAACTGGTCATGGGATTTTTCTCATTGGCAGCCTCGCGCCAATATTTGTCACAACTGGGTATTGACTGCTGGCCACTCCTCGGTTGGCACTGGCGCGCTGACCAAACAGGTTGCAAACGGTTTGTCTGGGCTTGAATTGGTCAAACATGCTGTCTGAGCCTGCTGACTTGGCTAAATCAACACAGACATTTGTTTTTGGTTGATCTACAGGCATATCTTGGAAAAGCAAGCAAGCAGAACTAACAAGTGCCAATATATCATTTGAGCAAACTCCATGTTCTTATTCAACTGCTTTTTGGCAAAAGCTTTCCCATATATTTCAATTCTCAAGCAAATCTTTTAGCATATTTTCAGGAACCGGCCAATTATAAGGCACTAAGATGTCCCTCTAACATTCAATTTTTACAAATTTAGATATCTTCGGATTATTTTTAAAACTATGGACACCACGCTTTTGCCAAAAGAGCTCTATGATATTAACATTCTTCACAGCCCAAGCACCAACATAAAACTCAAGATTTGTAGTTTTTGCAGTTGAAACAGGGAACGTCTGGCATGAACTGTAGACTCTCTGTGCGACTCATGTCTGCATGCTTGCTTCCCGGCTCATGGAACTGTTGGCACGAGATTGAGCATGATATGGCTTCATGTTCTTCACGGGGACCCACTTAGGTCCTGCACCTGTGGAAATACAAGTATACCCTTTGCCCCAAGTTACTAGTGGAATGGGTCCTTCAATTTGTCCTGGCTCAGGGTTAATTCTCCAGATTAAAACTGGAGGATTTTCTTTCAGTTTTGCCTGTGTGCTATTTGATAAGTGCCTAAAAATTGGAGGATTGGGCTCTGAAAATGAGTTATTCAAAAAATTAAAGACATAAAGCTTTGCTCAACCTCATATGAGGTGTGGCTTGGGCCGCTCCCCCCTTCTGTTATCTAAAATGCATTTTAGAGTGGTGTGACCTTTCAATATTTGCCTGACCTGTGGGACAATAGGGGATTCCAAAAGTGTGGTGAACATCCCTATCCATCAAAAATGTGGCCAATTTTTGAGCTGCGTATGCGAGGCCATTGTCTGTTTTTACTTCTTGGGGTACACCCAATGAAGGAAAAGCTTGCAGAAAATGTTGGCAAGCATGATTGGCTGTTTCCCCTGTGTGTGCAGAAGCAAAAACTGCACCTGGAAAAGTATCAACAGACACATGAAAACTTTTGGGCTTTCCAAAAGATGGGTATTTGGTAATATCTGTTTGCCATAGTTGTAAACTTTGCAATCTTCAAGGGTTAACAGCTCTTGTTGAAACAGGAGGTTGTACTAGTTGACAGGGCAAGCACCAATATTGGCTTTTGCTTGACCTCTGGAGATGTGAAACATTTGCACGAGTGCTTGTGCATTTTGATGAAAAAAGGCATGTCTCAGTTTTGCTTGTTCAAAAATGTTTGGCCAGATGTTTGAAACAACCATTGTCAGTTTGTCTGCTCTTGCATTTCCTTCCGCCATGAATCCTGGAAGTGAAGAGTGTGCCCTAATATGAGAAACAAAGTATTGGTGTGTTCTGTATTGCAAAATTGTATAAAGATACAAAAGCCAACGATATAAGGTATCATTACTAACATCCTTCGAAACTGATCCTTCAATTCTTTTAACAATATTAGCAACACAAGCTGAATCTGTAATTAAATTCAAAGGTTCTTGAAAGAGTTGAAAAGCCCTGACTATGGCAGCCAACTTAGCAATTTGAGGAGAGCCCTCTACTGTTTGCGTATCTGATTCCCATTTTTTGGTTGTTTTTGCCAAACTACTACTGATTTATGTGTTTTCCCTGATCCATCAGTGAAGAGAGTTATAGCACTCAAAGGCTCTTTACTTAGCATAGGTTTTTCTTTAAACTCAATTATGCTTGCAAGAACATGTGACCTGGGTAATGAATTGAACAAACACCATAATAATTTACCAATGCATTCTGCAAATCCTCTGAATTTTGCAAAGTCCAACCAAGGAATCTGTTTTCAAAGGTAAATAGGTAATTACAAAGTCCTGGCCTGCCATAGTCAGCAAGCTTGTTCTGGCTTGCATTATAATTTGAGCTATCATTTCCATAATTGTAAAAAATTCTTTTGGAGACCTGTAAGGAAGAAAAACCCATTCCATTATTAACAAAGAATCTTTCTCAGAAGAATCCCACTGAAATATAAGACCATAAAGTTGTTTTTTTTTCTTCTAACACCAATTTTCTGTAGCACAACAATGTGCTTGTCTTATTTTAAGAGCTTCATTGACCTTTTCAAGGGCTGCTAGAGCTTTAGATATCAAAGTTCTTAGAGATTTGATGTCACAGTCTGCTCTCACTAGGTTAAAAAGTGGAGCAAGTTAATAATTTGTAATTCCTAAAACAGATCAGACCCAACTGATCTCTCCAAAGAGCTGCTGTAAATCTTGCTAGGTGTTGATGCTTTTGTTGTCTTTGCTTTGAAGCTGTATTTTCTGTGACTTGACTGATTGTTCCATCATCCTCCATCCTAAGTATTTCCAGGGTGAGATTTCTTGTATTTTTGATGTTGGAATTTCCAGTCCAGCATTTTGAACTCCAGCGACGACGCTGGCTTGAGTATGTTCTGTTTCTCTTTGAGTTGGTGCTGCAATGAGAAAGTCATCCGTGTAGTGTAAAATTCTTGACCGCAGATGTTTTTGTCGGGCTGGAGACAAAACCCTTGCCACGAAATAGTGACAAATAGTAGGCAAGTTTTTCATCCTTCGCGGCAAAACGACACAGTGATACCTTTGCAGTGGTTCTCCTCTATTGTCTTATTGGACAATAAGACAATATGGCTGGAACTGAAAAGGCAAATCGAGGGGCATCCTCTGGATGCAGTGGAATGTTGAAAAATAAATCTTTTAAGTTGATGACAACATGAGGCCAGTCTCTTGCAGTCATTGAAAGAGAGGGAAGTCCAGGTTGCAGAAGCCCCATGTCTTCTATGATCTCGTTGATCTTCCTCAGGTTGTAGAGCAATTTCCAGGAATCAGAAGTTTTCTTATGAATGACAAAAACTGGGGAATTCCAGGGAATGTTTGTAGGTTTGATGTGGCCTTTTTGTAGTTCACATAACTAATTTTTTGAGAATATTCAATATTTTCTGTTCAAGCATTGATAAATCCAAATAGGCTGATTAGTTTTCCATGACAACTTCAGAGTGGCAGGCGTTGCTGTGGTTTTCATCAAAAATCCACTTCTATCTTCACTCCCCACTGGGACAACATGTCTCTCCCCCATACTGTGATGGGGACGGATGGTTGCTGTCTTTCCTTTGGGACCTGTAATAGTAATCATGAATTCACTTTGCAGACACAAGGTAGCTCCTCCAATTCCTGTGACAGCACCCATGGGTGTCACCAATTTCCAATTGCTCATCCAGGATGCATGAGAAATCACAGTGAAATCTGTGTCCAGCATACCTGTAATATGAACCGTTTTACCAAGGTATGTCAGACTGCACATCAGCTCTGGCCTTTCATTGCTGACACATTTTATCCAAAGGACATGAGGCTCTGGCAGAGCTAAAATGACTGGGCTAAAATTCTCCAAAGGCATTTCTTGGCATACAGCTTGCTTACTTATATTCATTGGTAATGCAATAACAATAGCTATTGTTGTTTTTGGTTGAATTACCATTGGAGCATTGTAAGCAAGAACTGAAATCATCAGCTCTTCATTACAA
>VWZP01006235.1:69069-88335 GCA_013396995.1 Dicaeum eximium
GTGTTTTTGTATTTTTTGCAGCTTTAGGACAGTCTTTTTTCAAACGTCCAAGCTTATGACAGAGAAAATAAGGCCCTTTAACTGAATCAATTTGCAAAGCAGAGAGAGTTTTCTCAATAGTTTCTGCTTGAGCTTCAAGTGCTTTTGAAAGTTGCTCTCCCAGCACATTAGCTTGCACCAAAGCTACATGTAAAGGTGTGCTCAGCTTACTACAAGCAGACAACATTCGGGGAACAGTGGGAGGTTGCTCTGGCAGAGCTAAAATGACTTTTTTGCAATCAGCATTTGTGTTGCGAGACTTTGAATTAAAAGTGGATGAGATGCCTCATCCAAACACTGCCTCTGAATGGACTGAGTTAAACAATACAGAAAAGAGCCATAGGATTCAGTTTCTCCTTGTTGAATCAGAGAATAAGCATTCTCATGAGCTCCCACATTCTGCACAGTTAAGAGCCCTTCGGGCAGATTTCTTAATATCTCCAAGCACACCCCTTGGTAAAGCCTCAGCCTGGTCTTCAGCTCTGTCATTTGGAGCACCACCAGCTAATTCACTGGCCATAAGGTGAGCATTCAGGCCCCCAGCATAGGTTTTGATCAACTTGTTAAGATGCTTTCACCATTCTAAATCCCATAAAATATACTGTGAGTTTGTTAAAATCGTAGAGGAAATGTTCTTACAATCTGATGGTGTCAGGTCATAACAGTCAAATACACTTTTCACCGCATTGTAAAATATGGGGGGAACTCAAGCCACTGTCTTTAACAGCCTTTCTTAACTCTTTACTATCACAATGCGAGATGGGCTCCCATCTCAAGGTAGCATTGTTCCTTCCTTACTTAACTGGCATTGCAAGAAATTCCCTAGAAGGCAAAGTTGAGTCTTTATCTCAGGAATTTGCATTGCAAGTTGGCCAGAGCCTGTTTGCTTTGTAATGTTAACAGAAAAATCATCCTCCCTAGCAGAGACACCAGGGCTGAGAAATTTTTCCCTCTTTTTCTCCCCTCCCCTTTTTTCACAACCAATGGTTTCCCATTCTTGGGGGGCAGAGGGAGTAGCCGGATACAGCTCAGAAAATGGAGAACTCTGGGGTGCACGCCACGGTGGCAGGGGCGGAGGTGTTACAGCACCAATCTTAGTTTTAGGGTCCCGAGTCACGGCAGAAGTTGAGGGAAGCTCTGAGGGCTCATCCCAAGTGTTGGGGGGAGGCACGGACACAGCCGAGGAAGCAGAGGGTTTGGTAGATTGTTTAAACATATCAATCATTGCATGTTGTGCCAGGAGCAACTTAGCAGCTGTTTGATCTCTGTTTATGGTAAAAGCATTGTATAGTTTCAGTCCTAAAAGTTCTCAGAGAGGGAGTGAAAAAACAGAAGCTTCATCCGCAGCTAGAAATTGCTTCTGAATGCATAATAGTAAGTATTTTAACTCAGTTTTTGAAATATCACAGGAATTAGATTTGACCAACCCTTTAAGATTTTTATAAATATTTCCAGGCTTTTTGGACATCTTGTGTCCTATTATGTTCCCTGAGGCTTAGCTGGTATTATGCACCAGAGGCAAGTAAAGTCAGATCTCTGTTCTGATCAAGCCAGTGACGAGGGTAGAAATCCAACTGCTCTGTTCCTATAAGAGGTAAAAATCCCAGGATCTTGCTTTTTTAAACAGCACTTTAAAAATTACCTCAGGGCTTTCCAACAAATCAGACAATTTAGCCAAGTAATCTGCCACAGACGGGGCACCAATTTGATGGATTTTGCCCTTTTCTGACCCAGAGATGGGGCAACTAAAAGGCATTTTAAAAACCTTTTATTCCATTTTTCAGTCTCATATGAAGGGTGAGACAATACAGATGTTACAACTCACGCCATCACAATCAGAGGCTGACTATTTCCTAATTACAAAACACTATAAGCATTTCTTGTCCTATCAGCTTTTTAGTGATAGGTGTGCTTTTTGCACACCATGCCATAGATGCCTTAAAGCCAATCATCTAAAACTACCCCTCATGGGTGTTCTTACAATGCATCTTTCATAGTTCTATTTCTCCAAAGTATCTAGTCTTATTTGCAAGGCCATTCTTTGAAACTTTTTTCTAGTTCCCTTTCTCTCTCAACAATATCCATCCTATTCCATTGCATTTCTAAATCAACATTTCTCATCTCAAGGTTTGCATACAGATGCATATTGTGTGGGCATTCTGTCAGGCCCTGAGAGCTTTCTACAAATCCATTTCCCAGAAGACACATAGAATAAATTGGAAATAAAATAATTATAGTATTGTTGAGTGGCTTGGACTTATTTTATAGCTTTCTATTGTAGACAGAACAATATTAATGACTAGATTTTTAAGGATTGCTTTCAATGCTCATGTCCTTTAAACCACAGTGAATAGCCCAAAATAGCTACAGCAGGAGTCAATGCATCAAAATGATGTTAACATATCAGTAAGAAGACAGAGCCTCCAATTCCTACAGTCTGCTTATCTATCACTGAAACACACATATTTACAACACCAGCACCCCATTCTGATGTTGCCGTCATATTATTCATTTGACTGTTGAATAGTAATAATTTAGATCAGTGGAAGGAAAAATCAATAAATAAGGTGTTTATTTTAAGCAGCAAATGTAATAGGTAAATAGCCTTTCGGTGGTGTCTCCTAAACCAAGTAAAAAGAAATTAAGAAAAAATAAGATGGCAGAAACTTCCTAAGAAAGTAGGCACAGAAGAAACCCCAAAACCAAAACCCAAACAAACAACTAACAGTACTCTTAGCAATACTCCTATTGATTATTCATAGCAGTTCTCATACCACTATCATTTTCACTTACTGCAATAAATGGTGACAAGTCTAGATAAGAAGTACCTTCATCTTAATTTGTATTAAAGTATGCTAAATTGTTTCAATATTATTCCTGTCAGTGTATCTACAATTTACAAGATTTTGAAAAATAGCATCATCTCTGTTTAAAATGAGATTTCTTAAATAATGGTTGAATCTTAGTGAAGAATTAAATATTGGTAGTATAAGAAGAGACTTTTACCATCTTAATAAACTGTGAATGTGAATGACAAAAGTTCAAATTAGGACTGACCAGTAGAATTTCAAAAAACTTTAAGGCAGCCTAACAAAAAGGAATAACAGCTATTACATTAGTACAAGTTATACCCTACAACCCTCTAAGGATCAATGTATCTAGGCTGGATACAGAAAAAAAGTGAAATGAGCAAACAAACCAAACAAATCCTAAATTAGCAATAGACA
This sequence comes from Dicaeum eximium, assembly GCA_013396995.1. Classification (NCBI taxonomy): domain Eukaryota; kingdom Metazoa; phylum Chordata; class Aves; order Passeriformes; family Dicaeidae; genus Dicaeum; species Dicaeum eximium. The sequence goes on from VWZP01006235.1 coordinate 72,336, forward strand.
GTGTATCTTTACCTATTTGAAAGTTACTCCTGAGATTCAGGAGCAGTGATAGATACACTGTCACTATGAAGAATAGAAAATAACATTTCATATCTTTAACCTCACTATTAATAGTTTATACCTTTAATATTGGATCCAGATGATGTTGAACCAAATCTAAATGGGAAAAAATAGGACTAGTGGGGAAAATATTTCTTTAATCTACATCTGAATGACTAATAGAACATTTTTTTTTCTAGTGGTTTTCTACAACAAAATCCAGAATCAAGAGTTTTGATGATTAAATTCTTCAGAGATCAATATTTATTCTTATGTGAATGCTACTTTGCTCAATATTAGAAAAAAAAATCCTTAGTATTTGGGAAATAAGGAAGAGAAGTAAAATCAGAAATGAAAAGGAAGGACTATTTTTCTAAGATGGGTTATACAAAGCTCTGCTTTTCTTCGATCTCAGAGTTCTTTAGAAGGCAAAGACAAATTTTAGAAAGTGAAGTTTCTAGATCAAAATTCTTCACAGGATAATATCTGAAGAGTAAATAGAATTAGACTTACCAGAGAGTATAATAATCTGATGGAAACCATAAACTTTCAGCACTAGATAGAGTTTTCATTATTTTACTTGTTTGTTTTTATAGGGTTTTCGGGGTTTTTTTGTTTGGTTTTGGTTTTTTTGAGAAAACTGGTATTGTCATTTTTTAGGTTTTGTTAAGGTGTTTTTTCATTCTGCCCAGTTACTCCCCCTTTACCAAGATGAACACCAAAATCATGTAGCTCACCTAGTCAGTGGAATGGAATGTAAAACAAGTAAAGAAGATTAATTTATTTGTTTTGTGAGTCTACCTTTCAGGGTACCACAACTCTGGGGTGAAATATTGGAATCAACAACCTCAGAAATCCAATTGTTTTCATATAGTGGAATGTTTGAACAAATATCTTTAGTGACGGTGTAAGACAACTTAGTCTTCAAAGCTGTTGTTTTGCCGGATCCCCTAAACATTGTATTTGAGCCTTTTAATGACTTCGGTGTTCTCCCATAAGTATTTTACTAACCCAGATGAAACTTGTTTTTCTAGAGGTCTTTTGGTGGGGATGTTTTTGGTGGGTTTTTTTGTTTGTTTGTTTGTTTTGGTTGGTCGGTTTGAAAAACAAAACTAGAGAAAAACAATGTACCCAGAAGAAATCTTATGTTTGTAATATAAATTTACGGCTATGTGTTTATATCAACATGCCCCTTTCTCTGCCACCCCAACTTGTTTTTTGCAGATATTAGTACTCAGGGATCAACATCTTTCTGAGGTAAACATGCTACTAACCTAGTGTTATGAGGTTAATAAATGGTAGCACAGAATGAGATTCTCTTTCTTCTAAATTCTGGTTAAAATATGCTAATAATTTTTAAATGTTATTCTACTATTATTGTATCTAAGGAAATATATTCTGCATTTATATGAGATAATTAAAATATGTTTATAGAGAAAAAAATACAGGGCTTTTTTTAGGTTAAGATCAAACTCTATCCAGAATTTAATGTTTAGCTTGATATTTCAGTTAAACATTAGTAAAAAGAAGAAGGATAATTTGTAATTTTTGTATGAATGTACTTGTTTGCTCACAGATTAGCAGGTAAAAACTCTATGAAGGAGATAGTTGTGTTCTTTAGTTTCATATATAATGTAAAGAAGAAATATACTCCTTGATTTTTCTGCTTTCCAGAACTTACCTGGTAGGATTTTGGTAACACTTAATCAGGTATGAAAGCTTTTAGGGAATTAGGATAGGTAAGTCTGTTACATGTCTAAGTCAATATGTGGTAGAAAATAGCTGAAGAATAGTGCAGCTTTCTCAAGGTACTGTACTGCTCCTCTGGTACTGAGAATTTTTACCTCTGTTTGAAGGATACATCCTTGTTACCTTAATCTTACAGGAAAACATATTAGGGGGTTTTTTTTAGGTTTGTTTACTTTTGTTCTTGGTTTCTTTGTTTGTTTTAATATGAGTTCTTCATAAATTTTCCTGACCTCATTATATTGTGTTCTATTTTATTTATGATACTATATGATGATTTTAAGAGTTTACCTGACACGCTGCCCCTGTTGCCCCTTGGGCAACCAAAAGCCACCAGCTAGTTGTTAGGTTCCCAGGCAGCTGTCGTGTGTGGCTGCTCTCCCTTCAGCACTCAGATGGATCTTGAGGCAGGAGTAGCAGTGCCTGCTGACATCCACACTCTGTAGATGGCAACAGGGTAACCAATGCTGNTCAGGGACAACTGAAAGAGATAAGGGAGGATAGAATTGTGGGAAAAACCAACTACCGAAGGGGAAAATTGGACTGAACCATAATATAACATGAACCATAAATTTTAGGAAAACAGAACTTTTTTAACCTCAAAAACCACACCACCACATTTACATGGATTCTTTCTTTTTCTTGCTTACTTTGGGAATGATTTTAATGTGTAATTGAAGCATATGGCACATGACTTTTTTAACAAGAACTTCTTAAAGCTCCCACAGCCACAAAGTAAACATGCTCATGACTTTACAATNGCTGTCGTGTGTGGCTGCTCTCCCTTCAGCACTCAGATGGATCTTGAGGCAGGAGTAGCAGTGCCTGCTGACATCCACACTCTGTAGATGGCAACAGGGTAACCAATGCTGAGAGTCGAGGTAAAAGAGAGAAGAGAGGGATGACTTTGTGGGAATTTCCCAAGAGGGTTTATAGTCTGGAAGGGGTCCAGCACAGAAAGACATAGAATACTGGGGTGCAACATAATATAAAGGGGGGAGGTAACAGGGGGGGAGATAGTACATCAACCAGTAAGGTGGATTTAGGGGAGGAGATTAGGAAGGGATCACAATGTTAAAGAACCANCACAATGTTAAAGAACCAACGGGAGAAGAGGAGGCAGGAGGCCTTAATAGAGCAGCCTATTGAGAACTTAGCCATACATAAATGACATAGAGGGTTCTGTAAGGAAGGGATGCGTTTGGGAGGAGTGACAGGGAAGAAGGGCAGGATTTAGGTGACTGACAAGGAAGGTTCGTGAGCAAGGGGTGGTGTCAGGGACAACTGAAAGAGATAAGGGAGGATAGAATTGTGGGAAAAACCAACTACCGAAGGGGAAAATTGGACTGAACCATAATATAACATGAACCATAAATTTTAGGAAAACAGAACTTTTTTAACCTCAAAAACCACACCACCACATTTACATGGATTCTTTCTTTTTCTTGCTTACTTTGGGAATGATTTTAATGTGTAATTGAAGCATATGGCACATGACTTTTTTAACAAGAACTTCTTAAAGCTCCCACAGCCACAAAGTAAACATGCTCATGACTTTACAATCAGAAAATCAAAGTTTTACAAAGGACAGAAGATCAAAACTAAACTCCTGTAAAATGTAAAGTAATGCGATTCTTTTATGTGGGAAGATATGCAAATCTGTGAAAGTGTGGATGTACATATGTTCAGACAAGGATTTCACATATATGTCAGAACTCTATGCTAAATTTTAACACAGGTAATTGAATTAGCACAGGATTTTTTACCTGTACATTTTTGAGAAATTATTATTATGATGGTGTCTGGCATGAATAGACCGACCTTTCAGATCAAATTCCTAAGGAAAGAGCCACAAGATTCCTGAGATTGATGTATGGCCTCATTATTGGAGATACTGAAACTAGTTGCTGCAATGTTTTAGGCAGAGCATTTCCCATATCCAAGACAGGAGTTCTAGCTAGGAAGGAGGTACATTCATCCTGCCACCTTCATAATCCCCCCGCACACAACTTGCAAACAAACTGAAGATGGGGTTTTGGTCTTGGTTTTCTACTCTGTTTAAAAAATCCAAACAGAGTATGACATCTCAACTTTTTTTATCTCACACACACACACACACANCCTACAGATAGCTTCATTTAAATGCATCTATGGTGTGGCTTACTTTTGCTTTGTTATTATAGCTTGTAATGTGATTTAATAAGAACCGTTTCCTCTGCTGTTCACCTCTATCAATGTAGCACTTGATTAAGTGATTCTTATCACGTACTATAGGAACATCACCCAACAGGGGTCATATTTAGGTGTTCTACTGGAAGAGAACTTTTTAGTTGTTAAGTGCTCTAATAGGAGTTTCACTGCTGTGAAACATATGTGAAGAGACATTAGCCACCTACATGTGCTAAGAATGTAAGGAAGACTGAAAGACTGTTGCACAAACTGGTAAAATAATTGAAACTTAACAAAGAACTTCTCAAGGCAGAAAATGACCTCCTCTTGCAGTGTCACTGAATTTCCACTCTTCATCAGATGGCTCGAAAAAGGAAAGAGTAAGAGCACAAAGAGCAAACCAATCCTACTGAGTAGTAATTTTTACTGAGTATTGATTATCTCTAAGTGTGGATTTTTACATTTTTTCAGCATAAAATATTCAAACAGCATTCACTAGTTGACTTGGAATTTTTTTTTTCCAACCAAAAAGAGATCAAAAATTCTGTCCTTGAATAGACAAAATGTCCTTCTATGAGAATTAATCCAAGTTAAAAGTAATTCTGCAGTGTTTTAGTAAAATAAACTGGTGAATTCAAGCTCATTTGGAGAGGTATACACATACTTTAGCCTCTGGTCCTTTCACTAGATGAATTTATCTTGACCTTTGACTGACAGCAAATCCTAATCTGGCTGAAGCCTATATTGTGTTGGCTAAATTTTGTTAGCAAAAGTAAAGTTACTGGAACGAACTGTGAAGGGTTTAATTTGCATGTTTTTTCTCAAAGTCTGGTTAACAAGTCTTATGCTATAATCTACATGCAACCACATTTCTTCTTAAAAAGCATTGCCCATTTAAATCTATGTCACATTAATAAAGTAAGCATAAACAGAACTTATGGATTCTATTACTGAGTAATTTAAAACGTAAGAAGAAGTGTGTATTAAAGTAAGCATAATCTTGGAGCTGACAGTTTGCTTAGTTTCACTGTATATTGTAGTGCATTTTAGATGAGATAACTACAATTAATCATGCATTACATATGTACTAGGCAATTATTAGCTCAGCTAAAATTTTTGCGAGGAAGTTGGACTTTTCATCAAACGTTGATACATTTCAAAGCTCAATTGTCATTCAAGCTTCACCAGTTCATTTTTCCCTCCCAAAATCCTCTATGTAAAATTGAATTTGGCAGTCGGTATAGAATGTTTTATTTCTGCCAGCATGAAGTAAAAGTTGATGTAAATATCGGAGGTTCAATATCAGGGTTAGCATGAGAAAGTGTGCTTTAGGCAAACAGCAATGTCTCCTTCTGTCACATAACATCTGCTGAAGCAGACCAGAGATTCAATGCTGTCAGCCTCTCAGCAAAACATACAAAGGAAGAACGAGATGTTGCTCTTAGGGAATAGGGATAGGGTGAAAAACATTTCCAGAAACTGGTACGTGGTGTATATTTATGGGTGTTACAGAATTGATCTCAATAACTGGGACACGTTTGTTGTCTTCCATTATTGTGCTGACCTTCCTTGTCCCATATTCAGTGTGGGGAGAAAAAGAGAAGATTCCAAGTTAAAGACACCCACATTCTGTTTCCTTTTGTAACCTACCTGACTTCCTTCTTTTCTCATGATATGGGGAAAAATATTATGCTTCATATGGCATCATATTATTATAGTATATATAACTATAGTGTTTTTTTCACTCATCTAATCTGCATAGTCTTTGGAGTCCTTAATTTAGTTTTACAGTTGGTATAGAAATATGTGTAAAAAGTCCTGGTAAAGAGAAATCTTAAAGAGTTTATGAGGTTTCTCCTGCCTCACCCTCTAGACTTGGGGATTTCAGACATTATTTCAGCGGGTAATCCGAATTTTCCAAGACGTATGTTTTGTGTTTTGTTTGTCTTGAGAGACATGATGGATTAAAGATTTCAAAGAGGTTATTGGTCCAGAGTGGTGAATAACTCTTCTGTCTGGTATTAATTAATAATTAGCAGGGAAAGTATTGTGATTGATTTGCACATTTATGTAAATTGGTATAAGGAGAGGCTTCACTCAGGGTTGTCATATTACAATAACAGGGAAGGAAGAGTTGTACCAACTTGTAAAGTAAAACACTTGTTAAGCTGACAGATATGAGTAGATAAACTGTCTATATGTAATCCAAGATGACAGGGCTGAAACTGTCCCCTGAAATAAACTAATATCCATAATCTTGAAAAGAAAATGAGTTTGGGAAGATCCCAGTCAGAATAAATCCCAAACAAGGTTGTAAGTATAAAGAATGGCATTCTTCCCCAGCCAGTTTCTCTCTTTAGTGATAACGGAGCAGGTATTGAAGAGGTACAGAAATATAGCAGAAGGACAGTGAAGCCATAACCACCACCAAAGAGGCCTTCAGGCATCTGGTCTTTAGAATAACATCAGCTCACTTCAGAAGGCTACAAGCACCTGTTCCCTCAGAAGGCTGAAAGCTTCTCCTCTACCTGCCAATGCAGCCCCTTATATATTTAATCTCATATGTATTTCACCTGTGTGCCTTCTCGTGATTGGTCAGTGCTTGGCTCATTGCCTTCAATGCCAGGCACCTGTCCTACACAGCTGTAGCCCATTAGGGAGGAGGCTCGACCACAGCCCTACTCCCAATTACCACAAGCTGTGTGCCTACAATACAAAAAAACTACGCTCAGGTAATTTATCTACAGCTTCTCATATGGATGAAACAGGAAGAGAGAGTGTTGTTTCAGATTTGACATTGAAGTAAACAGACAAAATTACTTTCTCCCCTTTTATGTCACCTGTTTATTTAAAAATCTTTGTAACTTCAGTGGGGAAAGTAATTTTAGTTTGCTTTTACTTAAACCTGGCTTCTTGCAAACAATTATAAAATCATTGGTAAACATTAAAGCACTATATCTCTTTTGGATGACCTGCAACTGAAAGCTGGAATACAGGAGCATACTGGGACATCTCAGAGCTCCAGAATATTGTCTCAGGTAAGCTTAAGGGCATCAGTATACACCTGCAGCTGCTCTGTGTGATTTGGGAGGTAGTAACACAGTCTTCATTCTGGAAGAGGTTCTGATGACTGCTGCTAGCCACTATTGCACTGGCAATAGGTTATCATCAGCCATCTTATTTTCAGACTATTGATACTTTCATTTACTTTTAACTGGAAAAACAAAGATTACTCCTGAATAATTTATTAAAATAGGAAGATAAATGCAAAAGGATCACAAAACAATGAAAACTGCTATTTATGGACAACTGTCACAATGGATGCAAGGTCTTGGCATTTTAGCTTGGTTTCTTTCTGGTTTCATGAAAATACACAGGCAAGAAGTGTAAGTACAGAGAACAGTTAATTTTGCCAATGCAGGAAGAAATGCAAATTTATTGCATTTTCCTTCAAGTTGGTATTGGAGACATTTTGAGTACAGGAGAAGAGTTGTTTTTTAAAACTGTATAGAGAATCCCTATCTTTTAATGTCACAAAGATCACATTTGCTCTCTGTGAGGAAAAAAAAAAAACCAACAAAACCCAAAAAAAACCCCCAAAAAACCCAAAACAAAACAAAAAAAACCCAAGCAGCAAAAAACAGTTTTTAGTTGGGACTAAATGTCTTATCAACATGGACTCCTTTCTCTTCTTACTTTTTCCTCTGAAACAAACAAAAATCCCTTCAAATCAAAAGGCAAGGATACAGAGTTTGGTACATGTCTAAAATATTCATTGTACGGAATAGTTCTTTTCCTAACTCTAATATTTTCACTCTTAAGTCATTTGTGTGGGAAATACTTATCCTTTCCTTTAAAAAGTACTCTGCTGTGGGAGTCAGTTGTAAAGCACTGAACTAAAACATATCTTACTTTCAGGATCTTACTGCAGTAATATTAACAAAAATTAAGATCAATTTCCTTTCCTAAGATTTGCCTCAGCTAATGACTTTTGCTTTAAATATTTCCTAAGGTAAAAAGTAGAATCTGACATTTGTAAGTTGAACAGACCTTAGACACACGTTAAGGATTGCTTTTATTACTTTCCTCTTAATTCTATTCCATAAACTATTGCAAATGTTTATTTTTTGCTTTTCATTCCAGCCTTCATGTCCACTGCATTTAACACTTATGTGGCATTCTAGACAGGCACAGCAGTATTGTATATGTATTATTATGCTTTGAAGTATTATCACTGAGAAATTATGGAAAATCAAAAAATAGATTCTTATGTTGGTTGTTGAAGCTTACTATGCTTTTGGCATCTAAAGAGAGTCTTTCAGAGGCCAAAGGGCTACTAAAACTTGCTTGTCACGCCAGCACTGCGACCTCAGAACTGGATCAGCCAGGAGTGGCAAGATGGAATAGCTAGGGAGGGGTATGATTGAGAACGCCTGGAAAACAACTTTAATAATGGAGCCAAACAACAAAGGACAGAGGCTGTGCACGGTAGAGGGCAAGGTCAAAAGACCCTACAATAGGGCAAACATAACAATATATAACTTCTGTAACAGAAGAGTGAACCGATGAACATTAACATTACCTTAAATGTAAAATACTGTTAACAAATCATAAACAAGAACTCATAACATAACCTTATATGGCACAACTGTATTAATATAGCTATACCCACAATCCCATTCTTCTTGCCATAACCCAACTAGATATTTCCTTTCTTAACATCCTGCTTCCCAAGGCCTTAAGTTGATGCCTTTGTTGTTAACAAAGGCCAACTCACCATCCATCCCAACTCGCCAAACTCCCACACTTGCTAAGAGAAAGAAATGTCTGCTTTTTACATACATATACATAAACATGCATACACAAATCAAGGATCCTTCATTTTGTGTAAAACCTTGAAGGCCACATGCTGCTTATCCTACTTTGTGTTAGAGTACAGCCACAGATGAAAATTATCTGATGTTCCTGTGCTGTGCAGAATCCCTTCCTGGCCAGAGGTGCAAGCATTACTGGGTACCAAGGGAAAGGCAGCTCTTTTCTCTGTGTCATCCTGGAAAAAGGAAAATCAGTCACATCTTCATTCTTAACAGTGTTCTTTTCTCTTCCTTTTCCTTCTGTTCCAAGTGACAGACAGTTCTATGTAAAATAGAGAGAGATTCTCCTTGTAGGGCTGGTGGTAACTATTCAGCCCTCAGGAAAAACATAGCAGGGGAATAAATGACAAAAAACAGAGCAGAGCAGCAGAGCATAACCAAAACCAAGAAAGAAATTGAGAGAAATGCATTTAAGTCAGCTACCAAAATACATTTTCAGCCATCTTTGAAAGGGTTAAAAAAATCCCTAAATCCTCACTTTTTCTAGGCAGCATTTACTGATATGGTTACAGTTGACAAACAGGTAGTACTATTTCAGAATTTGGCTTCTTTTCTTTTCATACTTGACTAATTCATCCTTATTGCATTCACTGCTCATTTTCTGTCTCTTCCTACTTTTTCTCCTGAAAGACTAATGGGTAATATATTTCCCACCTTTTCTTCCTACAAGAATCTCTTTTGCTGGTAAAGATTTGTATGTGGGAATGCTATTACTGTTAAGGTGCCAAATATAAGTAAAAGAAAAAAGAGTAATGTGAAAATGCTTTTTTTGTTTGAAAGTAAAAGAAACAAAAGAACATATTTTACAGTGAGACAGATGGGGCTTTATGAATGGGACAGACAGATGTGGCCAATGATTGTAAGCTCGAACATGTGCATTGAAACAAATTTATTCTGCTCCTCCACAAGAGATTTTGATAGTCACAGAAATAGTGACTCCTGTCTCTTTCCCTCCTTGAACGTTGTGATTTAACCCCAACCAGAAGCTAAGCACCACACAGCCACTCACTCAATACCCTCTATGCTGGTGGGATTAGGGGATGCTTGGAAAGGTAAAAGATAAGACCCATGAGAAACTCAAGGATTGTAGTAAAAATAGTTTAAACTTTATTAGGACTCACATGCCTGTCCCTAAATCCACCTGAAAATAAATGAAATTTTTTCCACTTGTAGTGAACTTTTTTCAGAAGGCAAGATGTAATTCTGGCCTGAGTTATTGTGATGGAGAAAATGAATGATGGATAGTGTAGGTCTGTGGCTAAACTGTCATCATGGAGCTTGAGAGCAACTGGACTGTACAGTCAGATTTATGACAACTTACAACCCTTTTGTTGTCTCTGGCAAATCCATGACCAAACTAGATTTAATACAATGTCTAAAACTGAGCTGGACCAAATTTCCCAAGCAAAATAACATTAATTTTATTTTAGCTTTCATGATTTTTATTCAAAATTTTGTTTTAATATAATTTAGTTGTATCTACTATTTTTCACAATAGTATTCCTACTGAGATTCTACATGATGCTTACCACAATACCTTGTTATTGTTATTAGCTACCGCTGGTCTGTAAGCTGCACAGCCTTGGTTATTAGAGAATACAAGTAAACAAGTCCCCGGGTATGAAAACAGTAAGTTGGATTCAAACTCAAACAGGGGACCTCAGCCAATCTGATTCAATCCTGAATGCAGACATCTAATTGGCCAGTGAGTTGGGTGGTGTTAAGACCCCCACCAATCAGGCGTGTAAGCATGGGAAATTTGAAGCCCCTACAAAAGGGGCACCCATCAATAAACTTTGGCTGTTGTCACAGAAAGTGGGTGTGTTCAGTCACATGCCTGTCTCCAAAATTGTGACAATTATCATTCTTTTCACCCACAAGTTTAGCAAGTTTACAGACAATACAAAACTGGTAGGAGTTGCTGACTCCCTTGAAGACAGGTAAGTCCTGCAGAGATGAGTCAATGGGTTGAGCTAGGAATCAAGGGGTCGAGTTAGGAACATGACTAGGATAGTGAAGATCTTAAATGAATTAAGGGGTTAAGTTAGAAATGTAGCTAGCAAGGACCAGGTGGGAACAACTGAACCAAAGCTAGGAATGACAAGGGATATATGAAGTATTGTAAAAGAGCACAAACCATAAATACAAATAGCTTCTAAGAACAATTGAACTGTGAGGGGAGGTTTGGGCTGTGACCAGCAGATCAAGGAGTCCTGCTAATTTAACACAGGTGAAGAGTTTACCATGATGAAGACATCTTACTTCCTCCCTTCCTCAGCCCACTGACTCATTTCAAAGCCCACCAACCCAATTAAAGAAGACAATTGTGCAGCCGTAATAGACATGCAGCTTATTACAATACGAAGTGGGGCAGATAATTATTGTGTATTAGGCATCTTGGATAGCGTATTGGATACTATATGAATATGTAAAACTTTTCTTAGATAAATAGAGAGCTGGAGTCAGTGACTCCTCGCACATGCATTTAGGAAAAGGATTCCACATGTATGCAGCGCTGTAATAAACATACCCTCTTTTCAACTTTAATTAGTTCAAGAGTCATTTGTCTGTGCTACATTTTGGTGACCGTGGCAGAACTACTCTGTCTCCCTTCGAGTCCAGATTGGGCTGGGGATGCCTCCAGGCAGGATTTTCCTGGGGAGACCTCTGCTCCCTGTCTGCTCATCACAGGGGCAGGCAAGACTGCTGGCATTATGGACAAAGGGTATGTCTTTTGTTTCTAAGTCATATGTATGTGTGGTTGAGGGGGCAGTTGGTAACTCACATGGGATGCCCTGTGCAGAACGAGAGCCCAGAGGTGTGTGTGCAAGCCCAGTAAAGTTTGGTTGCTGGCTAAAGGGGTAATTTGCCATGTCGTAGAGGACCTGCTAGCAGTTCTGTGGGTGAACTGGGCTAATTCCAGCGTATTGCTGTTATTTTTGCTTGTGTCAGGACTGTGTGGGTGTGTGGTGTGTGCATATTTGATGTTGGAGTGTGTGAATGCCAGAGGAAGCTGATGTGGGTGGATGCTAAGTGTTGTAAGCTATGTGTGGCGTTGAGAAAAGCAAGCACTTTAAGAGATCCCCTTTTTCCCAGTGAGTTTGTGTATGTGAACATTTTAGTTGTGGGGAACAGTATTCCCTGTGACACCCGATGTTTGAGTATAACTGGTCTCTCATCAATGCTTTGTGTTTGGGTATTAACCAATTCTTTGCCTGTGGGACCTGGGTGGCAAGGGTTGAATGCAGTAATACGATGAATGCCTTTGTGGTCCCTCCCTTTGTGGAGTTTGCAACTTTGGATTCATCTGGTGTGGTGTGAGATTTTGCTGGTTATTGTGTAAAAGTTATAATTGTAACAAACCGGTAATTTTTGTTTTGTGTCAGCTGTTTTGTTAGCTGTGTGCTAAGCCTGAGCCTGAGTTGAAAGGGTTCGGCAGTTTAGGCAACCCTTTTAGAAAGGTTTTAGCTTGAAGGGTGTTTGTGGGCTGTTAGAGCTGTAATAGAGACAATTTCTTATAGTTGATTCCCAGGATTTGGGATACGGGGGGGTTGTGTGGTTTTCCCCCCTGCATTGTGGTAATTTGATTCTTGGGACTGTATGGTTGTGTTTGTGGAGATTTTAAGATTTTGTTTGCAACAAGTGCAGCATTTTATGCGGAAAGAACTATAGTGTAGTGATTTATGTACATTTGACTGTGGTAAAATGAATTAAAGGAATTTCCCTCCCGCAGCAGTTCAGCCTTGACTCTCATGAATTTGAGACACGGGGGGGGTTGTGGCCATATCAGAGTTTTTTGCCTGCAACAGGAGCAATATTTTGTGTGAAAATTATAGTGCAAAATTTGTGCAGGGTCCCGGTACGGTTTTCCTGTTGGGGGGTAGAGGGTCTGCTTGTAGAGTGAGCAAGGGTGATTTGGTCATGACCCTGAGAGTTGAAATTTGTGTGTGTAAAATAAAACCAGGAAAAGTTAATAAAAGATAAAAAGTGTTTTATGAATATAAATAAAAATCAGAAGAAACTGAGTTTGGTAGAGGTTGCTTGTCTGAAGGGCTGCCCTTGTGAACCCTGGGTTTGTTTTCTCTGGATTCAGTGTGAAGAGCTGTGGTACAGACAGACATTTAGGTGGAGGAGACTGAGACAGGCACTTTGTGTTATTCTAAGGAAACAAAGGCTCCTTAGAGAGCTATAAGTATTTTAGTGGCAATCGGTCACGAGAAGCAAAGAAGTAATAGGGTGTTTTAATTATTGGAAAAGGGAGTTTCAGGTAATTTGGGAAAGCCAGCAAAAATAATTAGAGCTGAGTGTGCTCAGCCTATTTCTATACCCCAAGATTTTCAAATTAAGGCAAAGAGTTAGGATAAAGTAGAAAAATAAAAACTAAGAAAATGGAATTTTTAGTAGACACAGGGGCAACCTACTCGGTGTTAAATAAAGCCTTGATGCCTATAACAGATGATTATGTTGTGGTAAGGCAGGCAACTGGCCAATCTGAAAAAGCATATTTTTGCAAACCACCAAAATATATTCATAGGTTTTTGTATATGCCCAACTCTCCAAAGGCACTGTTAGGAAGAGATTTATTGGAACAATTAGAGGCAAAAATAATGTTTAAAAACTGAGACATTATTTTGGAGGTAAAGGATCAACAATATGTAGAGATGCTAAGCTTAATGTTAACAATTAGTGAGACCAAAATTGAAGGTGAGGATGAAATTAACAAGAAAATAATGGATCAGGTGTTTCCTGGGGTATGGGCCTCTAACATACCAGGGAGGGCAAAGAATGCACCTCCTGTGCAAGTTAAACTTAAGGAAGGAAAACAACCAGTTAGGGTCAGGCAGTACACTTTGAGAAAGGAAGATAGAGAAGGAATTAGGCCAGTAATTGAGAATTTTTTGCAGTAAGGACTATTAGAAGAGTGCCAATCTGATTTTACCTGTTAAAAAGCCTGATGTATCATATCGAGTAGTACAGGACGAGCTATTACCTGCACCAGATGGTGGCAAACCCATACACCTTGCTAACAGTTTGACACCTAACTAACATGGTTTACTGGTTTAGATTTGAAAGATGCCTTCTTTTGCCTCCTTCTTCATGAAGCCAGCCAGAAAATTTTTACCTTCAAACGGGAGAATCCCAAGAGTGGGCATAAGACTCGGCTCACATGGACAGTATTGCCCCAAGGTTTAAAAAACAAAACCAAAAAAACCAAAACCCCAAACAAACAAACAAACAAAAAACCAGCCCCACAGTATTCGGAGAACAACTTGCAAGAGATCTAGAGTCCTGGTAAACTCATCAGAGGAAGGACAGCTGCTGCAGTATGTTGACGATCTCCTGATAGCTACCTGAGCCCAAGAGGCATGTGTGGACTGGATGGTAAGCCTTCTGAACTTTTTGGGTTTATAAGGGTATAGAGTATCTCAGAAGAAGGCTCAGTGCCCAGATGGCCTCCAGTCACAACATCTCCTACCAGCCTATCTCTGTTTGCAAACAACAGGTCTAGTGTAGTCCCTCTCCTGTTAGGTTTGCTCACCAGCTATGACAAGAAGTTGTCCTCCACACAGTCTAAGAATCTCCTAGAATGCCTCTTCTTTGCTGTGTTGAGGTCCCAGCAGATGTCTGGTAGGTTAAAGTTACTTACAAGAACAACAAGCTGGTGATCTTGAAACATCCTCCAGCTGCTTGTAGAATAAGTTATCTACCTCTTCATCTTGGTTGGGTGGTCTGTAAGAGACTCCCAGCAGGATGTCAGCCTTCTTGCCCTTCCCCCTGATTCTTACATGTAGGCTTTATAATCATTAACCTCAATTTCCATGGAATCGAAAGCCTCCCAAATCTAAAGAGCCAGTCCTCCACCCCTTCTCCCTCTTCTGTCTCTTCTGAAGAGCTTCCATTCTTCTGAGTAGCCATCCATTGCAGTGCTCCAATTATGTGAGTCATCCCACCACATTTCCAGGATGGAGACTATGTCAGAGGTCTCTTGCTGTACCATGGTTTTCAGCTCCTCTTGTTCGTTACTCATGCTGTGTGCATTAATGTTCATGCACTTCAACTGGGCTGCTGATTTTATCCCTGACTCTGTCTTACCACCCTTGGCCTTGTTACTAGAGAGTCAAGTTGCATCCCCTTCCCCCTACAAACCTAGTTTAAAGCCCTCTCAATGAGCTCTGCCTGTTCATGGGATAGAATCCTTTTGCCCTTAATAGATACATGGAGCCCATCTGGCTCAAGCAGGCCAAATGCTGTGAAAATTGCCCCATGATAAAAGAACCCAAAATTTTGCTGATGGCACCAGCCCTCAAGCCACTTGTTGACAATGTGGGTTCTCCTGCTTCTTTCATCATATGTCTCTGTCACTGAAGGGATGGAACAGAAAACCACCTATGCTTCTGCCCCATCAATCACTTGGCCCAGAACCTGAAGTCCCTTTTAATTGCCCTGGTGCTCTTCTTTTCAATCTCATCACTGCCAGCCTGGAGTATCAGCAGTGGGTAGTAATCAGAGGGTTGAATCAGCCCAGGGGGTCTCCTGGTGACATGCCTTACCCAGGCCCAGGGATGCAGCAGACCTCCCTGCGGGATGGGTTCAGTTGACACTGAACGGGGCCCTCTGTTCCCCTCAAAAGGGAGTCACCCACTATGACTACCCTTCTTTTCTTTCTAATGCTAGAGGCGGTGATCCATCTGACAGATGAAGTGTAATTGCTGCTCTCCAGGCAGATTGTTTTCTTCGATGTCATCTGGCTGACCCTCTGGATTCAGGACCTCATACCTATTCTGAAGTGGCATCTGGGTAGGTGATGGGGGGTTGGGAGGAACTTTCATTACCTCCCTGAGAAGGGACCCATTTCCACTCTCCTTCATCAACTAGGTCTCCTCCTATTGCCTGATGGTAGGAGGCATGGGATAGTCCTCTGACTCCTAGTGGGCTTCTCTCAGAGATGGAAGGGTGAAACTCCACCAGTCTATTTTCCTTTCACTTTCTCTAAAACTCCTTAGTCTTTCTACTTCCTCCTTAAGCTCTGCCACCAGACAGAGGAGATCATTCACCTGTTCACAGCGCAGGCAAACATCTTTTGTACTGTCTCCTGGCAGTACTGACTGTAGTACTTACAGGAAGGGGTCTGGACAGATGCATCTTTCTTGGATGGTTCTGTTTGGTTTGGT
>VWZP01006237.1:3934-53923 GCA_013396995.1 Dicaeum eximium
GAGAGATGTCTTTCCTCTTCAGAATCCATACTGAGATCCTAATAATAATAGTGATCTTGAAAAACTAGAGAATTATCAAGAATATATAGTGCCGGGGTTGGAAAGGGCAGTTCCTAAAACAATAAATTGGTCAGCCCTATGTGCAACTAAGTAAGGTCCCTCCGAAACACCTTTTGAATTTCTAGAACATTTGTGGGATGCAATGCATTGTTATACAACCTTAGATTCTGAGTCTGAGGAAAGGACACAACAACTAGTGCGTTTATTTCTAAGACATTCAACAGGGGACATCAGGTGCAAACTTCAGAAGATACGGGGTCCGACAGCACAGGATTTAGAGACTTTGTTAGAAGAGGCATGGAGAGTTTTTACCAACTGGGAGGAAGAGTGCAAAGAAGGGATGAGANGAGTGCAAAGAAGGAATGAGAAAATTATTAGCAGTAGTAAGGGAGGAAGAAAAAGGGAAATGCGGACAAGGGCCACTAAGGCAGGGACCACCTTGGCTAAAGTGAGATCAAGGTGCGTTCTGCAAGAGTTGGACACTAGAAGAACCAGTGCTCAGAACGAAGAAAAGGTGATGAACAAAGAAGAGGAGATCAAAAAGGGGAGCCGTGGTTGCCCATGTTAAGGAAGACTGAGGTGGACCAGAGGATCTTACCCTTGGAGACCCTCTGGTTATAATGAAACTAGGGAAACAAAACTAGGGAACAAAGAAAAAGGAACTGAATTTTTGATAGACATGGGGGCAACCTATTCAGTGTTAAATAAAGTTTTAATACCAATAACAGATTATTATGTCATGGTAAAGGGGGCAACTGGCCAGTCTGAAAGAGCTTATTTTTGTAGGCCATTGAAATATGAACTTGGAAAACAACGGGGAATTCACAAGTTCTTATATATGCCCAGTGCTCCATCAGCACTTTTGGGTAGAGATTTATTGGAATAATTAGAAGCAAAAATCATAATCAAAAATAAAGAGATTACTTAGGAGGTTAAAGACAATATGTGAAATTGTTAAGCCTGATGTTAATAACCAATGAGGCTAAAGTTGAAAGTGAAGATGAGATTCACAGGAAAATACTGGATCAGGTATTTCCTGGAGTGTGGGCTTCTAACATACCAGGGAGAGTGAAGAATGCACTCCCAGTGCAAATTAGGCTTAAAGAAGGAAAACAGCCAGTTAGGGTCAGGCAATACCCTTTGAGAAAGGAAGACAGAGAAGGGATTAGCCGAGTAATCGAACATTTTTTACAGATAGGGCTATTAAAAGAGTGTCAGTCTAAGGTCAATACTGCTGTTTTACCTGTTGGAAAGCCTGATAGATCATACTGAATAGTACATGATTTAAGAGCTTTTAATAAGATAACTGAAGATTTATACCCACTGGTTGCCAACCCCTACACTTTGTTAACTCATTTAACATCTGAACTAACATGGTTTACCATTTTAGATTTGAAGGATGCTTTCTTTTGCCTTCTTCTCGATGAGGCCAGCCAGCAGATTTTTGCATTTGAGTGGGAAAACCCCAAAACTAAATGCAAAACCCACATGGTCAGTTCTGCCTCAGGGGCTCAAGAACTACCCCTACGATACTTAGAGAACAGCTAGCAAAAGATCTGGAATCCTGGGAAGCTCCATCAGAAGAAGGACAGCTGTTATAATATGTAGACGACCTCCTGGTAGCTACCAAAACTCAAGAGGCATGTGTGGAGTGGATGGTAGCCTCTTAAACTTTTTGGGTCTACAGGGGTATCAAGTACCCCAGAAGAAAGCCCAGATGGTGAAGCAAACAGTTATTTATTTGGGCTATAAGGTTAGTGCTAGACAAAGGACTTTGGGATGAGATTGCAAGGAAGAAATATGCCAGACCTCAAAGCCCCAGACAGTAAAGGAACTAAGAACCTTTTTGGGCATGACCAGTGGTGCAAGCTGTGAGTTTATAATTACAGACTGTTAGTCAAACCCCTATATGCCTTGATTACGAAAGGAAACAGAGACCTCCAATGGACAAAAGAAGCAACATGAGCCTTCGACTGTGGTGATTGTGATTTTCGGTTTCCTGAGTTTCCTAGCAGCATGCCTGCTAAGGTCTTCTTCGGAAAGGAATGCTCTTGCTTTTCCACCAGAGATTCTGTAAACAATCTAAGCTGTGTCCTGTGCTCAAGGACACAGCTCGTGTTTTCTATTCTGTTCCCATAACATGGGAGAGGAAGCTGCTTGATTATCAGCTCCTCACTTTAGTATCAGACGGACAGAAGCATTCTGCACTAAGCAGAGCATTGTACCAGGCTGCAATATACGAGGCATTAAGCCTTGGGCCTGGAACATGGAGCCAAATATAATAAAACTATTTTAAGACTTCTGACATCTGGAGTCAAAGTCTTTATGCTCAGGGGGAAAACACTGCCACAACTGGTAACCTCCCGAGCCCAGACAACAACAATGGTGCCCGAAATGTGGAAGAGAACCCACGACAATATTCGACCAACTAAAGAAGGCCTTCATGTCAGCTCCAGCCCTGGGACCTCCAGATGTGAGTAAACCATTCTTCCAGTGGCAGTGAACATCAAGGAAACACGCAAGTTCACCCTGGGCCAGAAGATGACTGTGCCAGTGTCCCACACAGTGTCTGCAGTGCTGGAAATAAAGTGGGGACAATGGCTCTCCCCACAGAGATTCTTGAACTACTAAGCCATAATAGTGGAAGAAGATGATGTAGAAATTGTAGTAACTAACATTGTGAACCCAGCTTCTTTCCTCAGTGGTAGTACAGAGAACCAGTGATCCATGATTGCCTAGAGACTATCGAAGCTACCTACCTCAGTCGCCCACATCTGAAGGACATCCCTCTTGAGGACACTGAGACCTGGTTTACCAATCGAGGCAGTTACATCATCAGCAGAAAAAAGCATGCTGGGTATGCCGTTACCACAAGCTGAGGGGTAACAGATCATTACCAACCAACACCTTGGCACAGAAGGCTGAAATAATTACCTTAACTGGGCTTTAGAGCTGGCAAAAGGAAAGAAAATCAATATTTACACAGACTTGGGGTAGTCCATGCACATGGAGCCATCTAGAAAGAAAAAAGACTATTGAACTCACAAGAAAAAAGCATGGTTATGGTTAAACATGTTAAATATGGTTAAACATCTACAAGAGATAATAAAACTGTTAGAGGCAGTCCAGCTACCTAAAAAGGTAGCCATCATGCACATCAAGGCACACCAAAAAGTGAGCCCTGAACTGGAGGAAGGAAATGAGTTGCAGACAGAAAGGCAAAAGAAGCAGCTAAATGTGAGGTAATTGTTGAAACAGTTGAGGCAGCCTTTATCTCAGAATGACAAATTTCTATAGAAGGTAAGCCAAGGTACAGTAAAAAGGACAAGAGGCTTATGGTTAAGAAAATGGAAGTTATAATCAAGAGGGGTGAACTATTACAGATGAAGGGAAAAGAAGGCTTGTGATCCCCTCTTATATGCTATAGTCATTAGTGAATGATGAACATGAGAAAACACATTAGAGAATAGATGCTTTGTACAATTACTTGAAAGACAGAATCATAGAAAGAATCTTGCAAAGTACAGTGATTCAGGTGACTCGCTAATGTAGCCGTTGCTTCCAAACTAATCCCAAAAATATTAATAAACCAAAACTTGGGCAAATTAGAAAAAGATATGGACCTAGGCAGCAATGACAAATTGATTTTTCAGAACTACCCAGGAAAGGGGGGTACCGATAGCTATTGGTGTTAACAGATACCTTTTCAGAGCGGCCAGAAGCTTTCCTGACGAGAACTGTCAAAGCACGGGAGGTAACCAAAGCATTGTTTCAAGAAATAATACTGCATTTTGGAGTCCCAGCCACAATGCTTTCAGATAGGGAGCCATATTTTATTTCAAGAATTGTGCAGCAAATTTAGCTGCCATTTAGGCATAGACTGAGAATGTCATACTCCATATCATCCTCAGTCAAGTAGAGAAAATTAATCATTTGGTTAAGCAGCAAATAATAAGACTGGACAAGAGGTAAAGTTACCGTGGCCTCAGGCTCTTTCATTAGCATTATTACAAATTCGGACCAAATCAAGAGTAAAAGAAAAATTGAGTCACTCTGAAATATTGTATGGAAGGCCATATGGGATTCAAGAAGGGACAACACCCACTCAAGTAGGGGAAGAAACCCTACACAGATATATGGTGGCCCTAAACAAACAACTTAGAGAAATTGAGAAACATGTGGCTGGGGCTCGAAGCAGAGAATTAGATGGACCAGTACAAAATGTACAGCCTGGGATTATGTATATGTTAAGTCTTTTGCAGAGAAGACTCTGGAACCGCAGTGGGAGGGACCATTCCAAGTGCTCCTCACCACCTTTACTGCAATCAAGATGAAGGAACAAAGCGCCTGGATCCATCATTCCTGAGTGAAGAAGGCTCCTGAGGGACTCTGGAAAGTTATAACGGGTGACAAGGAACTGAAATTAAAGCTTTCTTGGGAAAATAAATAAGGAGTGGGTAAAATGATAAGCATAGTTTAAGAATAGAAAGGCTTGTAGTTGTAATGGATAATCAAGTAGGTGTAGCCTGGAGAGTTGTGGCATTTGTGATTATTGCTATAGGCACAGCTAATGCAACACCACTTGCATATAATGTAACTGGTATATATAAGTGCCAAGGGAAAGCCTGTGACTCTGACTCCCATAAGTCTCTGGATCAGATGCTAAAAGTTACAAATGCAACTGTGTGGGAACGAAGAAATGTTCGGAGATGTGAATATGCGTTTGCCCAGGATGGGTTTCATAAATTGTATCAAAAACCCATGAAACTTATTTGAATTGGTCCTGAATGCTGTGACAAATGTTTAGCCAATTGTCCAGAGTTTAGACTTGAAATAGAAGGTTGTGCAATCGAGGATTTTAAGATTAATTCTAATATAACTCAATTTTGTACTGTTCCCCAAATGGATACAGTTAAAATAACTCAACCAATGCCAGCACTGAGAAAAACCACAGCTACTCAAATCACTTTAGAACCCATGGTTCCCATAATTACCAAAATTGGACCATATGCTGTTAAGAAGACCAGAATTCAAAAATTGCTAATTAATCCAAAGTGATCATTAAAACGGATAGAGATGGCAATGCAAGTGAATGCCACTTCCATCCACCCCGAGTGTGCTCCATTTTTAAGGACCTTTTTTATGAATTAGACCACCTGGCTGCAGAAGTGTGTGCCTTATATGTCCAGACAGAAGAAAAACCTTACTGGATTATTAGAAATGAGACTAAGGGTTCTAAATACAATAGATTCAGAAGTATTAAACAAATTGACAGCAAGTGGTAGTGATATGGTTAAATTGCAGCAACCCTTACAATCCTCCTTGTTGGCATTAGGTACCAGCCAGTGGAAGTTGTCCAAAATATTACCAGAATGGGAAAAATATACAAGATCATCAACTGATAATTGATACTTTAGGCACAGCTAGTAGAAACATTTCTTTGGCTTTTGGGTGTACACAGGCACAATTATGGATGCAATCAGTGGCAGCCTCAGTCATTAAGGACAGGGGAGAAGGCATATTCCCTGCCAAAATTTGTAAAGTTGTCTGGGATAATGCCTTAGATTTAGAAAAAGAACTTCAATCCTGGTAGGTTTTAGTTAATTTTATTTATGATCCCATGACGAGTATGGTAACAGCTTTTGTTTTAGCCATATACAATGCATCAGTGAGTTTGATACATCCAATTGTTCCTTTAGGGCTAAATCATGAGGGGACCATACTATATCCTTTTGAACACAGAATGTGGGCACGAAAAGTTGAAGGAAAGTGGTTAACTTTTAACTTAGAACCCTGCTCAATGAGAGGACAATTGGGGTTTATATGTGAAGGCAATGTAGGTGATGATAACGATGTTTGTTTACATACAGAGCAAAGCATTTGTCACTTTGAAATGCATCCCATTAATCAGAAAACCTTGCTTGTGTACACAGGACAAGGCTGTGTCTGTCTCAGAACAGCATGCCCTACTATAATGGTGGATGAGATTATTGTGAATTAAAGTCAATTTAACTTGTGGATTTGTAACTTTGTCAAAAATGAAGGATGTGATTTTTCTTATCAGGCACCTGTTGTATCATACCAACATATAAAGGCGAACTTGACTACTGTCCAAGAAATATCATCTGTGCCTATAGGGATGAACTTAACTTTGGTTGCCCAATTGTTGAAACACCATGAATTAAAAAAAATTCTCGAAGAAATGAAAGATGAAGGAATGAAAATTTTGGTTACAATACACCATGACACAGAGACCATACAGAGTATTTAAGAGATTGGAAGAAGGCCCATCCCATCATTGGTGGGATGTGCTTTTAGGGTGGTCTCCAAAGGCAACCAGTTTGTTTAATAACTTGGTTCATCCAATTATTGTTTTGCTTCTCTTAGTTNGAAGAGCATGCTAGCTCTGAATGTGGGCACCTTAGCCCAAAAGCCTCCTGAACAATGGAGTCATTCTAATAAAGCATATAAGCCTTCTGGTAATGGAGTCAAAGACTCGTGATTCAATCACCCCACGCAAGAACTTATTGAAATAAACGGCTTCCACGCCGTGATCATTCATCATCGGCAACAAGGAGTGGGGAAATTTATCATCATTTTAAAGGATTAAGATTTTAGCTGAGGATTAGAACCAATTTATATTAAAGTTAGATACACCAACGATAGGTTAATGATTCTTAGATGCTTAAGCTAAAGCTAATTGTTATATTATGAGCTTATTTGTAGAGGGAGGTGGAGCAAGTGAACCATCATAAGAACCTATAGAAATCAGTAAAACAATGCACCTTCTGAACCTCAAGAATTGGAAATTCTTGGTTCATTGGCAATGGAACTTTGTCCTGAGTTTCAGTACCAGGAAGATCCACAATGAAATGTTACTCCCCATCATCCTGTGTACAGAAACTCAAGCTTGTGGTACAATTGTACTACCCCAGTGCCCCCTAAGGGTGAAATTGCTGATCTGGATGAGTCCCCACAATTGCCAAAAGGATATTGGCTCATTTGTGGAGATGGAGCCTGGCAGGGCATTCCCTCAAAAATTAAAGGTGGCCCACGTAATATTGGACAGTTCACTGTGATAGCACCTAATCTAAAAAAAGCCAGCAAGAGAAAACATAGAGAAAAAATATTTGCCCATCATTATGAGGAAAACTTCAATAACAATTTCAGACCCTGGGGCCCTGCAAAATTAGTTACATCAGCTTTATTTCTGCCTCAGCTTGCTCAGGTGAGGCATTGAAACAAACCGATTGGTGTGCTGCCTGAGCAAAGAAGTCAATGCTACTTGCATTGCAATTACTGACATGATGACAGATGTTGGTGCTGTCAGACATGCAACCTTACAGAACAGTGCTGCAATTGATCTTCTTTTACTGGCACATGGACATGGTTGTGACGATTTTGAAGGACTCTGTTGTATGAACCTGTCTGACCATTCAGTGTCCATCCACAAACAACTTCAAAAACTGAGAGATTTGACAAATCAAATTAAAACAAACAATGGATCATGGTTAGGTGACTTGTTTGAAGGGTGGAGTTTTGCACCTTGGCTAAAGGAGCTTTACAAAATAGCTTATATGCATTGATTGTTATAGTGCCAATGTTAGTGATAATGCCTTGTGTACTTCACTGTGCATGGCAAATGATGAACAAGGCCATCAAAGAAGTTTTTCCTGTCCAAGAGAGAGGAGGAAATGTGGGAAATGGATTTGTGGAGAATTCTCAGGGCCTGACAGAAGGCCCACACTGTATGCATCTGTATGCAAACTTTGAGATAAGAAATGCTGACTTAGAAATGCCATGGAATAGGACAGATATTGTTGAGAGAGACATGGACCTAGAAAAAACATTTCAAAGGATGGTCTTGCAAATAAGATTAGACACTTTGGAGAAATAGAATTATGAAAGATGCATTGTAAGAGCATTCACGAGGCGTAGTTTTAGATGATTGGCTTTAAAGCATCTATAGCATAGTGTGACAAAAAGCTGATAGGCCAAGAAACACTTATAGTGTTTGGTAATTAGGAAATAGTTAGCTTCTGATTGTGATGGTGTGGATGGTAACATCTGTATTGTCTCACCCTTCATATGAGACTGAAAATGGAATACAAGGTTTTAAAATGCCCCTCAGTTGCCCCATGTCTGGGTCAGAAAAGGGCAAAATTCAACACAGAGTCTAATTTAATTTAATTTAATTTAATTAATTAATTTGAACTAGTATCTATTTATGTGGGTGAGGATGATATGGGAAACATGTATGTTTATGAAAATTCAGAATTTTAGAAGTGTATAATGTACTTAGGTGAGAGGAGGAGAACAGAAATATATATACCTTATTTAGCAAGTTTGCAAAAGTACAGAACACAGCTTGTAACAGGAATATAATTGTTAGGTAGAAGCAACTTGTAACAGAACACGTAAGAATACAGTTCCTAGGTAAAGGCCATAAAGATAAAATATATATTGTGAAAACTCAGTAAAGCAAGACTCGAGTATTGTGGAAACCCGATATAGCAGAACTTTCTGCTTAAGGAGCCAGCAAGAACCAGGCTCTTGGTTTTGGCCAGGACAAACTGACCTGGGAGTCAGTCAAACCTCCACTGCACCTGCCCAGAGACAAGGTCAGGTCAGGCAGTAAACACCTGAGAAAGACCTCTAACTTCATCAAGACGACGCCTGCCCACAACCCCCAGGGGATGTGGCACCACAGAAGACTAATTATAATATGAAGCACAAGGAGGCAGAGAGTGGGCAGGGAATGGGCAAGCAGGGAGGTGTGGGTTTGGGGAATCAGTGTGAATTTAAACCTGAAACCTGTCTTGCCAGGTTATGCATGTATGGTGGAAAATCTGCCAGCTGGTAATAAAACATACCTGCTTTACAATCTTGCTTGTAAATTCCTAATTCCGCAACTCAAGGACAGTGGGCACAAAAAAACCCTCAGGTTTTCCCTAACCACAATGACTGGTGGAACTGGTGACATGAATTGGTTGGAGCAGACAAAAGGGAATCACAGAGGTCCGGTATGGCTTTTTACAAAGGCCAACTCAGTCTTGCCCTCTAATCCTTGTGGTATTAATTATAGATATCCAGTATGGCTTCTTTGCCCCCACCTTACCATGCCTACAGGGTTGCTGCCCACAGCAGGGCTACATATAATCTTCTCAGTGGTGAATACAGGGGCCAACCTGGTCTTGCCCTCTAGTTCGTGTCTTACTCCACTTGTCAGTTCTTAAGCAAACCACCCCAGCACCTCTCACTGTTCCATGTGTACTTCCCCTCAACAGATACTTGCAATCCCCACCCATTAAAACAGGACAATTACATCAATAACTGATACAGTTCAAACTCCCTGCACAAAGCATTACTTAAAACAGTCCTCGAGCTGGCTGGTGTGGAACCACGACTCTACGCTTTGGACATCTTGGTGCTTCTCTGATTATCTCTTGGTCTCTGCTTAAGAGTCAATCTCATCTCACCTAGTCTGGATGTTATAGTCCGTTCCCTGGGTTCTTCCTCCAGGCCTTCGATTTTGTTAACTTGAGTCCATCCCTGCTCTGTGATTCACACAGCTGATTCAGTGGTTCTTTCTATGATTTGATCAGTACTCAATCTCTAGGGTTAACATCATGAATTAATGCTTTAAACCCTTCCCATTTTTCACCCACTACTTGCACAGTATTTTGACTCTTCTCCCATCTCTTTTGACTTCTACAAACACAGGTTCTTTCAGCTCTCATGTCTACCAAAAATTAAAATTCTTCCTCCTGGGGACTTGTTTTAAGGTTACCAAGGACTTCTGATGGTACTCTGTCCCCAGGGGTTAAAACTCCTGACACCCCTAGTCTTCTGCCTCTCATCTTCACTCATTCTAATAAACTTTCACATCCCTTTCCACAATTTTTCTTGAGGTGTCCATTTTTCTTACCATTAAAACAAATTTGTACTTCTCTAACGGCAGTTAACATTACTCCAGCCTTTTCCTCTGCTTTCTCTTCATCCTCTCCTGACGTACACTTTCTGTGCTTCCTTAAGAGATCCTCCAATCCCCTTTCTTGCCAACCGTTTAACTTCTCTAGTTTTATCTGTGTATCTAGCCACACATGAGTGACAAAATATGTTTTTAGCAAGATCTGTCTGGCTATTGTTTCAGGGTTGATACCTGAATACTGCCTCATATTTTTCCTCAACCTTTCTAGCTATTCTGTTGGAGTTTCTTCCCTCTTTTGTTGTTCATCAAATGTCTTATGATCATTCTGGTTTCACAGGGCACCCTCTTTAATACCCCTTACAATAAATATGCTATACTCTTCCATGTTTTGCCTTAACTCAGGGTGGTTGTGGTCCCAATTAGGGCATAGTGTAGGCACTTTTAGGTCCTCAGGAGGCCTTTGCATGTGTTCTCTTTCCCATATCTGCAACCCAGCAGTCCAGATAATTTGTCTTTCCTCTGGTGTAAATAATATGGTCACTGATTGCATTTCATCCCACATAAAAATGCTGTGCCCCAAAATATGGTATAAATGTTCTGTTAATCCAATGAGGTCTTCTAGTAATCCTTTTAATTCTTTCTTAAACATCCTCAATTGGAGGAATTGAGTGGTACATTTACAAATCCAATTCCCCCCTGCACCCCACCCAGTGGTACTTCCCTCAAGGGATGCAATCCCACTGCTTGGTTTCCATCCCCTGACCTACTTTTCTCTCATTGTGCCACTCTGTTTCTAATATTTTGACTGGGCCAATCAAAGGGCAAGGGGGGTATGGTCAATGCCAGTGGAGGAGGAGGGGTCAAATAGACTAACAGGTCCCATGCTTCACTTTCTAATAGTTTAAACACACTTGTTATATGAGTGATATAGGGGACAGACGAGATGACAGGTTGACATTATGATTTAAAAGGTATAAAAGGTATTTATTAATAGAAAATCACATTCTTATAGAGAGCACAGTGAACCTAAGACCTGATTCATCTTTAGGAAACACTTTTCACACTATTGATCAAGAAGGGAACAACACCTACTCGTAAATATATTTCACAACAAACACAAGTGCCCGGAGCCTTCTCCTGGAACTTGTGCACACTTCTATTTGCACCAGATTCACGGGGCAGTCCTCTGTCTTCTACAGCATGCAAAGTGGCGTGAGATCGTGCTGCTCTCTGCAAGCTCCTTCTCAGGTCAAATGATCAGCGTGCACATGGCAGCTTGGCAAAAACAAAAGTCCCCTCCAGATTTCACACTGTAGGCGTGTGGCACAGACTTGGAGAAGGAGCAAAACCCCAGGGATTTCGCTGAGCTCCACTTCTGTGCAGATGAGAAAAAGGTGAATGAGAATGCAGAGCAGAGGGCTTCTATGCACCTTTTCGGGAATTGCACAAGTCCAGCAACAGCTGCGTTACAAACAGTGGTGTTTTCAGCAGTTATTCGTGGAGCAAAAGCTCGTGGAAGCAAAAGGCAGACATGGGCTGCACCCTTCCCCTTCCTCCACGGGATCCATAGCAAAGCAACTGCTTCTTGCTGCACTACTTTTCTCTGCTGCAGCCAGCATCCAATTCTCTGCCTCTCAGAGCCTAGGGGCCAGCGCAAGGCTTTCCGCAGAGGGCTGCCGCACTCATAGCTAGCAGCAGAAGAATGTTGTTCATGAACNTCATTTCAGGGTCGTCTCTTCCAGAGAAAATGTGCCACGTGCAGGGGATTAGATAATACATGTTTTAATTCTTTCTCTGAACTTTCTCAGGCCGAGTCTGGGAGCAGCCATTTATCTCTGTTACCAGAGAGTATGAGAATACCTCACATGCCTGTTCACTAAGGTGAAATCTCTCTTTTCTAGCAGGCAGCATAGTGACTCTCTTCCTGATTGATTGGTTTTTTAGCTCTTACAGAGATGTTTGAAGCCTGACATATGTACCCTTCATCTGACCTATACCTCAGCTCATGTACATGATTAGGTCTAACTTCCCCTTTAGTCCACTCTATCGTACAGTATCATATCATCTTGAGCTCTTCCATATCTCTGGTGTTGGGGTCATATTTCCACCAGGCTAGTTTCTTTCCCAGTGGGCTATTTGGGGGTATAGCTGTTGGTATCTCTTCTCTTTTTCTCCTATTGGGGATTCCCTACTCAACCCCAATCCCATCCCAACAATGAACCACAGGCCCTCCTAACAAGGCCTGCCTTCCCAAGCAACCAAACACAGATCATCCCCACAAGCCCCACCTTCCCAAGCAACAACCACAGGCCCTCTTATCAAGACCCGCCTTCCTAAGTAACCAACCACAGGCCTGCCTTTCCAAGCAGCTAGGAGGAAAAATATGGAAAAAGGAAGGGAAAACAGAAAGAAACGAAAGGAGAAAAAATCTTTACCTTCTTTTCAGAGAACAAAAGTAATAAACCACCTGCTTACATTTCAGAGACCCCTGTAACACCAGGTCATCTCCGCCGCTCCTCTCGCTGGGGCAGCTGCTGAGAGCTACCAACGTGGTCCCCCCCCAGTGCCGTGGCTCTGCACTGGGGAACAGTGTGGGGAAGTTGGTACACCCCTGGCACCAGTGCAAGCGACTGCTAAAAGCCGTTTATGTGGTCCTGTGCTCGCGTGGATTTATGCTGGTATATACCACAAGGAAGCCTCCGCAGTCCCTGCGGTCCCCGCTTGGGCCTGCTTGGGAAAGCCCATATAACTCTTTGTTCACAGTCCCTGCTTGCCACTACCCACCCGGGCTCTCACGGCTCCCCCAGTCTGGCAACTCTGTGCAATGGGGCACCCTCCAACACATGTGGTTGCCTCTGAGCAGCGACCCTCCCACAGCCACCAAGCAGTGGTTCTCTCGCCAGTGGTGCCAGCTCCGTGCCTGGAAACCTTTCAGCATACCAGGGCAAGTGCTGAAAGGTACCTACGTGGGCTCCTGCCTGTGGTGTACAAGACCCCTGCACAACCAGCCTAGCCTCCAACCCTCATCAGTGCTGCACAAGAACTACGTTCAGCCCCACCGCCACTCCTGCTGGGTCAGCGAGCACCGGAGTTACTGTGCCGGGTCCCTGCTGGCCACTACCCACGTGGACCCCCCTGCTGATGTCCCGCAGCTCCCATTCTTGAAACCCCAGCACTGGGTCAGCCCCACTGGGCTCTACCGCTCGGTGTCCTGAGTCACTGCAGGCAGGTGAGCCTGCGGCACCAGGGCTTTACTGCGCTTAGCACTAACAAATGCTGTCTATGTGAATCTGCCTCTGCTTGTGGTTCCCACTGCCAGTGACCCTGCACTGTGGCTTTCTTTTGTTTTTATCCCTCTATCACACGCGTCCCGCCACCGACGGATCCCTGCTTTCCTCTGCTACATGTTCTGCCCGCAGCTTCTCTGCCCCTCCTCCACATGTGTCCTGCCATCCACAGGTCCCTGCTTTCCTCTACTGTGCATCCCACCCTACACCTGCCTAACCATCCAGTCCTTAAGCTTCAACGGACTGAGCTATGGATCTTGTGCACTACTGCCTGAAGCTGAGTTCATGCACTCAGATTACAGGCTACCCTGGCCAAAATGAACATGAGGATGGTACTTACCTTTCCCCTCTTCTTTTTTGTTATTCAGTATTCCCCTGTCCCCGGGGTGTCAACCTGCAATCACTGATGGTCCCAGGAGAAGTCAATTGAGCCACTGAACTTGCAGCGGGGCATGCTTCTGTTTCAAAATCTCCTAGGGCCACAGAGACAAGGTGTTTATCCTGGACGAGTCTCCATCTGTGAGAAATGATGCTCACTTTTAAAATTTTAAAGGTTTATTAAACCTTAATAGAACAATAGACTGAATAAGGAAAAATACAGCGCTGGGAGCGTTGAACTAAACTGCCGTGTGCTTGTTCACAAAATGGCTGCTCCACCTTTTATACCTTTGGTGTTGCATCAGGTAACCCTAACCCCTCCCAAAGTCTGCCAGTTAACTCTTCTTCGCTGTCCATTGATGCAGACTACTTTCCTGCAATTTGATTGGAGGTCAGGTGTTTCCATGCCACGCCTCCTAGTAACAAGCCTGCCCTCCCCCCAAATGTCCCAACTACCAAGGCCATCCAGTGACAGCAATACAAGAGAGAGGGGAAAGGGGACTATGGGAGAACATATCACAATAACATAACTATACATCAATAAAACTTCTCTTAACATACACATAATATTAATCTCTTAATTACAAGAGCCAACCATCTCATTACCTATCTCTAAGAGCAGTAATCTAGGTAATTTTTTAAATAGATGTTCACTTACATCCTGTTTGTAAGATGCTCCTGAGCATCTGCAATATGTGACAATTGTCATGACAATTACAAAAATGTATTGTCATGACAAGGTGATTAGAGGAGATTGTTTGCTTGGGGTGGTGGTGATTAACCAAAGTTTGATTTACAGTCTAGAAAGTAAGTTAAGCATGTTAACACTTTGGCTGAGAGGTCTTCAGCTGGTCCAAGCTGACCTCAGCCATTTGAAGACTAAACTCTGGTCTGCCTTTTTACTCTTTGTTTTAATCAAAATTGTTATAGATGAGTAATGAGATGTTTGGCTCACAATTAAGGGGGGAATATTATGTATATGTTAAGAGAAGTTTTGCACCTGTATAGTTATGTTAGTGTAATATATCCCGCCCTTTGCATTGTTATCACAGGATGGCCTTGGGAGTTGGGCCATTTGGGGACGGTTGGTTTGTTACTATGGTAACACCTGATCTCCAATCAAGACATAAGAAAGTGATCGCCACCACTAGATGGCAAAGAAAGAGTCGACTGACAAGACTTTGGGAGAGGGTAGAGGTATAAAAGGTGGAGCATCCATTTTGTAGATGAGCACATGGTGGTTGAGTCCTTTGCTCCCAGTGCTGTAATTATTCCTTGCTTGATCCTTTTGTTGTATTTTTGTTAAGGTTTAATAAACCTTTAAAATTTTACAAATGAGCATCATTTCTCACAAATGGGGGCTTGTCCCGGGATAAAAACCTCGTCTGCATGGCCCTAGGAGATTTCAAAAAGAAGTGTGCCCTACTGCAAGTTCCATGGCTCTATCGACTTGTCCTGGGACCATCAGTGATTGCAGGTCGACACCCTGGGGACAGCAGAGAACTAAATGAAAAAGAAGAGGGGGAAGTAAAAGCCCTGTGGGGAAAAAACTGCAGACAAAAATTGTGAGCATTTGCACACATGTGTGAGTCCAAGAGTGTGCTTGGAGTGTGTGTAAGACTTGAGAGAGTTACCGGATCTAGGGGGGCTCAAGAACACCTGGGGACACCAGATTGAGGGTCACCGGACTTAGGGGGGTGTTTGACTGCGCTTGTGCGAGCAGCAGGGTCTTGGGGGCCGCAGTGGGAGGCCACGTGGGCGGTGGTTGGCAGGGACCTGGCATGGTGGCTCCCAGCGCTTGCTGGCCCAGTGGAAACAGTGGTGGCGCTGGGTGCAGCTCACACATCGCTCCTGAGGGTTGGGGGCGAGTTCGGTTGTGCAGGGTCTTGGAGGCCTCGGGCAGCAACCTGCGTAGGTGACGGCCGGCAGAGACCCGACACAGCGGCTCTCAGTGCCCGCTGGCCCGGCGGGAGCAGTCACAGCGACGCTGAGGATTGAGAGCTGACTCAGTAGCAGGGTTTCCAGACCGGAGCGGCGAAGCCCAGTGCTGTAATCTCCAGTGCTGCCAACTCGGCTAAGAGCGGGGTGGCGGCTTGGGCGCGTGGGCATGGTTGTGCACAGCGTGACTGGCAATGGGTGCCTCCTGGGGAAAGCCCCAGCACCACAGGGTGTGCTGTGCGGGGCTGCCTGCGGGGCTGCCTGCGGCGACTCAGAGGCATCGAGAACAGTAGGACTCATCAGGGCTGACCCAGGAGCGCCAGACTGCAGAGACTTCTCTGCAGCATCCACCAGCATAAAAAGCCCACGTTGGGGGAGAATTTCAGCAGTTGCCCTAGAAGAAGAGCAGAAGGTCCAACCCAGTTGCAAGGGAGTTCCCAGACTGCAGGCATGTTTTTTTATTTGTTCCAGCTTTCCTGGAAGAAGGTAAGAGGTTTTTTTCCTTCTTTTTCCTTTCCTTTCTCTCTTTTTTTCTACTTTCTTTCTTTTTCTTTCTAAGTCGTAGGGGAGGAAGGCTCTGTCAGGAGAGCCTGTGATTGGCCAATTGGGGAGGCGGGTTTTCTCCGGAGGGTCTGTTATTGGTCTATAGGGGAGCTGGGCTCTGTTGAGAGGGTCTGTGATTGGCCAGTTGGGATGGCACTATGGGCGAGTAGGGGATCCCCGAGGGGAAGAGGAGGAAGTGAGGAGATGTCAGCAGGTATACCCCCAGATAGCCCACTGGGAAGAAAATTAGCCTGGTGGAGATATGACTCCAAAATCAGAGATAAAAATTAGCTCAATCATACAATACTGTATGATAGAGTGGACTAAAGAAAAAATTAGGCCTGGTAATGTACTTTGGCCACGGTATGGGTTGGATGAAGGGTGGATATGTTGGGCTTTAAACATTTATGCAAGGGCTAAGAAACCATTTAATACCTATTGGGAAGCAAAAATTCCACCTTCAGGAGTGGGCAAGTTTAAAGTAACAAAGCGTAAAGAATGGGACCCCTTATGCTATTTATCCCCTCCTCCTCCACTGGCACCGACCACACCTCCCTTGCCTGTAGGAGTGTGCCTCCTGTTCACAGGGTGAACAAATTACAATAGAATTTCCAAATACTCTTTGTCTGCCAAGTAAGGCAAAGCCCCTAGAAACTTCTCTCCAAATTTGGTACAGGGACACCTCATAGGACCTTTTCGACTTCACCTCAAACTTGGGGCTGTTCAATTGGACCAGAGCCAAGAGGTCCCCACCTAAGCCATTGGGGAGAAAAAGGAGAGAACAAAAGATTTACTCACTTTTGTGGGGTGCTTAGCAAGAGCAAGCATCTCTTGCCCTGGCAGGGCTTTTCTCTGTAAAGAGTTTGTTATTTTGTTTCTTATTAAACCTTTTTCTGTTTCAAGCACTGCCACAAGAGCCATCCTGCTCCATTTATGCCATCCGGGTAGCTGGGCCATTCAGGGTATGATGGGATCACTGAGAGCTCATAAAACCTGGCTCTAACCAAACCCCTTCACTTGCCCTTTGATGGGCCTAGTCAAAATACTAGAAACAGAATGGCACAGCAAGAGGAAAACAAGTCACAGGATAGGAACCAAGCAATAGGACTGTGTCGTCTGAGGGAAGTACCACTGGGGGTGTACAAGGAGGAATTAGATTTGTGACTGTACCACTCCATTCCTCTGATGTGAGGACGTTCAAGAAAGAATTAAAAAGACTGCTAGAAGACCCCATTGGATTAGCAGAGCAATTAGACAAATTTTTAGGCCCCAATATTTATACATGGGAAGAAATGCAGTCAGTAATTACTATGTTATTTACACCAGAGGAAAGACAGATGATCTGGGTGGCTGGGATAAGGATATGTGTCGCAATAGAGCACAACAAAATTACACAGACACAGCTTCCAGGCAGGGAAAACAAAAAAGGGGCCTAAGTTTATTTGACTTAGTGCTTATATAGGATTTTGGGAACAACTGTGGATTGGAGGACAAGGTTACCACCTCTCCAACCACACTGGCCAATGGAAAAGTCCATCAAACCTTCTCTGCCCAGGTGAAAGGAATGAAAAACAAAAGGACAGTTAGCAAAACATCTGCGTGTTTGCATGAAACAGCGTGAGAAACTTTATCACAAAAATAAAAACATCAGAAGGCTGAAAATTCAGGGCAACAGATAAGGGAAAGGGAGCACATGCAAGGACCTCCTGGGGATCTCAAAATGCCCACACTATTCCCTAATTGAGACCATAATGACCCCAGGGAAAGGCAAAACATGGAAGAGTATAGAATATTAATTGTAAGGGGTATTAAGGAAGCTGTCCCACACAGCCAAAATGCTCATAAAGCATTTGATGAACAACAAAAGAGGGAAGAAACCCCAACAGAATGGCTAGAAAGGTTGAGGAAAAATATGAGGCAATATTCAGGTATCCACCCTGAAAAAGTAGCCACACAGATCTTGCTAAAAACATATTTTGTCACTCATGTGTGGCTAGATATATGGAGAAAACTAGAGAAATCAGACAGCTGGCAAGAAAGGGGGGAGAATCTCTTAAGGAAGCACAGAAAGTNAAAACAAAAGGACAGTTAGCAAAACATCTGCGTGTTTGCATGAAACAGCGTGAGAAACTTTATCACAAAAATAAAAACATCAGAAGGCTGAAAATTCAGGGCAACAGATAAGGGAAAGGGAGCACATGCAAGGACCTCCTGGGGATCTCAAAATGCCCACACTATTCCCTAATTGAGACCATAATGACCCCAGGGAAAGGCAAAACATGGAAGAGTATAGAATATTAATTGTAAGGGGTATTAAGGAAGCTGTCCCACACAGCCAAAATGCTCATAAAGCATTTGATGAACAACAAAAGAGGGAAGAAACCCCAACAGAATGGCTAGAAAGGTTGAGGAAAAATATGAGGCAATATTCAGGTATCCACCCTGAAAAAGTAGCCACACAGATCTTGCTAAAAACATATTTTGTCACTCATGTGTGGCTAGATATATGGAGAAAACTAGAGAAATCAGACAGCTGGCAAGAAAGGGGGGAGAATCTCTTAAGGAAGCACAGAAAGTGTACGTCCGGAGGGGATGAAGAGAAAGCAAAGGAAAAGGCTGGAGTAATGTTAACTGCCATTAGAGGAGGGCAAATTTGTTTTAATTGTAAGAAAAATGGACACCTCAAGAGAAATTGCCCCCAAAGAGAAAGGGACCTGAAGGTTTTTGAGAACAAGCAAAGAGGGGAGGTAGAAGACTAGAGATATTAAGGGCTCTACCTCCTGAGGACCGAATATCATCAGCAGCCCTTAATAAAATAACTCCCCAGGAAGAGTAATTTGAATTTGTAGTCAATACGGGAATTAAAAAACGAACAACTTGTGTTTACAGAATTTAAAGGGGATATGGGAAGAGTCAAAATACCGTGCAAGTAGTGGGTGCAAAAGGGGAGCATTAATTAAAGCATTAATTAATAATGTTAACCCTAGAGATTAAGTACTGATCAAATCATAGAAAGAACCACTGAATTGGCTGTGCAAACCACAGAGCAGAATGGACTCATGTCAAAGGCCCAGTGAAAAAGCCTAGACTATAACATCCAAACAGGGTGAGATGAGATTGACTCTCAAGCAGAGACCGAGAGATGACCAAAGAAGTACCAAGAAGTCTGAAAAAAATAGAGTCAAGCTTCCACCAGCCAGCTCAAGGACTGTTTTAAGTAACACTTTGAGCAAGGAGTTTGAACCGTACCTGTTATTGATGTAATTGTCCTGTTTTAATGGATGGAGATTGCAAGCATCTGTTGAGGGGACGTACACAGGGAACCTTAAGAGGTGCTGGGGTGGTTTGCTTAGGAAGACAAGAAATAGAGGGTAAGACCGGTTGGCCCCTGTGTTTGCCACTGTGAAGATTCCATAGCTCTGCTGCGGGCAGCAATCCCTTAGGCATGGTGAGGTGGGGGTAAAAAGGCCATACCAGACCTCTATCATTCCTCAACTATCTTTTCCCTTCAACAACCAATACAGGTGCAATTAACAAGGACTAGAGTTGGCCTCTGTACCTATCACCAAGATACACCTGCTATGGGTAGCAATGCATAGACATGGTAGATGGGGGTAAAAAGCCATATCAGACCTCTGTGATCCCCTTTTGTCTGCTCCAACCAATTCATCAATAAGTGTGCCTAAAGAAAACCTGAGATGTTTTCCTGTTCCTGCAGCTACTCAGGGTCCGGCCCAGGTGTAGCTAGACCACCCGAGAGATTGGTGAGAGGTCTCCAAACTTGGCGATCAAAAATGAGGGACGGGCACAGATTGGTGACCCAAAAATAAAGAGAATTTATTAATACGAAAATAACAAACTGCACGAAGGCGAGCACAGTATAAAAGGGTGCACCAAAAGGGCCAAGGGCAAGGGTAAACACAACTTACATAAGGTAATAACAGTTTTTACTAGGAAAAACTAAAGGAAACAAAGGTACTAGTACCAGCAAACAACAAAAGAAACAAACAAACAAACAAAAACCCTGACAGAGTCAAGATATGACCTGCCACCCTGGGGCAGGGTGTGGATAACAGTCCAGTTGAGCGGTGGCTGCAGTTCTCTTAGTGTGGGAGCCACGGCTCTGTCAAAACAACAGTCTAGCAGAGAAGAGTGTAGGCAGATGGGTCTGGTTTTCCTCTGGAAATCCCGTGGAGAATCCAGGCTGTCTCTGTTTTAAAAGTGTCTCTTTTTATTCCAGTAGAAATGCTTGGCCTTTCCCCCTGGGCAGAGCACCTCACAATGGGAATAATGTAATCTTATCAGTCATGTGGAGGCACTCAATGGCCCATTAACAGAAAATGTCTTCCCAGGGGAGGTATTGTTTGTGAAAAGATAAGGGAAACCTGCCCAGATAACAACCCCATCTTTATCAGATGGCAAATAGAATATCTTATTTTAACAATCCAGGACAGATAGGATAGAGGTGGAGTTTGAAGGTGAGGGTCAAATAGGAAAGAGGGATTAGGAACATGCAAAATATTGCAGCACTCTTAAACCAATAATCATTCAGAGAATAAAGAACTTTCTGGAGGTGATTAACATCTACACACAGGGGATGCTGGGAGGGAATCAGTCTCCTCACCATAACTGAAGTGGGTTTTTCCACGCCCTTCTGCTTCAGTCTTGACAACTTTATTTCACTCCAACATGTTCCCACTGTCCTCGCCCACATCAACAGATGGTAGTATGACTCATTAAAAAAATAATGTTCATTTTGCGAAGTAGGAGTAAATTACCAAAATAGAAATAAGAGTCAATTGTTTGAACCAAATGATTTATAGAAAAAGAAAAGGGGGGTCTTGTTATATATGAGTAAAAACATCACGAAGCGGTGAGGGAAAACAAGCACACAATCAATATGATTGATTAGCAAGTTCCAATTTATTGAAAAATCCTACCAGCTTTTATAGTGATTGGCAAACAATAGGCATTTCTCTTGCAAACAATAAGCTCTGATAGGATATGAGTTATAGGTCACGTAGATGTGTTTTTTCTACTTGTGGTTACAGTTTTTGCAGCAGTTTTCCCATCCTTCAGCTTTCAGCACATCCTGCCTCCCATCCTGTGCTGTTACCCCAAGCTGCACCATTCTTGTGCTGCAACATTGTTGCAAACTACCCTAGCTGCTTGTCCTTGCAGATTTCTAGCGCTGCTTGCTGACTAACAATTAACAGGCTGGGCAGAGATTTTTAAGGCCTAAAACCTAAGCAGATTATTTTTAAACAGAGGATTGATCAAATAATTGTTCCATCGATCCACGACCTCGCTCCTGCAACCAATTCTCAACAGAGTAATGAGATGGTTGGCTCTCACAATTAAGGGGGGAATATTATGTATATGTTAAGAGATGTTTTGCACCTGTATAGTTATGTTAGTGTAATATATCCTCCCCTTTGCATTGTTATCACAGGATGGCCTTGGGAGTTGGGCCATTTGGGGACGGTTGGTTTGTTACTGTGGTAACACCTGATCTCCAATCAAGACATAAGAAAGTGATCGCCACCACTAGATGGCAAAGAAAGAGTCGACTGACAAGACTTTGGGAGAGGGTAGAGGTATAAAAGGTGGAGCATCCATTTTGTAGATGAGCACATGGTGGTTGAGTCCTTTGCTCCCAGTGCTGTAATTATTCCTTGCTTGATCCTTTTGTTGTATTTTTGTTAAGGTTTAATAAACCTTTAAAATTTTAAAATCGACTGTCATTTCTCACAAAAATCAAGTCATTTTACAAGGCCTTGTAATTTGTTTACCTATTTGCACTATGGGTTTTGACATTATTTATACTGTGTTTTATTTGATGATGTTACCCAAACCATCTAAATAATCTGTAATTGAACATGACTGTTTATAAAAAATCTGGTATTTACCTAAAGAGCTTTTAACTCAGGAAGTCAGAATGAAATAGGGAATCAGGAGAGGGCTGTATGAAGATTCCAAGTTCAGTGCAAATTTACCAGGTTATAAAGTTTTCTTCAACAAATGTTCCCATGCAAGGATGTCCTAGAAGCTATCTGTGCATGACTGAGGAATCTCATGCTGCTTTTGAACCTTGGAACTGGGGCCAAGTGCTTGCACAACTACTTGAGTGACTGCAGACTTACAACATAGGCAGCAGATGAAAGACTGTTTCTTACCAACCTGAACCCTGAGCGTCTTCACTGACATGTTGGAGGCAGCAAGATGTAAGTCATTAAGTGGTTTAGAAGGACAGGCAAAGCTCACAGCCAGTTCCTATGCTGGTATAGCTGATTTCATCACTTCTTGCGGCAAAGGAAGCAAAAGCAGAGCAACAGCAGAGCCTGTATCTCAATTTGACCATCTTGGTGGCTGTCTTTTGCCAGTGTATTGTAGGGACAACCTGCATGGGCATAGTCTCTCCTCCACTCATCCTGCAGACAAACAAGAGGATTCTCTCCAAAGACCTATTTGGCAGCTTCCAACAGCTCCAACTTTTTTAGCAGAGAACAGGAGGGGGATGTGGGAGGTGTGGAAACCCCCACCCTGAGCAGTTTGTACAGTAGTAGCAGGGATGTTTGTGATAGAAGCCAGACTATTCTCCTGGAGTGTGGGAGTGTGCAGGAGCAAGTACAAAATCAATAATACCCAGAAACATAACAATTAGCACACATATACAATTAAACCTCCCTTCCTAAAATATCAGCTCAGAACATGTATTTACGTACTTATACTTCCTACTAAAAATAAACAGATTAAAGTCACAAACCTACTGTGTGAGTAGGTGAGGGAAAAACATCACATGTGAAGCATAGCCTGTGATATAAATTCCTCTGTGGCTTGTGTTCAGACTCCCTTCCAGTCTCACCCTCCCTGCAGCAGTTTAGATTGAGTTGCTAGACAATTCTTGCCAACTAATACCAGAGCAGTGTGTCTGCTTTGTGTCTATGTTGTTATCAATTATCCATAATGTGAAAAACACAGTTCACTTTCCTGGTAAAATTTAAAAGTTTAACAAAGGACAATAGGAGACAGAGACAGTAAAGCAAAGATTACACCGGGTGCATCTTGGCACTCAGCCAGGAGCACAATGTTATCTTCAGGGATACCCCTTAAACGCCTTTTCCATTACATCAGCCTGTTGCATATTCATAGACCCATATGAACAACCATAAACTGGTTTACATATTCCAGGAACTATTTTGCATGACCCCTGCTAGGGTCTGCCTTTTTAGAGCAGGCATGTTTTGTGGCTGTGGTTTTGGCTCATTCTCTTTATCACTTCCAGTCTGGGCCTTGGTCCATACTTTCTTCAGACAGCAGGTGCTGATAGTTGGCATATCAATAGCAGGGTCCTCATTACATGGAGGATGTTATCCCGACCAAACAGACAGTTCACTCCTAACTATATCAGCTACTACTATGTCTAAGTTTTTGTTAATAGCAGACATAAAAGCAAAGTTATTTTAACATTGTACATATAGCATTCATCTTAGTATTTGTGAAAAGCCAGTACTATAATATGCATCTATAACAAACCCCCCTCTTATTCTTTATAAATCATTTGGCTTGAGCAATATTTCTTATGCTTTGGACTATGCTGGCAATTAGCCAAATAAAACAAGGAAGAAGTATCAAACCAGCTGTAGCATATAAAAGGAAGAAGCCTAATTTCTTCCACCATTCTATCCCAAATACATTATCTCACGAGCTAGTTTTTTTAACATTGGTTCCCAATTTTGGACCAGTACATGGGCTACTTTTCCTTATGGTCACCTATTTTCAACCTGACATATTACATTTTCCACAAACACCCCCTTCCTTAGCCAATAGATAATCTAAATCCAACCTATTCTGATATATTATGGCTTTTGTTTGGCTTTGGTGACTTGATATTAATTTCAATGCCCAAACTGGTTATGTCTGTTATTATCTCTACAACTGCTTGGAGTCTTATAAGATGATTCAACATATTAAATGGGGTTAATACAGAGTTAGATCGCTGTGCTGGTTTTACCTTTTTGTTTGCTAGTTGTTCTTCTACCAAATCGTGGACTCCACCCCTAAGGGCAAATGTGAAACTAATCCATCTCTCCCCTTTGGGACATTCACTTTCCAGTCTATTACCACTTTTTCCTAAGTTTCTCGCAATCCAGTATTTTTCCCCATTTTGCCTGCAGGTACTTAATTTGGATGGGTCATAGCAGTGACTGTTGACATGGGTGTGTGTAAGAAAAGAGGAACTTTGACTTCTTTCCATGTAATGCTTTTGATAGCATTTGTGACACGATTCTGCTGGTATACCAAAAGGGAAAAGACAGAAGATGAGTGACAGAAAAAGGAACAACAGAGGTCTGGTATGGCTTATACCCCCACCTCCCATGCCTGTGGGGTTGTTACCCATAGCAGGTGTATATGATCTTCCCAGTGGTGAATACCCAGGGGCCAATCCACTCTTGCCCTCTTCTCCTTGTCACTTCCTTTTTGCTAATTTCCAAGTAAATAGTTTTTGGTGCTCCTTAACTGTAGTTTCCCACCGTTCCTCAGGAATTTTCCCGCTCAACAGGCACTAATAATTCCCATACACAAAGCAAAGTTATTATTTCAGTTGTTTTGAGTTCTATCTGGATAGGGGAGAGATTTGGTACTCGACACTTCCTGCAATGAGAGCATCAATTGTGTGAACTACAATACCAGTTTTTCCACAATTTAAACATTTACATTTAACCCAGCTAGCATGTCCAGTATTAGGATGAATCAAACAGGGTATATGATATGGCACTGGTGGAAGTTGTAATTTCTCCTCCTCTTTGTATAAGTCACAGGCTAAAGCCAGAATACGAGAATTCTCTGACCAAAATAGTCCTGATCCTCTTGTTTGGAGTGGCAGTATGCCTCCCCTAGGCGGATATTGGATGTGTCTCCGGACTTGTCCAGATGGCACTTGAAACCACTGATACAAGCTTGGCCTTGTTTTCCAATTAGGTGTGATTCCTTGTACATTCCTTGGATCATTTGGGTCCTCCCAATTTATTACCCAGTCCCAACTTAAGAGTCAATTCAGTATCACCCAGTCTAAATGTGATAGTCCACTCCTCAGGTTCTTTCACAGGTCCTTTGATTCTGCTGGCATGGACCCACTCTCTTTACCCTTGGCTCAGACTGCTGCCTCAGTTGGCAGTAGTACCTGAAAAAGANCACTGGTTGAAGTTGTAATTTCTCCTCCTCTTTGTATAAGTCACAGGCTAAAGCCAGAATACGAGAATTCTCTGACCAAAATAGTCCTGATCCTCTTGTTTGGAGTGGCAGTATGCCTCCCCTAGGCGGATATTGGATGTGTCTCCGGACTTGTCCAGATGGCACTTGAAACCACTGATACAAGCTTGGCCTTGTTTTCCAATTAGGTGTGATTCCTTGTACATTCCTTGGATCATTTGGGTCCTCCCAATTTATTACCCAGTCCCAACTTAAGAGTCAATTCAGTATCACCCAGTCTAAATGTGATAGTCCACTCCTCAGGTTCTTTCACAGGTCCTTTGATTCTGCTGGCATGGACCCACTCTCTTTACCCTTGGCTCAGACTGCTGCCTCAGTTGGCAGTAGTACCTGAAAAAGACTTCTTAATAGCACAGGGACAGTGACTGGAGGAAAGGTAACTCCACATCAGGATTTGTCATCAGCATTCTTCAAAACTTTCAGGGTTTAGCGACAAGCTTTTTGGCCACAGCTGCTTGTTCTTCTTGTACCTAGCTGGGTCTTCAGCTGCACTAGGCTGTTCAGCTCTCAGGATCACATAAAGGACAATTCTCCCAGAGAAAAAGGGACTTGCCATGCCTAGGAGCTTCCCTTTCTTTCTAAGGCAGACAGCCTTAACAGCTGTAAAGGGAAAATGCAGAGGCAAACTCCTCTTCTTGTGAGCCACAATTAGTTAAATAAGAAAGGCCAGGCCAATCTTAAAATCTATGGCCTTTTACCCTATGGGTATTATTTAGCTGTTTAGCCTTCACAGACCCATTTTTCTAACAACTTCTCAGAACAAAAGCCCCCTTCCTCCCATCCTAACAGCGTAAAAAGAAGAAAAAAAGAAAACAAGGAATCTTGCTTTAAGAGAGCAAAAAAATAAACAGCTTGGTAAGGTTTTGAGAACTAGCAGGAGATCAAGGCTACCTCTGCCTTGGTCTTATCGCCTGTGAAAAATGCATATTATATGAGTGGCTCTTTGCAAATATTACAATGAATACTATAGGTGTTATTTTGGAAAGTTATGTTGTATTAATTTTTGTAGTGCTGTATTACTCTTTTAAATGTAGTCTTTTTTTTTTGGTTAAAGCATAATATTAAAATAGAAACTGATAGAAATAAAAGGGCCAGGAGACAGTTCCTCCTTTGGATGGCCTTTATTAGGTGAAAGCTCTTTATTGGGCTGCCGCTGATGCCACCACTGCCCACAGTGGTTCGATGACAAGGAGGAGGGTTGCACAGACCTGTCAATGCTGGCAGGGCTGGAGGTCCCGTCCTCGCAGGAGTCGTCAGGAGACCTGGTGTTGGCTTCATTGTCTAGGGGTGTCATTCTACTGCTGTGGTTTTTAGGTTACGGTGATGACGGGTCCGGCTCCAGTTGAGGTCCTCTGCCTCCTTAGGTCCTCGCCGACCCATGGGT
Organism: Dicaeum eximium; assembly: GCA_013396995.1. Lineage (NCBI taxonomy): Eukaryota > Metazoa > Chordata > Aves > Passeriformes > Dicaeidae > Dicaeum > Dicaeum eximium. The sequence goes on from VWZP01006237.1 coordinate 30,729, forward strand.
GCAGTTGTTGGTTGGTTTTGGCAGTGGCTCACCACCCCAGGGCGGCCGAAATCTGCCGACCACACACGCTCATTAACACGCATCTGTTCGCAAGCCGTGCCGGGATTGCAGAAGTTCTCTCAGGAAGCTGTGGCGGGATCCACGTGGCAGTGAATGGGGACGGGGCACAGGCAAAAAGGGGAGGAAAGGAGGCAAAAACGGGGGCACATGCAAGGGGTGAGTGGGGGCAAACCAGGCAAAACAATCAAACAACTGAACCAACCCCTGAAATGTCGGGGTTTTTTTCTTTTTAATCCCAACAAGTGTGGGAACCCAACCCCCTGGGCCCTTTGGAGGCGTTTCCCACTGCTGAGTTCTTTCCAAGGGTGAAGAACAAGCTGGAGTCTCTTTTCTCTTCGTCTTCAAGGTTTTGTTTATTCTTAAATTCAGCACACCGTCTGCACACCAGACTTAGCATGCGAGAAGCAAGGCACAAAATGGACAAAATGGCCTCAAGCCAAGGTCTTTTAAAGCTGCCCAATCCAATTAACTTCTAACATGTACTTTGTTTCTACTTTTCTACCAATAACTTCTACTAATCTATACACGTAACTTCCACATTACTACTCACACTAACCAATAATTTTCTACCACAAGTACTACAGAAAATGGAGCTGAAGAGGGACAAGAAGGAAGAAGGGACAACACCCAAAATCCTCCATCTTATGTCCTATTCCCTCTCATATTAAAACCCTAACCCCCTAAATTCTTCACTCTGTGATACACTCTGTGATACACTACCACTATCACATATTACTACTTGTGTGCTCTAACTCATCCCAAAGTTTTGGCAATTTTTCCCAAGGACGAAGGTTAAAAGCAGTGTCCTGCTGAGGGTCAGAATTTCTTAAAACAGGCAGAGAGACATTCTCTAGCCCTGGATAAAGAGGAAGTCGAACAGTGTAAATGGCAACTCCAAACAGGAACACATACATGAACTCCAAGCTGGTAAGTGACCCATCTCTTTATTCATATCAGAAACTATGTGATGTAAGATACTTTTTGTAACTAGCTCAAGGAATGGATAAGATAACCAAGAAATTCTTTGCACAAAGATAACAAGAAGAAGACACCAAAATCCCAAGAAAATAATTATTGCCTCCTTTTAGACTCTCAGGAGCCAAGAAATTGATTTACGAGATGAGACGGGGAGCAGAAATTAAACAGAAGGCACCCTTTGTTTCAGAGGAATTTTTGAATCATGTATGAAGAAGTATGAATATGCAACAGGCTATTGCTTTTAAGGGGTAACCCTTGCTTTGTGCTTTGTGCTTTTCTGAGAGGGAAGCACCCAGACATCCATAATTCTTTGCTTTCTATTGTCTCTTTTATTGTCCTAACCTTGATTGTCCAAATTTATATTGCCTTAAATTTTTTGCTATTAAACTTTTAAAATTTTAATCACAAGTGAATGTTGTTTTTCACATCACCTATTCTCGCACCCCCCTCCCCCCTTCTCTCTCTTTACTTGCAGCAATGCCTTCAACACTGTCCTTTGCACCTCCGCCGCTGCTGCTACTGAAGCAGCCCCGGCAAGGGCGGGCTCTGCCCTGGCTGCTCACTCAGGAGAGGGGGGGACTCACAGGCAGCCACCTATGCGGGGACCCTGGGGCATGCCTCGCCTCACTTTTGCGCCCTCTCTCTCTTTCTCTTGACCCATCTACTGGGGTCAAGGCTGCCGCCCGGGACCCCAGCAGACTGAGAGCCACCCCTGCCCCCGGCAGCTCCATCACTGGGCCAGCCCACTCTCCAGCAGCAAACGGCGCAAATCCCACCCCACGCTGTTGCCGGGCTGACAAGTGTCCAGCAACCCCACACTCCCCACAAGACCCTGGCACCACCAAGCCAGCTCCCGAACCCCAGCAGCACCCCATACAAACTGCGGCGCCCCATGCAAACCATGCCCAGTGCTGCCGCCTCCACCGGGTGGGGGAACACTGGAAGTTGCCACGCTGGGCCACCCGCATGAATCAGCCTCTTGCTGCAGCCCCGAGACCCTGCTGCCCACACAAGAATGGTCAAACACCCCACAACCTCAACAACCCTCATCCTGGCGTCCCCAGGTATTCTTTTTCTTTTATAAGCATTTGGATGAACCATCCACATGTATCTTTTCCCCTTCTAGGAGGGCTTGTTCTGCTAGATCCTCCTGAGCTTCAGTTTGGTATTGCACAATTTCTGAACAATCATGTATTAAGGTACCTTCTTGTTTTCTATAAAAAATTTGAGCTGGATTCAAACTTTTGTTTACTTTTTTAGCGTTGAGTTATCATTATTTCATATTTTAACACCTTAGAGTCTGTTAACCATTTTTTTTTCCCTAGCTTTTTTCTTTTCCCTTTTTTTTCCCCCTTTTTGATTTAACACATTTTGGACTGCATGAGGTGTACACACAACTAATTTATTTCTAAAAGTTAGTCTATAGTGTTTTTAAGTTCTTTCCTCCTTGTTAGCATCAAGATAAATGTGCAGGAGACAGGTGTTTCTCTCGTTCAGTCTTAGATGTTTATAGATTCTTAATTAATTCTTATCTATATTACAGTTCCACAAAGCATGAGTTCTACAGAATTCAACTAACAAGGCACAAAATGGCCAACTATCTTTCTTTCCAAGGTCTTTTAAGGCTAAACTATCCAATTAAGACTTGACACCTAAATTATTTTTACTTTTAACCCAATAACTAATCACCTGAAGTCCACACTGTGGACTTTTCTAACCAATTACATAACACTACCCAAATCCCTGAAGAAGAAGGAAAAAGAAGGTGAAAAAGAACAACCTAGCCAATGCCCTAAAACCTCCATCTTGACTTCTATGTATATTACTATATTGTAAAACCTTAAACCCTAAGTTTTCCACCCTGTGATATCACACACTTCTATACAAACTACACACTTGTGATCTCAGCGCTATCAATCAATTTTGGAAGCCTTCTCCATGGCCTCAGGTCAAATGTAATACTCTCTTGTGGATCTGTGCCCTTCAGCACAGAAAATTTAAAATTGTCAGCATCCAGGATTCCAACATTTCTCCCTCTTGTTTGAACCATGAACACGGCATTGACCGCTTTGCCAGCCATGTCAGATACACTGAAGCAGACAAGGCACAAGTACCATAATAATTATCACAATCAGCACATACATGCCTATTTTCAAAAGTTCTCTCCACAATGGTGTAAGACTCAGCCATTCAGACAAATCATCCAGCTATGGTCCTTCTTCCACTTTGAGTTTGGATATACCCTCCTGCAACTGTTGTATGCTCTTATGTATAGATAACGAATGATTGGAAAGATTCATGCAACACATTCCATCAAAGTCCTTATATCCACTAAGTCCTTAGTCCATGCACTAATAAAAGAAGATTAATCACTGCTCTGTTTTGCACAGTTGCATGTCTCACACTTTGAACATCAGTTAACAAATTGCTCAGTGGGAGAGAAATGGCACGAGATTGCTAACTTAGCCAACGGCCTAGTTGATCCAATTGTTTCAAGGCTGCCCCTGAAGTGGCCTGGGGCAGGAGGCCTGCTGTAAACTTCCTTCCAAAATTCCAAACTCTGAAGTTGTCATCACAGTCAGGTTTATATTGATCAATTAACCTTTTCCCTCTATGTATGTGTTCTTTTATCATTTTTATCTTAGGCATCAGCAAAGTAAGTTTCCCAGTGCTACATGGACCACCTTCAACATTTGATGGAATGGCAAGCCAAACTCTGTCTCCACAAATGAGAAAGATTCCTTTCAGCAGCTGCAAAGGAATATGGTTGGGTGCTGTGTGCAAGACTGAAGTGAAATTGCACCAAGAAGTTGCATTTTTGTACAAGGCCTGATTTGGAGTGACATCTGTAATTTCATCTTTATTTTGTTTTGACTCAGGAAATTCAAATATTATACAAAAATCTATTTTCACCAAGCCAAAGATTTCCAATTCTTGAGATTCATAAAATGCTTTAGGGAGAAATTTTGTCCAACACCCCATCCCTCTGTGGGATTCATCATGAACTGTGAAAGACATGGAGAGACATTTTTTGGTATTGGTCAATCGTCTACCAGTAAACCGACCAAACGTTGAAAATGGCTTTTCTGGACTTGAATAAGTCAAACAAATCGTGTCCAAGCCTGATGCATTGGCCAAGGTCACCCAAACATTGGTTTTTGGTTGGTTCACGGGCAAGATCACGTTACCTAAGGCAAACAACAAAGCAATAAGGCACAAATATGATGTCTGATTCAATGTCATATTTCTCTTTCTCATTCAAGGCACCTTATACCACATATAAAATTTTGAATTGTAACACAATCACACTCTTGCCAACAATTCCACACTCTCTGCATTAGCATAAAACCCAAACTTCACAGGTTCTGCATGTGGGACAAAAGATATTTTGTCATCAATTTCACGTCTGCATGCTTGCTTCTCTGTTTCCGGGGTCATCTACGTGTATGCAGTCTGTACGGTTTCTTTTTTTTCGAAGGAATCCACTTTGGACCAGAACCTGTGGAAACACAAGCATAACCTTTGCCCCAGGTTATTATTGGAAATGGACCTTCAATCTTTCCCGTCTCTGGATCCCTGATCAAAACTAAAGGATTCTCCTTTAATTTTGCCTGTGTGGTGTTAGAAAAATGTCTGATGATTGGGGCATTCAGTTCTGCGAAAGAACTGTTCAGAAAATTTAAAACATACAATGCTTTGTTCAAGCACATTTGAGGTGTGGCCTCTGCCTCGCCCCTTTTTTGCTTATCCAAAAGGGATTTTAAAGTGTGGTGTGTTCTCTCAATAACTGTCTGACCTGTGGGAGAGTGAGGTATACCAAAGGTATGATGCACACCCCAATTCATTAAAAATGTCTCAAGCTTTTCGGCTCCGTAGGCTAGCCCATTGTCTGTTTTTATTTCTTGAGGAATATGGGAATGCACAAAACAGATAGTACCATCAGCAGAAAAGAATTGATAAACAGGATGCCCTGGCAGAAGCAAACGGACCTCCTAGGTTGAGATAAGACAGTTTTCCATGAGAAGGAAACAGCAAGCAAAGGAATGTTGGGAAGATTGATTGTAACCTAATTTCTGTAGTAAGCATTTCTGAAACAGTATATAAGTCTTTGTAAGTTCTCAATAAAATTGGATTTTGATGGAGTTCAGAGTCCCTGTCTCTCTCCACTGCCGATAGAGGAACACCTAGTGAAGCAAATGCTTGAAAAAAATGTTGACAAGCATGCTTTGCTGTTTCTCTGTGTGCAAGGAGGCAAAGACTGCACCTGAGAAGGTGTCTACTGATACATGGACATTTTTCAGTTTCCCAAAAGATGGATATTTTGTGATATCTGTTTGCCACAATTGCAGACTCTGCAATCCTCTCAGATTCACTGCTGCAGTGGATACAGGAGGTTGCACGAGCTGACAATCAGGACAAGCACTTATGATTGCTCTCACCTGATCTTTAGAAATATGAAATGCTCACATGACTGCTTGTCCAGTTTGATGAAAAAATGTGTGACTCAGTTTTGCCTGCTCAAAAATATTTTGCAAGGTGTCTGCAATCGGCATCATTAATTTGTCTGCTTCTGCATTTCCTTCCAGCAAGAATCCCGGAAGTGAGGAATGTACTCTGATGTGAGAGATAAAGTATTGGTTTTTTCTGTGCTGTAAAACTATATACATGCAAGATAATGATGCAGATCATCATTATCAACATTCTTCAAGAGCGATCCTTCGATTCTCTTCACCACATTGGCTACATAAGTTGAATCTAATTAAATTGAGACGTTCCTAGAATAATTGAAATGCTCTGACTACTGTTGCCAATTCTACAATTTGAGAAGAACCTTTCACTATTTGAATGTCTGATTCTCATGTTTCTGTTTTTGGGTTCTGCCATGTTATTACTGATTTGTGTGTTTTTCCTGAACCGTCAATAAATAATGTTATTGCATCCAATAGTACTTCACTCAGCATCGGCTTTTCTCTAAAACTCAATTTTGCCTGCAACAGCTTTTGACTTGGAAAGTGAATTGAACAAACATCTGAATAGCCTAACAATGCAATTTGCAGTTCTTCTGATTTTTGCAATACCCAATCAAAAAATTCTCTTTTCAATGGCAGATAAATTGTTGCAAAATCTTTGCCTGCAATTGTCAGCAATCTTGTTCTGGCTCTGATTATGATCTGAGCTGTCATTTCTAATGTTGTAAAAATTGTTTTTGGAAATCTGTAGGATAAGAAAATCCATTCAATTATCAGCAAAGGATCTCTCTTTGAGTTGTCCCATTGAAACATGAGACCATACAATTGCATTTTTTCTCCTAACACTGCAAGAAGAAATGGCTGGGTCATCTCACAGCGATGTGCTTGTCTTTGCTGAAGAGCTTCAGCAACTTTCTCGAGGGCTTCTTGACCCTCAGGTGTGAGAGTTCTGGGAGATCTAATCTTACAGTCCCCTCTCAATAGGTTGAAAAGTGGTGCAAGTTCATTGTTGGTGATTCCAAGAATTGGTCTGATCGAATTTAACTCTCCCAAAAGCTGCTGTAAGTCTTGTAGATTGTTGATACTTGTTCTCAGTTGTATCTTCGGTGGCCTAACTGTTCAATCTGTGATTTTCCATCCTAAGTATTTCCATGGTGAGACCATGGAATTTTTGAATGTTGAGACTCCCAGTTCCACGTTTTGAACTTCTGCAATCACACTGTCACAAGCCTCTTGCATTCCTTTCTGTGTTGCTGCTGCAATGAGCAGATCATCCGTGTAATGTATGATCACTGCTTGTGGATATTTCTCTCGAGCTGGAGACAAGGCTCGTGCCACGAACCATTGGCAAAGCGTTAGCAAGTTTTTGAGTCCTTGAGGAAGAACAACCCAATGATATCTTTGCAAAGGTTCTTGTTTGTCGCTTGAGACAGAAAATGCAAATTGAGGAGCGTCCCTGGATGAAGTGGACTGTTTTGAAAAAACAATCTTTCAGAACAATAATTACAAGTGACCATTCTCTGGGGATCACTGAGAGAGAAAGAAGTCCAAGCTGAAGTGGTCTCATTTCCACAATGACCTCATTAATTTTCCTGAGATCATGAAGCAAGCTCCATGAATTGGAAGTTTTCTTGTGGATAACAAACAAACACTGGAGAATTCCAGGGACTATTTGTCAGCTTGATATGACCTTTCTGCAATCGTTCATTCAGTAATTTTTTGGGAGCACCCAATTTTTCTGCTTCCAGGGGCCACTGGTCCATCCAGATAGGATTGTCTGTTTTCCAGGTCAGCTTCAAGGTGGCGAGTGCCTCAGTGACCTCTGTTAAAAATCCACTTCTAATCTTGTTCCCCGTTGTGACAAAACATCTCTTCCCCATACTGTGATAGGTTTCTGCACAACAAAAGGACAAATTGTTGCTACTTTTCCTTCTGGTCCTGTTACGATTATAAATTTTTCCCTCTGCATGCATAATGTAGCTCCTCTAATTCCGGAGAGAGATGTTAAAGGTGTGACCAAGTTCCATTCCCTGGGCCAAAAGACATGAGAAATTACTATGACATCTGCACCAGTGTCCAACATGCCTGTAATTATGGTTGTCTTGCTATCAAGTGTCAAGGTGCAGGTTATTTGTGGTCAATCATGACCTATTTGTTTCACCCAGAAGACATGAGCTTCCATGTCTCCACTTCCAGATGATGCTTGCTGAATCACAGTTGACATGATTTGCTCTATTGCATTGGATGGTAGAGCAACGGCATTTGTGATTGGAGTATTTTCTGGCACAATCAATGGAGATCGCAAGGCCTGAGCCAAAACTGTGAATTCTTCATTATAATTCACTGAAATGATTGATAGAAAGATCATAAGCCCTAAAATACTGCTTCTGTCTTTACCTATAATCAAAAATTCTTGCCTTTTCCATGATGTCCCAGTGACTCCTGTGGATATCACTGCATGACTGTCATTCATGAAGTATATTAATTTGGAAGTTGCCAATTTGCATTGCACACCTGGGGGTAATAATTCTGGGTTGCTAGGAAAGTGACAGATGGCCCTGCGCAAGGGATCTGATTGGGGTTCCCCACATACTGTATGCTTTGAGGGATCCCAGGCTGATAAGGTACTGCCATTACTTGTATCATAGTGCCTTGACGTGCCGCACTTTTCTTGGAGTTTCCCGGCATGGGTAGAGATTTTCCATCCTCCATCCATTTCCATCCATTTTGGAATTACAGTGATTTGCAAAATGTCTCCCTTTTCTGCATCTTGGGGAACGCGTCAGTGCTTGCACATTTTCTGCAGATTCTGGGCAATTCTTTTTTATATGTCTAAATTTTCCACATTTAAAACATGGCCTCTTGGCGAGTTCTGTTGCCATTACTTCTGAGTGGTCTTGTTGAGGCATTACATGAAGAGCTGCAAGGTTTTTTCAAATCTTTGATCCAAAGTTTTTAGAAGTTTTCCGAATTGTTCTCCTAAGGCATTCGCTTGAATTGCCAGTTGAATTGCCAATTGCCATTCCCAACTACATGTTGAGGAGTGCTTATCTTGCTGCAAGCTTCTATAATTTGAGACAAGGCTGGTTGTGGATCAGGTAAGGCAGTAATCGAGCATCTGCATTCTTCATTGGCATTCACAAAAGCTAAACTTCAAAGCAGATGAGGATGCACAAGTTCATCATTGCACTGTCTTTCCACTGCTTGAGTAAGACGATCTATGAATGAAGTAAATGGCTCACTTATTCCTTGCTTCCCATCCATATAAACACCTTCTGGGATTCCAGTAGGTTGGATTTGCAGAATAGGTTTCTAAGCTGCTTCCTTGATATCTTTAATTACATCTCGAGGCAAATCTGCAGCTTGGTCCTCAGGTTTATCATGAGGAGTGTCTCCTGCCAATTCTGCTATTGTGAGGTTTCTATCTGGACCTTCAGCGTAGGACTCTATTAATGAGGAGAGAGCACTTCTCCATCTGACTTCCCACAATATGCATTGTGAATCTGTTAAGATTGTGGTGGCAATATATCTGCAGTCATAAGGTACCAAATCGTAATTACTGAACATTCCCTTCAATAGTTGCTTGAAGTATGGAAAGCCCAAGCCACTCTGTTTTATTGCTTGTGTCAAGTCTTTAATAATGTCATATGTCAGTGGTATTCATTTAGGATTTGCATTTTGTCTTCCATACTTTATTGGCATGGCCACTAGTTGTGTTGACGCCATGTTGAAATCTCCTTCCTTTAATGCCTTTCTTCTAATCTCTGCCCAATTGGTAGAATTTGATGTGTCTCTTGAAGAATCTTTTGTATTATTATGTCCATTATTATTTGAGATAACTTCTGGAACATGAGAAAGTGGAACAAATTCTCTGTTTGTATTCTGTGAGTTTGTGTCTTGCAAAGCTGCTCCTTCTTCAGGCTTCGAGGCTCTATTCATTCCTTGTCCCCCTGTGTTAGGACTTGGCGTTTGAGCTTGTATATTGTTAGAATTAGAGGGTGTAATAATAGAAGCGGCCAGAGGTGGCGCTGCAGTTGAAGGCTGAACGTCTTGTTGCTCACAAAATGGTGTCGACAGAAGTACGTAGGCATTGTTCACGGAAGTATCCAGGGTGCCGCCATTTTGCCGTACGGAAGAAATGCGGAAGGCGCCGCCATTTTGTGAGAAGGACGTATCTCGCGTGCAGTCTAAGCTACATTAGTAAATCTCTGAGGAATTCCCGCGGGATCGCGCCCCGCGCGGGATCGCGTGGTATGTGGCAACTGGCCGAAGGGTGGAGCCCTGGGCATTCCTGAGATGATATAGATAGATAGATAGATAGATAGATAGATAGATAGATAGATAGATAGATAGATACATACATACATACATACATACATACATACATACATACATACATGCATACATGCATGCATACATACATACATACATGCATACATACATAGAGCCACAAACTCAAGAATGTTGGCACTGTGCCTGGGAGTTCTGACGCCATTTGAGACGGCACGGGCAGGGGTGGGAGACCCCGCGCCACAGCGCTACATATTACAGAGCCATTGTTTGCAATTTCCGCGTTTGCGTTTGCAACCCCCTACCCGAGATTCGCTCCGCCTTCCCGTCCGCCCATCATGGGGGACTCCTGTCCTCACATAACTTCCATCTGCCCTTGGCTCATCCCCGCAAGGCTCTACGAATTGCCTGAAGCAAAGCCATGTCTGTTAGGTTTAAAGACAGCTGCTTTGCAGTCGGGGCCGCTGGGGCTGCCCCGCGGGTGCCGCTCTGTTTGCAGCGGGCTGAGCCATTTCCATGTTCTGCGCTGTTTGCGGTGGATGCACATTTTGCGTATCTTGCACAATCCGTGTAGTGGGTGGCTGCGCAGTTTGAGTAACCTGCGCTTGCGCAGTTTGCTTAACTTGCACTGTTTGCTATTTTCAGGCTGTTTTGCCGCTGAGGCAGCTCCGCATGTTCCCGGGCTGATCCCCAGTAGCTCAGAAGGTCCCCTGTCTATGGGGAGCGTCTCTGCAGGGTTAGAGTGTCGCCTGTTCCCTGTTTGAGCTATGTTTGACTCTTTTTCCAAGCTCTCCCGACCCCGCTTTTGACTGCGTGGGCTGGGATGGGGCTGCGCCTCTTCCCCTCTCGGTTGCGTGGGCTGTACGGGTTGTGCGGACTGAGACTGGGAGCTCTGTACAGCAGCCTTTATATCACTGGCCTCTTCTGCATGTTTTTGTGCATTGCATCTGCTTGCTATAACCTCATAAATTACTCTGCAAGCAGGGAGAAGTTTCGCTGCAGTTGTATTTTTAAGTGTGGCAGCATTGTACAATCTCAGATTGACAGAGTCCCAGAGAAATGGATTGAACAGAGCTCCTGGGTCTGCGTTTGGGAGCTGCTCGTGAATCCAGCCTAAGAGATCTTTCAGCTGGTTCCTTGGGACAGAGGTATTCTCTAACCATTGTGTAATAAGTTGCCACTCAATTTGCATTAAAGTATGTCCAATTTATTAATTATGAGCAAGATATAAATGAGCAAAACAGCGCTGGGTAACCGAGGTATCTGAGATGCCCTAGGGCTATGAAGGTGAGTCCTCTGTGGTAATATTATATAGTCTTTTGTACTTCCCCAATCATATCTTTCGGTTGCCTGCAGAGACGCAATCATGTCTCTCTGGCTATCCATGAATATCTTCTGCACCTGCGTTGTGGTTTCCAGCTGGGGACTCCAGGCCTTCTGGTGGTCATTCGAGGCTGAAGCTCGGAGTCCTCCTCACATGTCCGAGGTAATTTTAGTTTATAATCTATTTTATTAGTATGCAATAGTGGCATTACAGGATGTGCTTAAGCAATCTGGTTATACCATCTTGAACAACGTTTGCCTAACCGGATGGGTTAGTCCGTTGTCACATTTTCCTTCTTTCCCACAACTTTCCTAATTTAGTTATATTTTTGATAAGCAAGTCAAGCTCTCACCACAATTGAGTGTAGGAGATCTAGGGCATCTCTCTGCGACCTGGGCATAATGTTTCCTATTACCTATTACGTGATTAACCCTGAAGTAAAAATTCCTACCTGACTTCACCGTCAGCGTCTGCCCTTGGTTTCCTGTGCTTCTTCCCAGCAGCCACAGTCTTCACCAGCCTCTTGGGTTGTTGGAGTCCTTTTTCTTTCTTCTTTTCCTGTTTCTTCTTTTTTCTTTTTCTTCTTCCTTTTCCTTTTCCAATTGCATATTTTTCCTCCTCCCTTCTCCTTTTCTTCTTCCCTGGGGATTTCTTCTTTCCAGCTCACAGCTGCTTTTTTCTTTCTTCCAGTTTTCCACTGCTTGTTATCTCTATTTCTTCAAGAAGGTCTCGACCCCAACAGATGTCCTTCCTTACACGGGATCACCACTAAAATTAGCATTTTTAAGTTCTTTCCTCCTTGTTAGTGTCAAGATAAATGTGCAGGAGACAGGTGTTTCTCTCGTTCAGTCATAGATGTTTATAGATTCTTAATTAATTCTTAGCTATATTACAGTTCTACAAAGCATGAGTTCTACAGAATTCAACTAACAAGGCACAAAATGGCCAACTATCTTTCTTTCCAAGGTCTTTTAAGGCTAAACTATCCAATTAAGACTTGACACCTAAATTATTTTTACTTTTAACCCAATAACTAATCACCTGAATTCCGCGCTGTGGACTTTTCTAACCAATTACATAACACTACCAAATCCATGAAGAAGAAGGAAAAAGAAGGTGAAAAAGAACAATCTAGCCAACACTCCAAAACCTCTATCTTGACTTATATATACACTACTGTATTGTAAAATTTTAAACCCTAAGTTTTCCACCCTGTGATATCTTGTGATATCAAAACTTCTATACAAATTATATGCTTGAGATTTCAGTCCTGTCAATCAATTTTGGAAGCCTTCTCCATGACCTCAGGTCAAATTCGTACTCTGTTGTGGCTCTGTACCCTTCAGCACAGAAAATTAAAAATTGTCAGCAGGGTTCCAACATTAGTTCACAACCCTCTCTTCTTCTGCTATAACCTCTATTCCCAGCTGTATTTTTAAGTCTCTTCCCAATAAGCTGATGCCTGCTCCAGGAACGAATAAGACATTGCCTATCCCTATTCTGGTTTCCCCTTCAATTACTGCATTATTAATGTAGCAATATGTAGTAATAATGTTATCTAATTTTTAATTACAGGGATTTTAAACCCTTCTCCTCTTTCCTCTGCCATTTCCACTGTGTCACCACCTACATCACATCCTCTTGGAACATCTATAACATAAGTTCTCTGTGCATCAGTATGAACTATAAATTCTAATAATTCCTCTTGGGGGCCTACTTTTAAAGTTATCAAAGGCTCCAGACGGCATTCATCCACCAGATAATAAGGCCCATGTTCTTCCTACTCCCTCACCAGGCACATCCCCTGATACACCTCCAGGCGTCCTTCTAAGTGAGGATGACCTCCCTCACTAGAGCAGAAACAGGCATCCCTAGTCCTTTCCTGGGACCCTGACCACACTGGGGTTCTGTCTCCCTCTTGAACCCCTCCCATAGATACAGTGGGAGCTGAAATCATTGAGGGAGCAGAGACAATGGTGAAAGTCGGCTGTGAAGCTAGATCCACTATGGGGACAGAGAGAGAAGCAGAATTCAACAGTGTAGCTGGAATCAGCAGGAGTAGAAACAAAGAAACAGACTTAGGTGCATTAGCAATCAGTGGGGACTGGAGTGATCACGCCTGGTATGGGCGAGGAGGGCTGAAGCTCCCCACACAGAGAAGTTGGTACAGGTAGGGAGACTGGAGCTCCTGGCATGAGCAGAGAAACTGGAGACAGGGAGAGACAATATTTCCAGAGGGTCCCTGCTCTCTTTTCTGGTTCCTTATCTCATTTCCCCAGGACCCCACCTGCTCATCCCTGCTACAATTCATTCCTCTGATAGCTTGAACATTCCTCACAATACAAAAGAAATCCTTCCTCTCCAATATTATCCCACACAATCCACCTTCCTCCAGAAAATAAGCAATCTATATTACGTATATTTTCATTCATTCATCCTCACTCACTTTTATTTATTTAATACATCTCACTCACCCCCACTCACAACAGGACAACACAAAAATAAGGTACCTTTGTTCTCAGGTCACTTATTAGTATCCACCCATGAGTATTATAAAATCTAAAAATGTCATTGGCCAACCCTGGATTTTCTTGGGTATCACTCAATCCAGCTGTGTTGTTCAACCCTGGATGTTCTTGTGTCACCGATGAGTTAGGGGACAGGAAAGAAGGTGACATGTTGACTCCATGATTTCAGAAGGCAAAGAACATTTTATTAAAAGAAAATCACACTTCTTATAGACAGCATAGTGGAAATAAGACCTGATTGGTCTTCAGCAGCACTTCTCACACTACTGGTCAATGAACACCACCTACTTGAAATCATCTTTCTATAAACAGCAGGTGCAGAGGACGAGATATTTGTTTTAATTCTTTCTCTGAGCTTTCCCAGGATGAGCCTGGGAGAATATCTGTTTCTCTCTGTTACCAGAGACTTAAAATATCCACATTTGCCCCTTTTTTACAATAAAGAAGATGAGCTGCATTTGTAATCCTCTGCAGGGCCCTTTGCAGAAGGGAGAACAAACACAGCTCAAGAGGTTTATCAGTTGTCAATCAAAACCGCAATCAGATGCTGACTCAGACTGGTCAAAGAGATTTCCAACATATACCATTAAATTCTCTGCAATCACATCCTTTCTACAAACATCAATTCTTGTTGTTCCTTCTCACCAGAAATCAACTATTAATTCTAAAAAATCAGTTACTAATTCTAATACAGTAACAAAGCATTGTTAGGCTGCTCAGGGAACTGGCAGTCTAACTTGTCAATAAGCCTTCCTCAGTGTGAGCAGATGCCCACCTGGGAGAAGAGAAGGTGTTAATAAACACGTGCACATACTTGTCGAGCGAAATTTGGCAAGATGAGTGACATCTGTTTGCTACAGCTGCAAACCTTTAGGCCTCTGGGGTCTATCTCAGCTGGTAAAGGTGCAGCAGGTTCATGACAGTCAAGAACTGACAGTCATGAGACTCAGTTAGCATTAAGTGAAATTGCTTTTGCAAAGTGTATGCCCTTCGGTGGAAAAATCATGCGATGCTTTTGGCCTTCGCAGTCATGTCCTGAATGTGCAGGATGTAATATGAATGAACTTGGGTCTGATTGCACACCACCAAGTTTTCAATAACTGAAACAAAACTGCATTGTTGACTCCTTTCAGAAGTGAACAATGCAAACTGTTGGTTATGTCTGCTGCATAAGCAGAATGAGTGACCAAATCCAGAGATACCTGAGAAAAATGCTGGAAAGCCATGGCAACAGCCTTTAATTCAACCAGGCCAAGCCTAACTTGTGAAGACGATAGCGTGGGTTTTTTTATTTTGTTTTGGTTTTGGTTGGGTTTTTTGTTTGTCTGGGGTGGTTTTTTTGGGTTTTTTTTTGTTTTGTTTTGTTTTGTATTGTTTTTCTTCTTCAGAAAAGAGAGGCAGGCTGGGGGACCCAGCCCTAGCAGGCAATTTGGGCTGCAGCGGTTTCTTCGCCAAGCCCAGATATGTTTGGTCTGTTCTTTCGCCCCAGCCCCCCATGCCAACACAGGGAGTGGGAGGAATGCAAGAGAGGCTGGAGGAATCTATTCCCTGGCAAAATGCTGCCTCTTCCTCCCCCTGCTCCCTCCAGGACCACTGGTCCATGTTGGCAAATGGAAAGGAGAGACTTTCCAGGGAACATATAAAGTTCTATGAATTGCCCTGGATTTGGGGTCCCTGACACAGCCCACGCCTGCCCAGGAGAAGCGAGTCACTCTCACTCTTCCTTTTGCCACCCTCCCACACCACACAGTTGATTCCAGGCCAGCTCCCCAGCCCTCCACCCATTCCCCCCCACCCTCGGGCACGGTTTGAGCTGCAGCCCTCCTGGAACCCACTCCTCCCACCCTGGGAACACAAACCGGATTGGCAAGGCACCCCAAGCCCTGGCGGGGACCCCACGGAGCAAGAGGAGGCCCCGTCCAGGAAAATGTCAGTCCCAGGAGGATGTTTGTCCCCAGAAAAGCGCTGATTTTCAAGTTTCGCAGCACGGTGGTGCTACCAGAGAGCTGCTGGGCCATGCCACCATTGGTGGACAGGCTGTTGGTCTTTGTCGCTGTCCCAGTTTGTGTCCCAGAGGGGCATGGCATGGGGCAGTCTGAAGAAGGGGGAGGAGGGGCCGCACCGGCTGGAGAAACCGAAGTGGGCAAGGAGGGGCAGCCACAAACTGTGGCACACAGAGGCCCACCCCTGCCAGCGATGGCACGGAATGCTGGGGGCCAGTTGCAAGCCCCTGGTCAGAGAAGCCAGCCACTGGTGGCGGTGCAGAATCACAGCTGGTGGCGGGCTAGGTCTGCCCATTGCAGGCAGCGGAATGGAGAAGGCAGATGGAATCAAACACATGTTAAACTCGCTAATGGTAGCTGGGTAAGGTGTTCCTTCCATAATTACCAAAAGGATTTTGAAGGCTGTAAAGCAGTGAGGAAGGTTAAGTTTTTTGACCTCTTATTTTTAAGCTGTCCCCAAGATAATTCCACAAGTAGGACACATGTTGTCCGTGACTACCAGTGGAAGTGGCAACACTGGAACAGAACTTGAACTCTTTTTAATAGGTTCTGGTCCAGATCTAACAAAACAGATCTGGGATGTAACTGCAGGTGGAAACCTCATGTGGGAGCTTGGAGATGCAAATACTGTGATTCTTATGGTGAAGCAACTATCATTGGGGGACCACTAGGCCCAGGAAGCAAGCTGTGTTTTGACCTACCAATTGATGATGAAAATTGGGAAGGTCCCTTTGCCAATGAGACCTAGGCTTTAAAAAGGCATTACTGGATTTGCAGTCAACATGCTTACCACAGGTTACCCCCAAACTGGTCAGGCATATGTTCTGTGGGGTACATTATACCATTGTTCTTTCTGCTACCACAAGTTCAGGGAAATCAGTTAGGAATCAATGATGATCTAATGATGATCTAATTATAGAAGAGTGGTCAATTGATGCATCCCTGGCTGGAGGGAGCACCCAAAAGTGGGGTATGGCCACCTGAACAAATCATACAACACTATGGACCAGCCATATGGCATCCCAATCAATTAATATCAGGTGTCAGAGAACCCATTTGTAATTTAAATTCGATAATTAGGTTATAAGCTGTCTTTGAAGTAATAATGAACCAGACAGCTACAGCTCTTGGCCTTTTTGCTGCCCAATCTACTCAGATGAGAAATGCAGTATTTCAACATAGGATGGTATTGGACTATTTATTAGCAAAAGAAGGGAGAGTGTGTGGCAAAATAAATCACTCAAACTGCTGTTTGCAAATAGATGACAATGGAAAGGTGGTGAAACAAATATGGGACATATTTTTGTGGTTACCTGGTGGACAATGGGTTAAACAGATATTTTTTTCTCTTATGTGCTGTAGCAACTCTAATCTTTTTGCCCTGTATGATCCCTTGCTTCATACAACTTATTCAACATGTGATCAAGGGCATGCAGGTAGTAGCCATGCCTCCTGATCCAGAGATGGCTACAAAAGGACAGAAATTGATGTCGCCACAAATAATTGCAAAACCAAAAAGGATCCAGGAACAGGAAATTAAGTCAATGATAACTAAAGTTTGTAAAGACAATTATTAAAAAAAATAAAAGAGGAGGGATGTCGTCTTGATAATTTCTCAATTTCATACTACAAGCTTGCTCGGTTTCTCCCCAAGGGAAAGCTTACTTTCCCAGCAGAGATTGCCATAAACAATCTCTGTATTCTCAAAATAACACCTGTTGTTTTTCTGCCCTGCTCCACAATATGGAGATATGGGTCTCTCTCTTTTTCTCTCTTTCAACCAATGATATAGAGAGCAATTATCACTGAGGTCTAGGCATTTTTGTGCTAAGCACTAAGAAGAAAGCTAATGTACTAAGCTGCACTGTACTAGGCATTAAGCCTCAGCCTGAACATGGAGTAAATAATAATAAAACCTTCTTAAGCCTTCTGATACTGGAGTCGAAGTCCATATGCAAGCGAGAAACAATCAACTCAATAAATGGTGACCCCTTGTGGAAGAACAACAGAGGGACTGAGAGGAGTGACAGACTTGTCTTTACAAACTGTGGGTCTGCTGGTAGATAAAACTAGCACTGAGAGATAAAAGAAAGAATGGGAAGGATTCCACTGAGTGATGAATGGAAAAAGACACTTGCCTTTACAAACCGTAGGTTTGCTGATAAATGAAACTGGATATTGAAATATGAAAGAAACAATGTGGAAAAAACAAATTCCATGAGAATAAAAAATTTAAAAGGAGGGTTATACATTAGAGGGGATCAAATGCTCTGGGAAGTCTGTACCTCTCAAGTACCTCAGCCAGTGGGGAAAGAGAGAAGGGAAATGTGCCAGGAAATGAGGATAAAAAGGAGGCTGCGTCCTCCAAAAATTTGAGAGACCCCAGGAGAATGCCCCATGGCGTCTCCCTTTATTCAAATAAAGGACTCCTCTGTCTCCTTTTTGGACATAAACCTCTGATGTTTGTGGACTAGTTTTCCTGACATTACCTTGCTCCATGGTGTTCCACATGTCTCAGTGCACTACTCAATCACCCTTGAGAGAATGCGTTTCCCTCATGCTTGACAGGAGTTGCCTTCAGAGCCTGAGAGTTTTTGTCCTTTTCCTGATGCCCTTGTCAATGTTCACATCCCTGGACAAAGATCCCAGTTGCTTGGCTTCACTACCATCCCATTCCATATCATGGGCCAGGATATCCCAGCACTGGGGTAGCCAGGTCACCAGGGCCTCACCTAACTGGAGGCTTTTCACTCATCTTACAGCTCACCCAGGGACATGAACCAGGTGATTTTCTTTGGCCCTGCCTCCTGCTCCTGTTCTGAGGGCCCTGCTTTGCCATCCCTCACTAGCTCAACTGACTTTGTCTTGGATTCCTTCTTCCATACAGGGGTGACTGCTGCCAGCATGGCTTGTCCCCCTGGTTTGGCTGCAGTTGGCGTGGCCATGGTGCCTGTTGCTGTTTCCTCCTCCTCCCCTGAGGGTGCTGTCTGTTGGCCACCAGTGTCCAATAAGGAGTAGCCAGGGCCCAACACACTGCAGGAAGTTGCTCATCTCTGGAGGTGACACAGCATTCTCTTTGCAAATATTCTCCCACTTTATCAGAGTCCTGTAGTTGTTCGGGAGTGAACTCCCAAAACACTGGAGCAGAGAATTTCTCAAAAAACTGGCCAATTTTCTTGCATATGCCATGCCACTCATGACTATTCCCCCTCAGGACAGATCTCTGAGTGGCCTTGGAAATCTCTGTTCTGCCTCTAAACACAGTGTGGACTGCACATAGCAGACATTGCAACAAGAACATGCTTTCCTTACCATCCAAAGGAAATTCAAAACTCTCAAACGCTGTTGTAACACGCCTGAAGGAGGAAAAGGGGGAAAAAGGGGGAAAATCATCCTTACCCTGTTCCCCCCCCAGACTGGGTATGGTTATTAATGGACTCCCAAAGGTAGTGCTGAAGTAAGGGCAGGAGACCAGCACTGAATACACACCCCAGAGTACCCTCATTGCCCTTGATGTTATCGTGTCATAAACTCATATCCCACAGCAACAAAGAAATGCTGATCCTTGTCCCTGCTCTGTAAAAGGTCACCTGGAGGAGCACATACAGGAGTAGAGCCAGGGTTAGGTACCATAACCACATGAATGGACCAAGCACCATTGTGGCCAGTGGCCCTGGACCTAATACAGCAAATGCTGAGATGAAATTTGTTTCTAACCCACTCTTTTGTGGATTGTGCCCTCATTGTGCCTCACACCGGGACCCCAGTAAGGCTGCCATGATTTAGGAATGGCACTTCCAGATTTACTGCTCCCACTGAATCCACTCTAAACTATGAGCAACTTGCTCACCTCTCCCCCTCCCCATGGCAGGAGATTTAGGGGCACAAAAGTTAAAGATTATGGGTTGAGATAGGAACAATTTACTAGGAAAAAGCCAGGAGAGAAAAAAACAGTACCAGCAACAGTATCAACAACAAAGAGAACTGTGACCGGTCCCTCAGCTCAAATTGACACTTACCTGTCAGTTCTAGCACTTGTCCAAAATCCCTCTCCAGCTCTCTTACAGGCTCCCTTCAGGTCCTCTTCAAGATACTGAAATCAGTAACATTTTTAGCACAGAAAGATCAAGTCTGTCACTATTAATCATGCCAACTACAACTGCAATAGTATTTTAAATATTTAAACTATTATTTATGTAAGTGTGTGAATCCCAGCGTTAATCCTATTGTGTTCACTCCAGAAATCATTTTGAAAGATTTTTTTTCTGACATATTGGAATAGTCAACCAGAACCAGCACCCACATTATTTCCTTCACTCTTTTCCTGAAGGAACAAAGCTTACCAAACTTACCAAGTTGCACTCCTTGACAGATGAGTTTATTGAAGCAATTTTTAAAAGCAGGTATTTCTGAGTATGCTCCATCAATCTCAGCTGTTCATAAAAACAACTATCCAGTGTCCCAAGAAAGCATGCATGCTACAAATGGCATGTGTTTAATATACTCATGTGTATCACATGATGTAAACATACATATTATTCAGTATGCAGATTAATTGCTACAGTTCCCCTAGAAAAAGTTGGGCACACATGGAGAATAGCTCTTAACCCATGGCTATTACAGCTGTCCACCTGCCTTGGACCACAAGATCAAGTCAATAGTGTTCTCATGTGTATCAACAGATTTTTGAAGTGGTTTTTCACTTACATTTGAATTAAACGCCTTGGGTTTTTTAGGACTATACTTAGATGATATTTAGTGGGAAGTGTAACATTTGAATATTTACTACAATATAAATACTTCAAAGGTTTCAAAATACCTTCATTTTGCTCCATATCTTCAGCCAGTCTAACCTGAAGAAACAGGTTCCATGAATGACAATACAAACGAAACCAAAACACCAAAGCAAACAAACAAAAACCAAAACCAACACCCCCCCCGCCCCCCCCACCAAAATCTTGACAGAACTTAAGCAATTTAGAAAAGGAAGGAAGGTTCAGAATTCAGAGGTAAACCATTAGTCCTACAAAATGAAAGGTGTTCTGAGCTTAGGAAGTGCCACCATCTACACATGCACAATAATTACAAATTATCAGTGTTTGCCTGTATTAAAAAAAAAAACTTCACCATTTATCCAGATCTTCCTTTTGAAGAACAGTCGTAAGGGTTCCATATTCTGAATGCAAATTACTTTTTAGCTACTCCACTTGGAGTGCACAGCTGCTTTCTAAAGGTCAGGATCCACTTCAATGTGTCCCTTCTCATCAAGTCGTGACTTTCCACATATTTGAATATTTTACCAGCCCTTCTGACCAATAATACGATCATTTTATTGTCAAAATAAGTATTCTTTAGCAAATGAAAAGCTTATTGCAACAGTACAACATCTCTATATCCAGCGTGAAAGCAACATGGTGATATAAATATATGCATCATTGTATTACAGAGAATCTATTATATACTTTCCAGTTCATCATGGAGCAATTAAGAGGAGTAGATGATCACTGATTATGGGCACAAAGTACTTTTGTGAACAAGATTTTGAGAAACTTGAGGAAAAATCTGGTTTCTGGAAAGATGACAACTTTGGGATTCCATTTTTGTTTTCAATGAAGTCAATGATTTTTATTTTTAAGGATGCTGTATATAAGAATGCACTTTGTATTAAAACAAAGATCAATACTTTACAGTTTAAGAAACTTTACATATGTACATAAAATACACATCAGGAATGGTTTTAAAGCTCAAAATGAGTGGTGGGAAAAGTCTATTTTCCTTCTATTAGAATCTTGAACTCTTTGACATTGTGATCATTTGCAACAGTAATGGCATGATCCAGGGCTCGGATACTTGCTAGAAGCTTTATGATCTGCTTGATGTGCTCCCTAAAAAAGAGGCAGGAGAAGTCAATACAGAAACAGAACAATCAGTAACACTGATTAATTTTCCAACAGAAGACTACATCATGGAGCCATATATTTCATATTCCTGTTGCAGATTTATTATATTTGCTTCATGAGGTAATGGCAACAGATTTGTTAAATGCTGGGAAAAAGCAGAAGGATAGAAGATAGAAACCAAATTAGAACCTGCTATGAAAACAGGATAATTGGATGTTTCTCTTCCAATAAAAATTTTTACCAAGTTATTATTTCACCTGGTGAAGAAACTTCTTTCAAATTTAGAAACACACCACCAAAATAATAGAGTTCAAAAAGTTAAATAAACTTAAATCTCCAACTGTTACACTGAAACACAGGACTGTACCAAGACTGGAAGACTATTCATTCCTGTGCTGTTGCTGTTCCCATAGCATGTCAGGTTACTTAGCCAGCAGTAACTAACATGTCTAATGCAAACTTTTAATTAAGCTGATCATTGGATTCAAGTAATATTACTCTTGAATCTCAGGCGAAACAGATTCATCTACTTGGTTCTGTAAATAGTCAGAACTTTTGAACTGTATACAAAAGACAATTTGCAATTTAGAAGCCACTATGCAGGAATCAGCAACAGGCTCACAGGGTGAAACAGTCCAAACATGGTAGCTAGAAAATATGGCTGAATCACTGAATGTTTTGGGTTGGAAGGTACCTTAAAACTTATCTCAGTCCAACCCCCTGCCATGGACAGGCACACCTTCCACTAGGCCAGGTTGCTTAGAGCTCCATCCAACCTGGCATTGAGCATTTCTAGGGACAAGAAGCTTCTCTGGGCAACCTGTGCCAGGGCCTCACCACCTTCACAGCCAAGAATTCTTTCCCAATATCTAACACAAATATCTCCTGCTTCAGGTTTAAAGCCACTTCCCCTTGTCCTGACAGTATCTGCTCATATAAAAAGTGCTTCTCCCTGCTTTTTATAAACCCCTTTAAGCATCCAGGACACTAAGCAGTAGTGCAAAATATGTTATCAGCGTTCCAGTATTTCCAACAGTTGCTATTTTCAGACACCTTGAAAATATCCATTTCTAACATGTGAATTCAAAGAAGTTTCCAAAGACACACAGCAGGATGGAGAGAGTTACCCAAGGCTGCATGCATTGGCAAAATAAATCAAATCACAAGAATTGCAACTGCTTTAACTCAAAGTAAGTTACCTTGCATTTCTTTTCTCTACATCAGAGCAACAACCAATGCTGTTTCTGTAAATTGTATCAGCCAGGTGAACAAGGTATCTACAGAAGTTTTCTAGCTGAGAAATAGTCTTGTCTCCTGTTATATTAGTGAACCACTGCTTAGGGAAGCAAGCAATGACCTACGAAAAACAGAAAAAAGGAAGTTGAATACAATGTAAGAAAAATCTAAAAATCTATGTAACATGTATGACTTGTGAAGTCTGCCTAGTAAGACTGCAGGGATAAGGCCCAAATGAGTGAAAAAAGAGAAAACTCCAAAAAAAACCCCACACCAAAATCCAGGCAGTAAAGCACTGAAACCCACAGTATACCTAATCCATCTACAGGCATGAGCCAGAGAAGGTTCTTTCTTTAGTCTGTATACTAAAAAAAAAAAAAAAAAAAAAAAAAAAAAAAAAAAAAAAC
>VWZP01006237.1:59845-151127 GCA_013396995.1 Dicaeum eximium
TTTTTTTTTTTTTTTAAACAGTACCAGTATTCTATGCAGTCCAGACCTTTCTTTTTTCTCTATATATTACTTTCTCTTCATCTTCTCTACTTCTCAAGGTTAGTTTCATTTTAATCAGTCGTGTTTGCCGCAGACACAGTTGTAAATGTTTGGATACAGTAGTAACCCTTACACAATGAACACAACTAGTACACACAGCAGGCAGAGAAAGGGCTGAGGGAACAGGAGATTATGTCATGTAACCACACCTTTCATACTGGGATTAGAAAGAAAGAAACGCTACATACAACGTTAGTTGCTCCAAAGTGCACTCCTTTGTTCCACTGCTATTTCTGGACTAACATGAGAGCTACAAACAATAGCAAAAAAGCTTTACAACACTATGCCTATTCAGAAACGGAAGAAATTTCTACAAAATGCTTTTGCACACATAAATTGCCAAGTTACCAAACGCAATTCAGCCCCACTGAATCTAGATAATTTGATTTAGTAAAGATAATTATAGCACCTAAAAACCCTGAACAGTTGTTCTGTTTATTCAAGACCCCTCCCTGTATGCAGAAAATCAGTGCTATCATAAAATTGCAGTAAATCAGCCAGCAACTGAAGGTGTGCAAACGGTCTGCACTTCCAAAGGACCTAACAGCTAGACAGTTCATCTGATCACTTTCCTAATATGTTCATACTTATACATAGGGTCTCCAAAACTACCTACAGCAATGACTTTGCCATTTATTACCTTCTCTGTGGGAAGTTACCTCTTTATTTTAAACCTATCCTATCACTTGATTTCATGGTCCCTAGCTCTCATACTGTGAAAAGTCAGTATTGTTCTACTTGGAGACCAAAACCATTCAATCGCTCCTCAAATGTAACACATCAATTCTATGTATGCGATCCTTGCTGGTCTCCCCCTCCTCACTTCTTCTAACCTGATTGTCTTTTAATCAGAGCAAATGCTACTTGTACCACAGGATTTTTCTGCATGTTTGCATTCAACATTGTTTTCTATCATTTGCAAAATTTGCCAGGCTGCAACAAGACTCTACAAAGCTTTTGTCATTGCATTTCTAGAAGCTTATTCCCAACTCCACAAAATTCTTGCTATGAACCAAAAAAGACTTTTAAAGCACTGAAGTTTTCAAAATTTCCCAAGTAAGACAAACACGTATTTCATGAATGATAAACTATTTTACAAATTGGAAGACTTACTGACAGTCCAAAAGCTTACTGCTTGCCAGAAAAAGCATGTTTGAATTACATAAAAAGAATCTCACTTTGAGAGTGAGTTAGAAGAATGGGTTATTCAGTCAGATGCAAGGCACACAACAGGTTGGTCATAGAGACTATCCCAGTCACACTGATGATCCAGAAATCAGAAGTTCCTAAACTCCTTCCAAAATATGGTGAAATATATATATATATAGGGCTGCATTTGGATGATTTTTTTTCCCCTGCCAAGTATTTGGTATTTTGTTGCATAAGAGAATTGGGATTGTTCAGACAGGAGAAGAGCCTTCACAGTAACTTAACTGTGGCCTTAGAGTACCTGAAGGGAGTCTGCAGGATGGAGAGGGACTATTTACAAGGGCCTGGAGTAACAGGACAAGGGTGAATAGCTTCCCACTGACAAAGAGCAGGATTAGATGGGGCACTGGGAAGAAATTCTTCCCCTGTGAAGGTGGCGAGGCCATGGCACAGGTTGCCCAGAGAAGCTATGACTGCCCCATGCCTGTAAGTGTTCAAGGCCAGCTTGGATGGGGCTTGGAACAATCTGGTCTAGTGAAAGGCATTCCTGCCCATGGCAGGGAGTTGAAACTGGGTGGACTTTAAGGTCCCTTCCAACCCAGACTATGCTGTGATTCTGTGATAAAGCTTGGGCAGTTTTTCTAACCTCGCTCCAAGTTGAAGTTTGTGATATCTGTTGAAGTTTCTTCGTCATCGCTGGAAAGGCCTTCAAGGTGATCTGCCATCTTCCCAGTTTGCTCTCTCGCTTGTCTACGCCGAGCTCTGGAAAGGAGCAGCAGTATAAACCAGCTATAGTAAAGCAAGAGAAACCAGCTCTTTTCCCCACCTATACAATGAATAAGCCCACTTAGGCTTGTCCTTTCAGTTCTAGGAAAGTCAAGCTGAAGAGAACTTTCACTATGCCACCACCTCAAGCATTCCACTACGTTGCTGCCTCACACAATGAAAAGAAATAAAACAGCAGAGACCAAATAGATATGGAATGTATTTACTATACTTTCTTTTAGTGATTTTAAATCAGTATCATGGAATGTTTTGTACACTTGCATGATAAGGCAGCATATATAAGAATACCCCTGCCCAGCATACCAGCTGAAGTGTTTTCTTCCCTTTGCAGGGAAGAAGCAAACACTGCCACTCATGTTAGTATGTCACTCAGGACAGCTGTATCTTACAAGCAGACAAAGACTCTGCAAGGAGAAAAGATATCTCATTCTCTACCTTCTAGCCTCTCTTTCTGCAGTTCGACGCTTGACTTGTTCTTGGTAGATCACTCTGTCTCGCCCAAAAGAATCAAGATTTGGTGCCATCAGTGCTTTATCTGTAAAATTACATTGATGAAAATTAACATGCTTATTTATGATTCTATAAATGTGCTGTAGGCAGTTTCATAAGAGCCTTTTACTCACTTTTAAACTAAGTGTAATTTGAAATAGAAAGCCGAAGTATAAAAGAAGAAAAACAACAACGACAATGCCCCCCAGAAGCCTGAATTCATGACATGTAGAGGTTAAAACAGAAAGCAATGGACTTTGGAAAAATTTCCACTTAAATGTCAAATAGTTTTCACCATACTTCACTCTTATCCTTCTCACAACAGTGCTGAACTACATAGAAGTCAAGAGTTTTAACAGAAATAGCTTAAATGAAATGTCCAAGAAAAAAGTGCTCCTTACATAAACACATTCACCACATAACTTTTAAGAAGAAAACTAGCAAAAAAAAAAAAAAAAAAGCAGACAAGAGTGACTGGGGCAAGAATATATATTATTTCAGAGTTCTAGTGATGGTGTTTTTAAGTTTATATGCTTTAGATTGCCTAAAGTTTAAAACACATCAAAATCTACAGAAAGATAAACCATCTTCCCTCCTCTTTTCAAGCTCTGCTGATCTATGTTCCTGGCTATAGAAAACAACACAGCAAGAACAGTAGATAGCAGGCAGGAGTGTTTCCAGTTCCTCCTTTCCAGGTTAATTTTAAACAGTATGCTAGCCACTGCTCAAGTCAACACATTAAAGTATAAATATAAACATTTAAACAACAGCCTATCTAAACTTCAGGAATAAATTTACATGTTCTGAAAAAATCTGTTTACAAATTCATCATTTAAAGTATTAATGCTGATCTATATCAATATTCCAATTCAATACCTGAACTACTAAGAGCCTTCTCTAAACTTCCAGATATTAAATAAGATCTCTCTGTAAAACCCAACCTCAGCAATGAGAACTATTCCCATGCTATCATTAAATGCCAGTATAAAAAATCCATTCTAAGCTTCTTTTAGGAAATAGGTTTATCGTTCTCACAACAGCATTTTCATGGTAAAACTGCAAGGCCATGTGATGCCTGGAACTCCACATAACAGTCCTAAAAAGAATATGTATTCTAGCCACTCTATAAAGGAATGACCAACTCTGACAGCCTAGCACTTCATCATCTTCAGTGAGTTCTAGCTAATGGTATTAACAATATTTCATCTCTGACAACTGTAGCAGAACAGGGAGATGGCATTGATTATAAAATTTTACATCAGCAACAGGACAGAAAGCCATTTTTAAAAATGGGAAGCTCTCTGAAACATAAAGAGGACTCCTATTAATAGGATATTTCATCCATTGATTTAATATAAAACCTCCTCTAAGAAACATTTATTTCCATCCAAGTTAACATTTATGCTTTTGTATAGTTTTACATGCTGAAGAGTAATTACCATACGAAACCTCCTCAGTGAGAATCCCCCATCCACAAATTCACAGTAAGCAGGAATTTTAACTGGCTATCCTTAAGCTGCATTTCATACAGGGTCACTGTATTAGTCTTCCAGTTTTTTAATTTACCAGTTAGGTGTTTGAAATCAAATACTTATACTGGCTACAAAACAGAACATTCGACAGAAGTCTAGCCCAGTGCTTCGTGGCTTTATACAGTTAACTGCACGTGTTAAATGACCTTTATAGATTCAGGAAAGTTAAGATAGATTTTCAAAAAGTCCTGATATCAGAAAATGGGGAGTCGCATACTACCACTACTTTCACAGCCACCACGCATATATTTTTAGAGCTAGGAAGGAGAAAATATAGTTAAGAGAAACAGAAAGGAGAGATGCAGTCAGAGTTACAGGGGTTTCAAGTTTAAAACGAAACAGATTAGAGAACTTTCATCTAAACTTGCTTCTACTCATCTCAAGAGTAAGAATAAACTTTAATAAGACAGTCATACATTAAACATTTACATTTCAATTAAGTCATAAGTAAACAAGGTTGTTTAATGAATAATAAAAACCTTCAAGATGGACTGACTTGAATGGCTTGAAAACTCCGAAGATTCATCTTTAATATCATCTTGTCGTCTTTGGACAAGGCGGGAAGCTCGCTGTTTGTACAGCTGGTGCATTGCAGATTCAAGTTCGTTAATCAGAGGCACCTGTAAAAATACAACACACCACGTAATACCCGGATCCTGAGCTGCTCAGTTTCTGGGGTCCCAGTCTATTCCGGAGCAAAACGCTGTCACTGTGCTCCCAGCAGCACAAAGTCCTGCCTTTCACTCATTTGTATCATTTGCACCAGGAAATAGTTCAACGTGTGGAAAATGCATACATTTAACATGGCCAGCTTTCAGTCAGAACAAAAGCATTCTGAAAGCAACTTCCATGGTTTGAATGAGTCTACACAGCCAGACATCCTATTTAGAGTGTGAAATATTCTTTCCAGTACTCTTGCTTTCCCTACGAAGTGTGTTACGTAAAGGTTTGCAATTCTCAGACGTCATTTGTTTCCTCTCTATCTTTAAACAAGAATGTAGAAGTATTCTACACTTCAGTGAGAAAATAACTTGAATGTACGCAGTGAAAAAATCACCCATCAATCTAAACTACTGAAGCCAGCAGCTACTGTTTTGCTCTAACTCTTAAAAGCATTTGCTCAAATATTATTACGGAAATGAAATCAAACCCTCCATAAGGGTGTTATGACAACAGGTAATTCAAATCAGTCAAATACTTCTCTAGCTTATCACTAAAATTAAAACAGAACAATTTGCGCAAGTTATACATTAAGTATAACCTTGAATTAATCAGGTAGGTCATGTCAGACCTGTCACTTTTTTTTTCTTCCTTAATGAACTATTTCAGTAGCATCTCTAATAAAAATAATTATGACAGCCGGGAATTTCCTGACATTAAATAGCAGGTTCACTGCTCTTTTTTCTTTTTTTTTTTCATTTCCTGGGACAAGTTAAAATTAGATCATTATAAATTTTTAAATGCAAACCAGAGGTTTTCACAATCTCTTAATTTGGAAAGGCAAGTCCTTTTGGTATGAACACTAAAGCTATGTCCTCCTTACCTCTGAGATGTATGCTTACTCCACAGTCTTCCAGCCTTTTATATTTCATTGCTGCCTAACATCCAGGATTATGGTTTTTTTAAAACAAAAGATGAAATCAGAAATTGTTTCGTGAAGTATTTTAGAACGTGACTCAGCAGATATTGAAGAACCTCCTTCAGTAAAATATAAAATTCTGAGTTTACAGCTACAGGGCCATTTCAGCTCGCTGAGACTGACACACATCAGAGAAGAAAAGGTTTTAGCCTTGTGGGATAAACGGGGTTAAAATGAAAGCAGCTCTGCACCAACTCAAAATATGCACACCTTTCTTTTGAAGAAAAGAGTAGAGAGAAGGAAAAGAAGGGAATAAACTTCCAAGTGATGGAAGTTTATATTCAGAATTTAAGATGGTTTTGAAAACAGAAATAATAGTTTAAAAATACTAGTTTTACTGCAGTTTACCGTAGTAAATATAGCTTCTTCAGTTAAGCATGTAGAGGAAATCCTAAGATTGAAAAATTAAATGAAAATTCTTCAATGCATCCCTAGTGGTTCTTTCTGTAATTTTCTCAGGATTAAAAAAGAAACCTAGTGATGGTATTCAGATATATGAATCCACTCAAAGTATTTCCCATTTAGAATACAAGAAACTTAGAAGCCCTTATTCTTCTCTACTCAATACTGTGGTTAATGAGTGGCTGACAATTTCACTGACTACTATAAAGTTGCAGCCCTCATTCCCTGTTTTGTTTAGTCAGTACCTTAAATTCAGTGTTTTCAAGGGGATTTTTTGCTTACTTTCCCTGTAAACAGTGGAAGAGGAAAAGCAGAAAGGTCTCTAAACATTTAGATCACAAGGATAATTCTGACACACAGAGCGTGTTTTGGTAATTCACTTTTGCAGATAAAGTAACAGTTCATCTACTTGTGCTGTCAAAGGTACGCCCAGAACAATTCAATCTTACTGCATCTATCCACTGTATATTCCTACATTCAAAATGTTAAAATGCCATTGCGATTCGCCAGCCTTCTCAGAAAGCATAATTTTGACAGTAATTACTTCTGAAGGAAGTCATGCAACCATCTTCCACTCTACTGGTTTTCTTATTTATGGAGGAAAAAAAGGTATTACACAGGATTTGACCTTTCTAGTGCTTGTTTCTAAAATCTGTGTAATAGCTGTTTTGTTACACTCTGCTGAGCCTTGAGAATGGACAAAGTGATCATAACATTCAGAATCTCTTCAAAATACGATTTTTAAATATATGTTTTCATATATGTATGTATATATATACACATATATACACATACGGTATTACTACACATATTTATATACATAGCCTCATGTATATTATAACTATATACATTATTGTAAATAATAATAACAACACTAAATAGAAGCACTCAGGGCCACAGGTTCTACAAAAAAGCTGAAGGTAATTTATCTCTACACTCAAAAGATTAGAACAATTTACCATCCTACTGCATTTCATTTAAATAAAAACTGATACTGATTTTATTACTTGACTTTGTCCCCTTCTGACACCTCCTTTTTAGAAATCTTTTCAGTGTCCTGTGGGCTACTGGTTCTGAATTTGCTGGTTCTTTTGTCATGCTGAAAGCACTGAATTCCAAATCACATTATCCGGCCAAACAATATAGAAATAAATGAAATGCTCCTGTTAGACTGACCACATCACCTGCTGCTTTTGCAACTCACTTTACATACAAGTACAGCAGCAGCCTCCACCTGAAGCCAGTAAAACTCTGTGAATGCCCCTAAGAAGCCCAAGATGATAAAAGTCACATCTTTAAAATATTTGAACAAGACAGCTTATGCTAACAAAGAGAACCTCCAGACATGGTTTACTGTTACCACAAAAGTAATTTAACAAAAAGGTCTTTAGAAAGCAAACACTGAATAGAGACACAGATATTTAACCTGACTTCTGAAATACAAATTTATCTCAGAGACATAATGTAAAAACTTATCTTTAGTAGGAATTCAGCCATCTTGGTAACCAGCACTGCCAGCACTGCTTAGGAAAGTACCTTTATTAATCTTTAACAGCTAATGCTAATGCAGACTCGGGAATATGGCTTCTTAAGTGAACAATCAATTGCAACTAATTAGTTACACTAATCAATCAGCTGGGGGAATTAACTGTCCCACATTTCCTGGGTTTGCTCATGACATAGTTATTCTTCACTTTTACAGGACGAAGACTGGACTCTCCCAATTCAACTAATACTTGACAATTCATGTCTAACCCATCAGCACCCAAAATGCTTCTCCATTCCTCTCCCACACCTAAAGGGCTAGGCAAACAGCAGCTTAAAACTGCTCAATTATTCTGACAAGATATTAAGAAATTAATATACTACTACTGTATTCAAGTCAGAAGACAATGAATAAATACCCAATATACTGCAAACTGAATTCTACAGCTTCTGTGTGTGCCTAATATGCATAGATATATAGATATATTCAAGAGTTTCTATTATATTTACAGCAAAGTAATCAAAGCAGTGCATAACATAAGAAAAAAGACTAAAGTTTTGACTTAGAGATGCATAAAAGTATCACACTACATTAAAGAAATATATTTTTAAGTGTGGGTGTCTTTGAACACCTATGCTAGTTTCAAAACTTCTCTCCTTCAGACTCCAGAGCAATACCAAGAAACATCTCGCAGGAGGAAGTTTATAATAACACAAAATACAAGTCTCTGTTATTGTGTACACCAAGCAGTCCAGAAAGTAGCAATGTCATAATTCAGCCCTTATTTTTGCTAACCTGATGTCCAACACAAGTAAAAAGGAGTATCTGAGTAAAGTTGAAATGCCAGAGTAGCTACCAAAATCCTGAAGACATAAAACTTGCAAGTTTTGAGGCAATCTAAAATCAGTGAGCTGGGAGGAAAGATTTCTGATAATGAGCTTAGCATGACAGAAAGTTCTTTTCAATCCTCAAATAACCAAACCTTTTGAAGAATAAGCTCTCAAAGGACTTTTTTCAAAAACAGAGGGAGATGTGGTGTTTGGCATGTAATAAGAGACCCTTTTTTGTTTTTTAAAGAGATGAATGTTTTTGCATCCTTACCTTTTCACTGAAACACTCAAGCAAGTCTTGGACATACCCTCGCATTTCTTGCAAAAACTTATACCGTTCACCAATACCCCCAGAAGACCCTTCTAATCTCTCAATTGCTTTGGTAGAGTCCTCTTGGCTTTGCTGATGTTTCTCATATTGCTGCCGATTAGCTTTGTGCACTTCTTTCATAGAGTCCAACCTGAAGGGCAATGGATAAATAGTAAATTTACATCTAAAAGTCTATCTATTTCAGACCATTGAGACATTAAACAGTGCAGTGCAGTACAGTGCAAGTACTGAGCCTATATACTGGAAATTTTGCAGAAATTCTCGATCTTTTATTTGTCACCTTCTCCCCTCTCTTCATGAGCAAGGCTAATGATTGTAACTCATTTGCTAGACTATGCTCTAGTGCATTGCACTGGCCACTTCTACAAACTTTTACACAAGTCGATAGCACATAGAATAATGCAAGGCTGTCCTTAATGAAAAGCTGGCAGGACAGGTTGGGGGTGGATGGGAACTACAGCTTATACAAAGCATTATTCTTCCTCTATTAACTTGATTCACTGTCAAAGGCTGCAACACTACAAGGGGCATACAAACCAATTTCGAAGACATGTAAAGGGCAAGCTGTTCATTACATATGATTTCTCATTGCAATTGTGCTGTTCATTCCATACCTTCTGCGTACCTGACAAGCAGATTACAGAATTTAAGCCAAAAAATCCCTGTATACACTAAAAATTGAATTCTTTATCTACTGAAGGGGAAATCTCTGATTCACAGTTTAAAGGAATGCAGTTTGATAAGCTAAACACCTCACTGGCCTTTCATTTCTTCACTATAAGACTGTGCAGTGTCCAGAAGACGGAACTCAGACCTCTCTTCAACAAGATCAATGGCCTCATATTTAAAGTTTCACTTCCAGAGAAGCAATCCAAGGAGATTTTCGAACAAAGTGTCAATATCATCTTCACTTTGAGCTTTTTTGTTTGCCTTTTTTTTTTTTTAATGGATGTGCCAGTCAGTTTCCAGCGATGAAACTCTGTGTTTCAGAGACTAAAAGATACCTGAGAAACAGAAACCTAGGGGACAGGTCTTTAAGTCTAAAAAGATGGTCTGTCCTACCTGTCTTTAAGCTGTTTCTTTACCAAATCAATAGTAACAGGAGTCATCTCATTACTGGGAGTTTTGAAAGGAACTGTATTATCTGTTTTTTGAGACTTGGTTTCCGATGATCCATATGCAGCATAGGTGTATGGAATGCCATATGATGAACCATAAGACAGTGTCTGGTAAGTGTTCTGGTAGTACACATTATTGACTTCTGCAGGCTGACTTGGTTGAACCTAGTGGCAGAGGAAATGCAATTGTACTATATTAGGCTTTAAAGAAAGGGGAAACATACTTTTTTACACATCTCAAATCAAAGTGAAAAATGTAAGCAGATATGGTTACAAAATGTAATTATCAAGGGGATTTAAGCATTCAGTATCTAAGGTAGAAGAAACAAATGCCCTCAAGAGGGTAAATGGACAAATTCTTAGTATCATTACCGTTCTAAATACTTACACCATTTCTCTTTAAACAGCATCAAAATTTACAGACTTAATTTCTCAAAGGAAACAGCCTTCTGTAAACTACTCAAGTTTGTAAAGGATTTAGCCAATACTTGCAGAAACAAATCAAAAAAGAGTGCACAACTATATACATGCCTGGGGTATGTTGATTCCTTTTCGTATCTGCTCTTGCTCCCATCTACTGAGTTCTTCATCTTGCTCCCCTGCCACTAGCGCTTCATCATCGCTTCCCTCAATACCTTCATACAAGTAAGAAAAAGAAGATAATGCATTCATAATTATAAGGGCCACAAATTCAAACACCTGAAACTATGTCTCAGTGACAACATCTCAGAGCATCTTCCTTTCCTCTTCATGAGGAATTAAGGACACTGACGTGTGAATTATTAGCACAGCGGTTCCACTTGAAAGATCCAATGGGAAAATTTGCAATTCACTGCTAGTAAAATCCTCTAATGTCTAACTCGTTTTCCAATAGGTTATTTTACCTGCTTGCCAGCAAGAAGAATTCTATATCAAATGCTTTTCCCTTCACAATTATATACTTCCTAAAAACAGAGTACAGGAAAAACAAGAATTGATCCTTAGTGTAAGTTTCTACCACAGCCAGCAGTGTGCACAGGAACATAGTTTTGTGCTCAGAATTTTACAAGCATGTTCCATTATGTGATACTTTTCCTCAGAAATGTTATGCAACATTTGTTGACAACCAACATTTGTTGATTGTTTGAAAAACACGTTGTTTAAAAATGCTGAATGGGAGCACTCACAGTGAAAACAGTGTGAATATTTATCAGCTGACCTTCCAAAAAAGGGTTTACCTATTTCCTCAGCAATCTTTTGCCTTTGGGATTTTTCCTTCACTGTAAAAACTATCCTCCTCTTCTCATCATCATCTTCATCATCACTGCATCATTTTCATCTTCTCGAACAAGGCGGCCTTTACCTGGTTCACTGTCAACAGGGGTAAAGTCTCCAAGTTCACGAGCCATTTGACGCTTTTTCCTAGCAGCATGAATAAAAGCAGCATCTGGAATTTCTCCTAGAGACAGATGTGTGCACTGTTAAACAACCACTGCAACAAAACAGGTGTTAAAAGTTCTTAGTGCTCATCTCTGTCACTGTATCAAATTATTTCTGCACTCAGAAAAAAAAATGTGAGAGGAACCAAATCCATACTCACAGAAAACATTTGCAAGCAACTTAGATACTTAACATGTCAACTTTCTGACCAGAAACCCTCAAAGTTAGGACTGTCACAGAAATTCTGGCTCTGCTTCCAACAGCTCCTGTCATAAGAGCAGAAGCCTGATGCTCCTATGGGAAACATTCCTAAAGAAGAGGAAGCCTTTTACAGGAGCTGACTATTGCAAACAGAGGAAGAAAATGAGGTGCATGACTGTATCGCTTCCTATCCCAATATTGCTCCTATGTCTTCTTATTCTGGGGGAAAAAAAGCATCAACCGTTTCAACAGACAATTATCGGTCAGAAATTAAGAAGACAGCAAATCAGACACAGTTAATATACAGAAAATTGTACAATCAAGGGGAAACATTGAAAAGACCTACTTGAAAACTCTAAAATCTACAGCACAAAACGCAACTTACATAAGTCATATAAATCAACATGTGGACCCAAGACACCCATCTAGTATTTGGGGAGCAGACTACCATAATTAGCATATTTAGCATAATTAGCATAATTAGTCTCAAAAATATTTTCTCAGAGTCATTTCTTTGGCCTCAGGGCCTGACTAGAACCTCAGTATACAAAACAGGACCGGAAAATAATTTAGATACCTTGCAGACCCATAACTTAAACATTTTAATTAAAGATTTTAACTGAAAGCAGTTAAATCTCATGTGAAGTCACCTATTCCAAATCCAGATTTTCTTGCAGTTTGTCATCTACTTGAGAGACAAATTCCTGCTTCTGACATCAGGATGAAGCATTCCATAGCAAAAGATTTTCTCCCATAAGGCTTGTAAAACTGAACACCTTTAGAAAATAGCAGTTGCTTGTATTCTCAGATGCTAAATTGTTGGAAACTACTTCCTAATCTTTCACACACATTAGTCTGCTGGGAACATTGGCTAAATCATTTGGTAACTTATCAGACATATTACAAAAACCAACCTGGACGGAGAACATTCAGTGATGACAGAGCACTTGAAAAAGCACCACCAGCTTTTGGTTTTTCTTCTTCCTTCTCACTTTCAACTTCCATTTCTTCTTCACCATGCTCACTGTTTGCAGTCCCATCTTCTTGGCCTACATCCTTATTCTGTCCTGTCTTTTCTAGTGGTACTTCAACTGATAAAACAGCAAAGTCCATGTTTTACTCCTTTTGTAAAGATCACTCAGAAGTATTTTTTTTAAGATATAACAACCAAAAGGGAAAACCAAATAAAAATGTTAAATAATAATTTTATTGTTTGAGATCTAGGAAAATACACTTTCTTAACTGTGATTAAATCACCAACATCCTCTCAAAATAAGAAGTGACAAGGCAGGCCCCACCAACCACTAAATATTCTTCATATTGTCAAGTATTAAGAAAGTGGGGGAACTCAACCTTGCACAACCTTGTCGAAGTCTCTTACATATGCAATGAGAAAGCACTGCCTGTGTTACACCAAATATTTCCACAAGAACCAATTTATTTCAAAAGAACCCTTCATTTTCCTCTGGGGTTCACCCTACATTAGTTGGGTAACATACAGATACAAGCAGCAAGTACAAATAATATGTAAAAAATGCATGTTAAACCCAGCTACCCAATGCAAGCTGCACGTATCTGAAGTTTCAGACTCAAGCAGTTGTTTAGAGAATCCAAGCTACGCTCTCAGTAGCAGCCTCAAAGTCTTTGAATTATAGCCACATGAATTAGGGAGAGCAAAACAAACAGAAATTAAACAAACATGGCCCACACAGCCACGTGCAAAATGCAATGTTTTAACTATCTTTGTGACAGAAGCAAGAATCCAGGTTTTCACAAATGACCTGAACATTAACCATAGAAATGATAATTTCTGGTTTTGCTCATGTCCCACACCACTGCATAGGCAATTTAAGGATTCTAATAGGAAAGAATATGTGGGTTTTCTAAATGCAGATAAAAGCTTTAAAGATAATTTAATTAAATTTAAAAAGGGGATTTCCTGCATAGGACCATGTTCAACCCCCATGTGCTTTTCTAAATCATTGCAATCTTTAGATCATAAGCCTCCCAGCTCGTGCTCGTAGCATTACATAATCTATGTAAAAACTTAAGTGGAAAAGGAAGCACTACACTTGACCAATGAGCTTCCAAAAAAACATAATACAATGAAATTGAAGTCCCAGGCTCTATTTCAAGCCCTCAGGGACTGTACATTGTTTACAGATCCCTTAGCTCCGACACTATCAGTCTATCATCTTAATCAAGCCTACTCAAAGGTCCAAGTCCTGAAGGCAGCTCTTGAACAATTAACTTAAGAACAAAGACCACCACTCTGCTCACCCCAAAAATCTCCCTTTTTGAAGAAAATGCATTACAAGGACACATCCTGTCAGACAAGCACCAGGTACATTTTCAAACTAATGTAATTCCTTCCTAATTCAATAAGCAATTAATCTGTCACAAACACAGCTGCAATACAGAATACTGATGTCTACTGACAACCACCTAACAGAGCTGAGAAGTTCCATCTTTCTATGTTAATTTCTACAGGAGAATCAAAGAACTCTATACCAACGCAGAACAGCATTCCTAAGGCTCAAGTAACACATTTCATCTGTGCTTTACTTCAGCTCTAAATGTGAAATTCTCTAGAAGACTAACAATTCATTTTGAAAACAAGAAATTAAATTGCATTACTTCATCTTTTCCACTACAAAAGTTACTATTAGTTTTGCAATTACCATCTATTGGAGAATTGACCTCTGTTCTAACTTTTGATTTTTCAAGATCTTCTTTGTATTCTTTCTTCAACTGTTTTACAATCTTTTTGCTGTAACTTGATTTCTTCACTTTGAAAACTTCTGTTTCTTTAAAAAGAGAAATTGGATAACATTACAACAGATCTGTCAAGCATACTTATTTATTAAATCTCTAAATTTTGAACCTGGAACTTCACAAATGCCATTAACAAACACTGTAGGGTTCTTTCACAGTCTATAGCGGAAGTCTAATTCCACGCCTTCAGTACTTTCATCAAGATTTCAAATCCCGAGTCTTAGAAAGCAAGTTTCAGTCATTTCAAGAGAATTCCTTCTAAGACGACTCAAAACTGTACGAACTGTTCAGACAACAGGCAGTGAGTCCGAGGTGACCCGTGAACAGCCACATCAGATTAAAACAACCTCGACACAAAGCCACGGAAGAGATGCTCCTCAGCCAACACTGCTGGCTCCAGGGGAACTACTGGCTGCACCTACTCCCGCACAAACCTGCGGGCCACCCAGGTGCAGTGAACGCAGCACAGGTGATGCACCAGCAACACAGAAGCAAAGGCAATTGGAACCCCTACACCACAACTAAGCCCGCTGGAAGCATGGTGGCCCCGCCGGAGCCAGGTCGGGCCGGGGAACGCGCGGGCCCGATGGGGGCTCCCCGCCCGTACATCCCCGGCCGCCCGTACCGTGCCCTCAGGGCTCGCCCCCTCTTATGTGATCCCACATCACCTCACGCCGTACGGGGGACCGCCCTAAAAAAAAATACGGATCCCGGCTCTCTTGGAGGGCCAGATTAGGCCCAGGGGAGGCCCAGGGCAGGCTGAGCAGCTCCGGTCCCTTCCACTCCCGCAAGAAGCGACCCAAAAGCTAGGCATTCACCCGCCTCACCCTCCTCTTCGTCCTGGAAGCTGAGCAGGCTAGCCCTCGGCACCTCTTTGTTCTCCCGCGACCGCTTCTTCTCCTTGGGGCGCCCGGCCGCCGGCAGCCCATTGCCCTGCTGGGGCTGCGGCGGTGGCGGCGGGGGGCGCAGGACAGCGGGCGCCGGCAGAGCCCCCAGGCCTGCTCGGTCGCCTCCCATCAAGCCCAGCCCCAAGCCGAGAGCCGCTCCGTAGCTCGCGGCGCAGGCGAAGGCGGCGGGGCTGCCGGGCAGGGCGAGGGGCACGCAGCCGGCGGGCAGCGGCAGGAGCCCGCCGCCCGACGCCAGCGGCACGGAGGCCTCGCTGGGCCCTTCCCCCGCCGCCCCGGCCGCCGGCGCCGGCTCCTGAGGCGGCTCCTCGTCGCGCTCCTCATCCTCCTCCTCCGAGTCGTTCCGCTTCCGCACATTCACCCTCCGCGCCTTGCGGAACATCCCGCCGGGCACCGAGCGGCCGCCTCAGCAGGCCCCGGTGCCGCCCGCTCCGGCCGCCCCGCGCCGCGGCCCAGGCCCGGCCCCGCGNAGGGGGAAGAGGAAGGGGAGGGGTGGGAGATGTAAGTATAAAGTGATTTATATTAAAGTTTCGTCATGCGAAATGAGTTTGTTATATAAAATTTGTTTTATTATACCAGACATGGACGCGTTTTGGAGACGTTGCTCTGGAAAAATTCTGCGCACTTCTAATGCAGTACTTCCATAGGGCATATAAAATAGAATTGGTAACAGGTTCTTGGTATCCACTGGGGCAGAATAGGGCCGTTGGGAAGCTCGCCACAATATCGGAGCTGGGGATTTCTGTAGTTGAGAATTTTTTGCTCTTTCCAGGAAAAAAATCCTGCAATGCTTACTTGGGCACTGGAATAAAAGGTCTTTTGCACCGGCCTTATTCAGAACACTACAGTGGCAAAAGGAACTGGAAATTTAATTTGCTCTGTTAGAAAGCCCATGGATTTTTTAACCTCATATCTTCCCAACAAGGCCAGAATACATACATCCTCAGCTACTGCTGCATGTGTGAATTTTTGGACACCACTGCCATGGTGATGGGGAATTAATGTAATTACAGCACATTTTTTACCAGAGGGCAGCAGATCTTCGCTGAAGATCATCTAGGTTTCATTTTTCCAGATTTTGGAGAAAGCCTTGGTGTTATAAATAAAATTGAAGGTTTCTGTTACCTTCCTGTTCATCTTTTACCTGTTTTTACCTACCTACTTTTGTTAAACACCTGTTCATGTACAAGTTAATGTACTTATGTTGAGGTTCTCCCTTGTTTTATTCTTTTGTATTTTGGTCCCCTGTGTCCCTTGTCCCTCGTCCCTCCCTAATTTCATCGAGAAATCCTGCCGCTGCTCCCCGACTTCCTCAATTCCCAGAAGAGGTTGCAAATATTTGCATATTAAAACCAGATCGACACTGGTGAATAGAGACCACCCTTGGACAACAAGCCACCTTCAAAAGACACTTTAGACCCACCTACCCAGGATGGGAAAGACTCAGGAGGCAGGAGCCACCTTTAAGAAGCAAGCCAGGCACCCTCGCCGTAACTTCCAGGGCACCCAAGCAGGAAAACACCCCTAGACCATGGAGCCAACACGAGTCTTTTGGCAATGCCTGAGAACGGAGACTCCAGCCCTACCGCACACGACAGGCCTGCAAACTTCACCTCTTGCTCGTTGACCAACTGGGAGCAGTGGTGGCAGCGTGCACCCGGAGCTTCC
This sequence comes from Dicaeum eximium, assembly GCA_013396995.1. Taxonomy (NCBI): domain Eukaryota; kingdom Metazoa; phylum Chordata; class Aves; order Passeriformes; family Dicaeidae; genus Dicaeum; species Dicaeum eximium. Next base: position 76,675 of record VWZP01006237.1, read on the forward strand.
ACCCCGAGAGAGCTGATCCTTAATAAAGGCCTTCTAAAGGAGAATTTCTCCTGGCCCTATTTATTTCAATAGTAACATTTAGAAATCAATATATTTGTGGATTGGTGAGTTGCTAGTTTGTGAAGGCAAGGTTAGTTCTCTTGCACAGACAGCTGGATAAGGGGGTTCCTGGGCAGATGATATTAATTATGTGCATGTGTCTATAATAGACAGTCATGAGAGGTACCACTAGAAATATTTGTAGTTGGGAGAAAAAGGCTTATGCTTTGTTGCCAAGGTGCTGACAAGGTGGTGAGTTAAATGGAGTTCAGTACCCAGCTTGTAAACACCAGTGTGCTTAAATCTATTTGCAATTGCAAATAGACCCCATTCATTCCATCGTTAGCACATTGTTGGTTTTAGTGGGAAAGCTCACAGTAATGGGGAGTGGACATGCATTTAAGTCTTCTGAAAAATTAAGTTTTGCTTCCTAGTAAAACTGTTCTATCATTGATTACAGTTATATCAATATGACTACTTGAAATAGAAATAGTGTTTCTTTAAAATTGCAGCAGCTTCACTGGTTCCTCAGAATTTTGATAGCCATTCCCCTACATGTACAGAGAATCACGGAATCCCAAATTGGTTTGGGTTGGAAGGGTCCTTAAAGACACCCAGTTCAATCCCCCCTGCCAAGGCAAGGACACCTTCCACTAGACCAGGTTGCTCCACGCTCCATCCAACCTGGCCTTGGACACTCCCAGGGATGGGGCAGCCACAGCTTCTCTGGATAGAAATTTTCTTATGTTTTATCTGAGTTTCATGTAATCCATTGCTGGAAATGCAAGGCTCTTACAACTTGCTATTTCAAAGCCTTTATTGTACTATATGGATGGATCCAGCCTTAGTCATACCTCACAGAATTCAAAACCTGCAGACACAGGCAAGGAGCAGACTTTGGGCTACTTTAATAGTGCTGGTGTATGTTTTCAGTGGATGACAACCTTTCTCATGCAACACATCTGAAAACTGTCTGCCCGAAGCCTTGCCAGATGAGAGTCGTTGTATGGAGTATTTCTGCTCTCTCATATGGGAGAACATGAGCAGTTTGCCATTATCACAAAAGTTGAAGTTACCTGCATTTGGGGAAATTGCAGGTGTCAGCACATCCATCATGCAGGTGGCAGCCTTTCCCTGGAAAAATATGGATCAGCTGAAGTGGCCCAGTGGAGAGTCATCAAGACGGGCAGGGGCTGGCATGTGAGATTGTGAGAAACATATATATCTAACAACATCCCAGACAACCATGGTTCAAATGATGCATGCCCTCCTCTCAACTGCACTGGTATTTGTTCTAAGTTGGTCTCATACAGTCAGCTAAAAATTACACAGTGTTTTGAATTATGCCCTGTGATTGCAATGTTTCCTTTTATGAGTTAGTGGTCAGTTTTTGTTCCAGAGGTAAACTTCAACAAATTCCCCCACACTACGCCTGCATAGGTAAATTAGAGATAAAGCCTACATACCTGTCCTTTCCATCTTTACATGCTCTGGTTTGGGGCCTACAATTAGAAGTAGAAAAAACAAGAGGACAGTAAAACTAAGAGATAATCAGCAGCTGAGCCCTTTCACCACCACCACCCCACCTGGCTGCCCAGAATTGAAGTGTGGCAAGCACTTAGTGTGTGTGTATAAGAACACATTAGTGCCTCGAATAGTAAGTAATGTGACTGTGTTGCCCAGGAGGTCTTTTCTTATGCCAGGGTAAGCTGTCACCCAAATCCACTGAGCAGTGGTAGCATATTGCTAACCCATGGAAATTACTGATAGTTCATTCATATTTTCAAACAGCTGAGAATGTTTCCCCAGCAGTTACCTGCCAATTAGAGCATTAAAACACCTCAGAAAAGTTTTGGAGTGTGGATTTTGATTTCTATCAACTGAAGATACCTCAGTTTTGGTGTCAGAAGGTAAAGATTCAGCAAGTACAAGAACAGTTCTGATAGAAACTCTGCCACTGCTACGGTTTTCTGGGAAATAGGAAGGTGGAAGTGAGATATGATCAAGATCAAAAGATACTTAATTGTCCTGAAGATGTTAATTATCAAGAAGACCTTGGTGATTGGCATAATTTCCTTGATTTTCATGTGGCTGAAGTCTGAAGCTACCATTGTTTTCTTCGTGGACATCTCTGGGAGTGTTCAAGGCCAGTTTGGACAGGGCTTTGAGCAACCTGATCTAGTGGAAGATGTCCCTGCATATGGCAGAGGCTAGAACAAGATGGGCTGTAAGGTCCTTTAGAACCCAAAATATCCTGTGATTCTGTGAGGGGCTGGATGGAGGAGAGGCAACTGCAGCCTAGAGCTGGGATGGAGGAATGAAGGAGAAACAAGGAGTAAGAATCCTTCCTCAACAATGCAGGAAGCTCTTTATCAGGGCAGAATATACAGAAAGAGAACAAAACTGATCTCCTGGGGCAGGTCTTTGCTAACTTTACAAGCCTATTTTGACAAAAAGTAGAAGTAAAGGGAAAACATTTCTCTAGAAGAGCCACCCATGCTGCTCCTTCTGTGGCTCCTGATTAGTGTGGTGTATATCTAACCCAGTGTTTGTTGTTCAGTAATGAGCTGTTCCTTCCATGAACTAGTGGAAAACTAGATGCCAGAAGCTGCCTCAGAGTCCCTGCAGCCTGCAGTGGTGGCCTGGGAGGGGTAAGGCCACTGCTGCTTTGAAGCTGGAATCTCTGCAATAGAAAGGAGAGAAGGGAAGCTGCGTTCTCCGCTTAGCAACAAGTAAAAATACCAATTATTTTAGGGAAATACTTATTTCTGGTAGCAAAAACCTACTTCTGAAAAAAACTATTTTGAGTGATCTAAATGTAGCAAATAATTTGTTCATTTTTTTGTCCTGAGTGGGGGGCCTCTCAGGCGAAAATCAGACTCGATAATTTGTTTGATTGTTTCAGCCATGCACACTTTTAGATGTGTATCCTCCATCCAGCATGGAAACCCACGGTTTATTACATGTTATCCCAAAAGTTTTCTAGCACAATATTCCATCCCTGTTCTTTTTGCTTCACAGGTTTTGACTGCTAAAGGAGATTTTCAGTGCTTATTTAGTAGTAGCATCATTTCAGGTTTTTTTAATCTGCTTTGATAATTTCACTTTTTTTTCCCTCTAATTGCAGGTCTATGTATTAAGAACTGCAATTAAAGCAATAAAAACTGCAAAAAAAGGGGAAAAAAAAGCCTTTAACTCTTGTGGGAGAATGCTGCTGTCACAAGGAAAGTTTATCCTACTCAATGGAAGTTCCAAGCCTATAAAATTGATGTCTTTCATTCTTTCTTCAGAAAAAAACTAATTAAACCCCTCATTGATCACTTGTGCTAACATATGCCTATCTGAAAGTGGTGTATTAAGCAAAGAGGAGTTTAAATCTATATAATCTTGTGCAGCTTGAGTAATGTACACAGGATGAATAGCAAACCCATCCAATTTAGCTCAAAATGGCATTTTAAACTGAGCAGGTATTAAAATACAAGATTACAGGAAAATGCAATGAGTCAGTCTCTGAACAAACCTAATCTGAGTAGCTACATAATCTGATCAGAAAGCCCTAGGGAGACTGCAGCCTTTGTTGCTGTTTCACAATGAACACAGACACGCAACTCTAATATTAAAAAGCAAAAAAAATAAAAGAAAGCTTTCTTTATTAAGTTACATCTGCTTTTATAGAACCTTCCCTAACCGAAAGGTGATAGTTCAAAATGACAAGATTATTTGAGTTCTGCAGCACCGTAAGGTGATTAATTGTATACAAAACTTCTTTCAATGAACTGTGTGGAGTTTCACTCTGCAGCCTTAAGGAAAACAAAATGCTGGATTTGCTGGTTTTATTCCATGGGAATTTCAGGAATTCCCTAAGTGGGCTGATGACTGAGAGGAATTTTGTTTTCCATCTCTTTGCTTAAACAAATACTTAACTTATTTAGTCCATTGATAAATTAAGGCAAATAAGTTTGTTATCAAAGCTGAAGTTCTACAGCCTTTCAAGATGCAGCATGATTTATTCTTGTTGTCAATACCTTGAAAATTATATTTGTGTCTGCTTGTGCAGCTGAAGCCTGGGCTACTGGCATTAGATTTTAGCTGTGGAGTGCTCAAGTGTAGTGGAACAAATTCCTTCCCAGCAAGATAAAAATGCAAGATAAAATAGGCAATACTGTAGCACTGAACTTGAACAACACACTGACCCTTGAAATGTTCACTGTATGGGTATTTTAATTTTCAGGTGTACACAGACTCCAGGAGAGGTAGTTCATCTATAAACACCTCTGTAAAATCCTCAGGTCTGTCCACACCATGTAGAGCTTCTGTCCACAGCAGGGGCAAACATTACAGCAGGGAAGGCTGTGAAATTGGACTGTAGGGAGGCAGAATAACAGGAGAAAACTCAAGGGAAAGGAGGAAATCTTCTCCTCCCAAAGAATTGGGAGTGGTGATACCTCCCTTTTTCCCCCAGATGAAGGTCACCCTCAGCAGGTCACAGCCTAATTATTCCCAACCCTGAGAGAGCAGAAAGGAGGCATGTGCAAGAACTTAATTTTCATGCTGTGTTTCATACATGCAGCCTGCACTTATCCTAATAAAGAGCAGAAGACCAGGATGAGTGGCAGGATTTGCTTTGGAGCTATTCCAGCTTGGAGGTGTGCACAGCGCATGCTGTCTGGGAAGGCAGATACACACTGACCTGGGTATTCACATTTGAATTGCATCAGGATAAGCATTTATATAAATGAAAAGGGAGAAGGAAGTGTTACGAAGCTTTACCAGCATGGGAGGAGAAAACTGTTTTGCACAGATGTAAGGTAGAATGATTGGTGGAGTTGTGCTCCCTGGAATTTAAAGTCCGAGTATTCAAAAAAACCCACAAGTCTATATTCATGCATAAAGCAAGAATGTGCAGGCTCACAAATACACAACTGTATTTTTGTTGTACAAAAACTACAAGAAGTGTACAAAACTACAAGAAGTAGTTTTGTAATTGTAAGGTATGCACAGTCAAAGCCCTGTTTATTCATGTGTCCTCAGAAAGGGACACCTTCTGGGAAGCCAGCTGTCCCAAGGGTGGATGGTCAGCACTGTCTAAAAACCAGAGCTACCTTTGGTGGCTCAAGCTGAGCACTTCAACACTGAAGTACTTACCTTTATTTTTAAAATACCTTTTTACATTTTCATTTTTTTATGTGAAACCAACTACTCCCTGGAACAAGGGCACTTACACTGAGTGAACTTTAGGAAAGAAAGCTTGACTGCAATTTTGGTTATTTCCCAGTACCCTTTCTAACATGACCTGGACAAAAAGTTCAAGTTAAACATTACATGAAACTAAAGATTTAGCTAATCCCAAAACATAATGCTGAAAATTACAGTCTATGGTAGCACTTAATTTTCTATTGTTCAGATCCTAAATTAGGGGGAAAAAAGAGCAGAAAGCTGCATGATCAAAAAACTGGTATGCAATATTAGTGGTCACTAAGCAGCTGGAGACTGAAACTCTGGTGCAGGGCCCCTTGGGGCTGGATATCTCAGCTCTGTTCACTCAGATAGTGAATGTTGTCATTGCCATTGAGATTCCAGCGTTATATAGAGACAGTATATTTACTTTAGTTTGTCTTCACTCTCTCACTGGCTGTATTTATAAATTAAATGGCAGAATAAAAAAGAGGTCCTAGATGCTCTTTCCTTGAGCCTTCTCTTCCAGTGCTCTTCTCAAGGCAGTTTTAACTAAACAAAATGTCTCAAATCCTGTCAGCTGCAATAATTCCCATGAAAATTCCTGTCCCCTTTTGAGATTTGCCTGAAGGAGTCTTTGCAAAATGGAGCAAAATCACTCCACCATTCTTTGTGGTTGTTATTCACAGAACTGTTAATTATTACCTTAGGCATACAGATACAGTGTACAGTGTACAATTGCAACTCATGAAAGGCAAACTTTGCAGAATCTGTTACTTCACCTTGATTACAAAGCAACAAATTTGAAACACAAATATCTGCTAGGAAGAGTTACTGGAAAGGGAGAGAAACAGCCTCATTCATAAAAATACAAGCTATGAAATGTTTCTCTCTTATTTACCCCCCCTCCTTTAGAGCCAAAACAGTGACTTACTCTTTTTCTGGATGCCAGCGGATGGGTTTCTCCATGCCCAGTTTCCTGCTTGGCTGAACTTCTCATCTGTGGCTGGGAGTGGGGTCAGTCTGCAGGGCAGGCAGCAGTGCCTTGTCTCTCACTCGATGTTGTTCTTTTATGTTTTCATGGGCCAGCATCCCATGGCATGGCGAGGATGGTGGTCCAAGGTCTGCCCCGACCATTAACGCCACCTGTGCCATACTGTCAGGAACAAAGGCTCACCTGGAAATGCTTAGATGTGCCAGCCAGCTCCCTGCTCACTCTGGGAGGGGAGCTGGAGTGCTTGGCTGGTGACCTGTGTTCACAGGGGGTTGGACAGTCTGCTGTGCAGGGACAGAGGCAGGACCTCTGGCGCTTTACTCACTTCATGGCTCTGTGCTGGCCATCCACCTGGGGAGCCCTGTGACTGTCCCCATGGGACATATTCTGTTCTGCCTGCTTCCTGGAGACTTTGGGTGGAGGTTTAAAACAGAACTTCAGGCAGACTTGGAAAGCCGGCTCAGCCAACTGGAGGGAGTAACTGGAAAGCCATAAGAGGGATGGCTGAGGTCACCTGGCTTGTTCAGCCTGGAGAAGAGGAGACTGTGAGGGGAAACTTCATAGCAGTCCACAGCTTCCTCATGAGAGGGAGCAGAGGGGTAGGCACTGATCTCTGCTCTCTGTGACCAGGGACAAAACCTGAGGGAATGGCCTGAAGATGTATCAGGGGAGGTTTAGGCTGGATATTAGGAAAAGATTCTTCCCCCAGAGGGTGGTTGGGCAGTGAACAGGTTCCTCAGGGCAGTGGTCATGACCTCAAGGCTGCCAGGTACCCAGTGCTCTCAGGCACAGGGTAGGATTGTTGGAGTCTTCTGTGCAGGGCCAGGAACTGGAATCACTGACCCTTGTGGGTCTCTTCCAACTCAAGATATTCTGTGACTCTATCAAATTTTCAGTCACAGCTTAGCAGAGGCACAACTGTCTCTCAACTGTTCAAACACTCTGTATATTTCTCCAGGATCTGCATGGAAAACACCACCTTTGTGGCACGTTTTACATTCCTGTTTTCACAGCAGACTACCTACTGAATGCTAGAATTTCTGCTGCTAGCCTGGGACTAACTGTCCTAAATAAGTAAGAGCATTTGCCCAAAGTCAGGAGGAGTTAGGGTGCCATTCGGGGCCTGGACATCCAGGCTTTTTTTTTTTTTTCCTAGCAAACAGCGCACTTGTCCAAGCCATAAGCAGACAGTTTCTCCAGAAAGCTGTGGGAAATGGTGCCCACGGCTTTACTAAACCCCAGGTAGACACATCCACAGCCTGTCACTCACCCACCGAGCAGGTCATCTTGTCACAGAAGTCAGGTTGGTCAAGCAGGACTTGCCTTTCACAAACCCATGTTGGCTGAGCCTGATGTCTGGTTTTTCTGCACATGCCACATGATGGCACTCGGGATGATCTGCTCCATCACCTTCCAAGGTACTTGAGACTTTTCCTCATTATTTGTCTCTAGGTTTCCCCAGACATCCAATAAAGGAGATTCTCCTTAGCCCTCATTTTGTGGTTAATCTATTTATAGAAACATTTATTTGATTGTCTTTTACAGCAGTGGCCAGATGGGCTTCCACTCTTCTCATTTTCTCTCTGCACAACCTCATGACATCCTTGTTGGTTTCCTGACTTGCTGCCCCTTCTTTCAAATGTCATAAACTCTCATTTTTACTCTGAGTTCCAGAGAAAGTTCTCCTCCCTCTGGCTCTTCTTTCAGCATAGCCTGCTCCTGTACGCTGAAGATTCCTTCTTACAGTGCATCCAGCCTTCCTGGGCTCCTTTGCCCTTCAGGACAGCCTCCTAAGATGTCAACCAGGCCCTTGAACAGGCCAAAGTCTGTTCTCAGGGAGTCCAAGGTGGCAGTTCTGCTGACTCCCCTCCTTACTGCTCCAAGAATACAAAACTCTATCCTTTCAAGGTCAATGTGCCCAGGATGGCCTCCCACCATAGTAACATGCATGAGTCCTTCTCTCCTCACAAACAACATGTCCAGCAGGTGCCTTCCTTAGCTGCCCCCTCACCAGCTGTGTCAGGAACATCTCTTCCACACATTCCAGCTATATACGTTTAATAAATCCACGTGTTCCATGGGGTTGGTGGTTGGAAACAAGGACAACACACACCCCGACATCCACGTGGCAAAAGAGCTAGTTTGTTCAAACCCCTCTTTGTAAAGGCAATTTGAAAAACCTGGTTTGAATAGCTCATTGGTCTGATCTTTTACACTGCCCAGCTCCTGGACCAATGAGATGTCCATAGCTTAGGATGGAACATAATTGGTTGAGGTTCCTGTCACTCACCTCAGGGGCTGGTTTTATGGAGGCAGCTGGGTTTCTTATTTATAACCAAATTAATTTCCCAGTTCAAGCCAGCTTGTACAGTAACATCCAGGAACTTCCTGAACTCTCTCCTCTCTGCTGGATTGTATTTTCAGCTGACGTCCAGTGCATTGAAGCCCCCATGAAGACAAGGACTGGCCATCATGAGACTTCTTGTCTGCCTCTTGGTCCTTGGTTGGGTGATCTGTACCCAGCTCCCACCTGGATATCTGCCCTGTTGGCCTTCCCCACAATTCTTGCCCACCAACCCTCGACACTTACATCACTACTGTCAAGTTCTAGACAGTCAAAACACTCCCTTGCATACAGGACTACCTTACTACCTCTCATTCCTTCCCTGTCCCTTCTGAAGAATTCACCACCATCCATTGCACCATTCCAGTGGTGCCAGTCATCCCACCATGTCTTTGTGATGGCAACTATGCCATAGTTTTCCTTCTGCACCATGCCTTCCAGGATCTCCTGTTTGCTGCTCATGTTGCAGGCACTGGGGCAGATGCACTTCAGTTAGGTTGTCAATCCCAATGCCTTTTTGGAGAGAGAAGCTCCAATTCTTGAGTGGCCATTCTCAGGAGCTTCCATGGTTTCTAGCACATCAGTAACACTTGCACACTTGCTGCTCCATGGATCTCCATTTCCTGTGTCTACTGAGATGGTAGCCTGAACGACCTCACTAACACACCATCTTTCGAACAGTGTCAAGCCACTCCCAGGCTTATCTCAAGTGACCTGGTTTTTATCCCCTTCCCCCTTCAAATCCAATTTAAGGCTTGCTCAATGTGCCCTGCTAACTCCTGCACAAAGATCCTTTTCCCTCTGAGACAGATATACCCAAGCTGTCACCAGTAGGCTTGTTGTCATCTAAACCATCCCATGATCAAAAACCTCAAAATTTTGTTGGTGACACCTGGCTTAAAGCCAGGGATTTGTCTGTACAACTTTTCTGTTTCTACCCTGAACAGTGGACCCCCTAGACCAAACTCCCCCAGTTTTACTGCTGACCATGACAACCCGTGGTTGGGAATATGCCTGAGGTCAGCTGCAGTCCAATGTCCTGGCCATGTCCCTTTCCAGCTCCTTTCACACCCCCACCCTACTCGCTGGTGGGGCAGCGTGAAGCGCACCAAAGGCCTTGACGATCAGCATTGAGTGAAACATCCCAGGTTTATCAATGCTCCTTCCAGCAAAAATGCAACCCAGCCCACGAAAAGAATGGAACTTATCCTCTGCCCAAAACAGTACATTCTCCATCCCTTATGTTATGCCATGTATATCCTGCTCAGGTCCTGTGGTATCCAATAGCCACCAGCCCCTTCCCACCCTTAGCTATCATGCACAGATATCATTCCCTTAGTCTATGGACCACTCCTATGAAATGTCCATAAAATGCCCATAAAATATCCATAAATGTTCACACAGTCATAGAAACGCAGAATGGTTTGGGTTGGGAAAGACCTTAAAGCTCATCTTGTTTCAACCCCCTGCCATAAGCAGGGACACCTTCCACTGGATCAGGTTGTCTCCAGGCCCCATCCAACACTGAACATTTCCAGGGATGGGGCATATACCTGCTCTAGCTGGACTTCTGCATGGCTGCAGTGCCTCTAGGGGTGTACCTGCTCTGTTGGGGGTTTATGCATGGCCACACACTTTGAGGTGTTCCAGCACAACCTCCAGCACAGCCACAGATGCTTCAAGGTGTACTTTCCACAGCATGATCTTATCCTTGGGCCCCATTCCCTTCAGAGGTGCTCCTGCTGCACCATGGACATACCCACAGTCACCGATGCTTTGGGGTGTCCTGCTTCCTCATAGACACATCCACAGGTCACAGAAAGCAGAAGCAGTCACTAATGAGAACCAGACTAATTTACAGTAAGGCAAGCACAGGAGCCCTGTGATTTTACTTTCACTTCCTCCTTGGCCGTCAGGGCTGCCCTGGCCAGGCTCTCCTCACACCAGATCTTACTCCTCATCCCAGGTGCCCCAAGGGGACAGTGTCTCCTTCTTACCAGGGCTACCCTAGCTGGATTCCTGCCCTCAACCAGGGATAGTGCTGCTTGCACTTCCCCCCCTACAGCAAATCTTTCATGTGCCATCCCAGCAAGCCCCAGGACCCCTGTTCCTCTGTGTCCCCAGCACCTCCACCTCTCATCCCTCTGACCCCCCATCACCCATGGATATCTGGATATCCCCCTATATCTCTCTGTTGTCCATCTTCCTGCTGGCTGATGGTCCGCCCCTCGTCTGGGGAGGACCCTGCTTCTGATGGACATGAACCCTACTGGTATGTGGGGCTGATGGGTGAGCAGGGCCAAGTCGCTGCTTGTTGCTGTTGAGATGGTTACACGACATATACACACACTCTTGTGCAGTGACAACAATGGCTTCTTCTTTATTACAAGTTGTTCTCGAGTTTTATACCCTAACAAAGTGTGATCTTAAGTCATTAGTTGCATCAAAACAGCTCATTATATTAATTGGACAAAGCAATAGTTTATTGTATTTTATTGGTACAATGCAATCAATGTCAATAATTAATTGGCAAGAGCTTACAACAAATTATTAAGGCATGTATGCTGCTCACTAAGGCACGTATCCTCTAACTGCAAATACCCCTTATGTGTCTATTTTATTGGTTTCCAAGCTAATGGCCTTGCTTTCTTCCTTGCTATGGAAAAACGCGTATTTTATCAATTTCTTCTTCTGCTGACTCAATTTCTTCTTCTGCTAACTCAGTCATTTGCCTGCAGACCAGCTACTAAACCCATCCATATCTGCTGCCAGCATAGGAGGAGCCTGAGGTGGCTGAGCACATGAATGATAAAGTCTTGGGGGTTCACTTTGGCTTGGAAGTAAGACTGGGGGCCTAGCTGTAGTCTGCCATGTCTGAGTATTGGCCCCATGGTCCCCCTGCTTTGTCTCTGAACCTCCAAGTGTGCTGTGCCCTTATGTGCAGACCTGGGTCCCCAGGGAGAGGTATTGCTGCTGACCTGAGCCACAGCCAACTGTAAGAGAAGGTCTGAAGATCCCTCATCTGCCTCACGATCATTGCCAAAGACAGAGACTGAAACCCTGAAAACCTCAAAAGGACTTTGCACAGGAATCCTGGCTGAGGTGGGATGTTTGCCAAGTATTGCCTGCAGGTGTGCCCGCTGGGAATTGGTACACTTTCCTGAGGACAATGAGTGCTTGTCATGGTGGACTGCGTCATTCTTGTTGCAAAGCAAAAAGAACGATTTTTCCTGTGCACCTGTCCTGTACACCTGTCCTGTTCCCGTTTCCCAGAGCAATGGGCCTCATAACAGTGGTTGCAGATTTCCCCCACCTCTTGGCCAGTTGTCCCTCGCTTCTGAAAAAGACTATAAAGGGACTTTCTAAATTAACTGAGTTTGAGATCTCCCCACAGAAAGAAGACTAGAAAGATCTTTTGGCACAGGACTACGAGGATCTCGTCTCATCTGTTGGTAGCTATTCCCCACTGTTTCTTCTTCTCTATCCTTTTTCTTTGTATCACTTTTTTTTTCATTTCTCTCTATCATTTTTCTTTGTATCACTTTGTTTCCTTTCTCTCTCTTTCTCCCCTCTATGGCATAACCATGTTGTTGGCACTCAATAAAGGTGCATTGTTTTGATTAAAACTGAAATCCCCTGCTGTGACTTTTGTACTCTGAGATTGATAAACGAACCATCACGACCCCTGCTTGTGTTAGCGGATCATGACACCTACGCTCTCCTCAGCAGCATGATGGGGACTGGGGCAAGCACCACATCCCGGGTCAGGAGCAGATTGCACCCATGCACCCAGAGGCTCAGGACATGCTGCTGGCTGGGATCCCATTGGGGTTGCTCCTGGTGGGTGACACAGCAGGGCAGGTCTCAGCTGGTGCCGGCATCAATGTCTGGGTCAGTGCTGGGACATGTGTCATTGAGGGGCTCTGCCCTCTGATGCAGCTGGAGTGCTTTTCCCCAGCCTGCCCTGCATCTCTCAGCAGCCCCTCCCAGGCCTCACTACCCTCCCTGACCTGACCTGGTTCCTGCTGCCACACCTCCCCAGCCACTTGCAGAGCAACTAGTTGCTTCCCTTTCCACAGCACCGCAGCATCTGGGGGCTTCCCTCAGGGTGGTTCTGCCTGCCATGGAGCACCTGCTGGGCAGGACCCTGGCAACTGGCAGCCCCCCCACACCAGCAAGACCCCCACCTCATCAAGGAGATGGTGTTGGACATGGCCCCCACCTTCTTAGCTGCTACTGTGTCCAGCATCTCAGTGCCACCAACCCATCCATGTTGGCAGCTCCACCTCCACCTCCCTCTGGAAAATGGCAGCTGCCCTTCAACTGGGATGTCATCTTCATGATGGAGACGTGCTACAAGTCCCTACCAAGGACTTGTTCCATGAGGACAAGGAGGTCCTCATCCCACATTTCCAGATGTTTGAAGTTGCTGACATCGCCCTCTTCCTGCTCTGTTTCCGACTGTGCTCAGCACCTACAACTGTGATTTTGTGAGAATTGATGTCCCTGCAGGACAGTCTCTCCCGCCAGTGGGTCACACGGCAGGGAATGGTCCTGTCCCACCAGCTCTGCCAGGACAGGAAGTCTCAATCTCGGTCATGGGTGGGGCGTACCACGGGCACACGGCCTTGTGCATCTCTGAGCTGCTCTGACCTGTGGTTTGCAGTGGGGTCTGTGGGCAGCAAAGTGTGACAGAGCATGGCATGGCACAACGCACAATGGCGTGAGATGGCATGGCATGGCAGGGCTGGGTGCATGCTGTGCAGTGAGGAGTGTGCTACTGCCATCACACTGCAGGCAAGGAGAAGGGGCTGGGGATAGAGCCACCAGCATCATGGGGACAGCAGGACAGGCTGGGGGACATGGAGATACCCACATAGGGTCCTGCATGACAGGTATCTGTGCCCAGCTCCACCTGGCTGTAGTGCCACTGCCCCCAGGACATCGGCTGAGCCAGCAGAGGCCTTTGCTGAGTGGCAGCCATGGTGTCAGGATGCAGCTGTATGTGGAGTCTGTGAGAGGCTCTCCCGGGAATGGAGGCTGGAATTAACCAGGCTAGGGGGTGCAGCAGGGCTGCCTTGGGCAGGTCCCTGCCGAGGTGGCTGCTCCAATGCTTGCCTCCACCTGGCTTCTAAGAGTCACTGTGGGACTCCCCAGGGGGCTCCTGTGGCTCCCTGCGCTGAGGGCAGCTTATGGGGGCTGCATCTGGAGGTTTCTCCATCCCCTATCCCTCCCACATTCTGAGCATCCTGAAGTGTGATGCCCATAGCCCAGGGGTTGCTCAAGGGGTCCAGGATTTGTTCCCCAGCCTGTCCCACAGCCCAGGGGGTCACAGCCTGTTGGGAAAGATGAAAGTTTGACAAGAAAGTTTCACAGATATGTATGCTTAGCAGAAAGCACTCTGAATGTAGAAGCTGAGAATGGAATAGAGGTGGAAGCAAATTTTAATATAGAAGAATAATATATATCTAAATTAAGAATTGCTGAGCCAGTCGTTACTGGACAACGAAGAAAGCAAAGGTTAAGTCAAGCTGGAAGGAGGTTTTATGGCTAAGAGCAAAGGATATGTTGACCACAAACAAAAAAATGCTTTTACCAAGCAGAAATAGGTCTTAGGAAAAGCAGAAGATACCATAGGCAAACAAACATGCTGATGTAGCAAATAGAAAAAAGGTGTAAGAATTTTCAAGAAAACTGCAAGAAAACTGAAAAACAACTTTAAGTTTAAACTGTAACATACTAACTCATGTGGTTGGATAGTAATTACCATAATACAGTAATGATAGTAGTTATGATAGGCTATAGGTAATAGTAAAGGTATTGTGTATGATGCTGATTGGTTATTATGTATTAAGATGCTCAGCAAAGAAAAATATATAATGCATTGTAACCAGAACTAAAGGGGGCTTCAGATTTGCCTATAAGCTGTAGTTGGCAGCTTTGGGCATGGCTCTGTTACCCACGACCCATGACTGCTGTGGCTCTCTAGCCCTTCACCAGGCAGGAAGGGAGCCAGGAATGGATCCTGTCCTTCACAGGCACCAGGGCTATCTCCTCTCTCCTCCCTCCTCATCCCACAGGTGCCCTCTACACCCCTGGGCAGCACCATCCCCAGGATGCAGGTGACACTGAGCAGCTTTGATGTACTTTAATGAACTCTGGGGTCCCAGAGCCAGCTATGGGCAGAGCTGGTTCCAGCCCAGGCAGTGCTCCTGACTCAGCTTGGGGCACCAGGAGCCCCACTCATAGTGGGGCCAGCACATGTGGGGCCATGCAGTCCCCAAAGTAGGTCACAGAGACAGGGCTCCCTGAAGGTATCACTTGTGCCTGCAATGGTGTGGGGCTGTCAGAGCAGGGAGCTGCACTGCAGGGTGCTCACCGAGCACCCAGCACAGGAGTTGCTCCCCTCTCAGCCCAGGCCCCCACTCTTCCTAGTGATAGAGGCCAGTGCTGGGGACGGCCATCGCACCTCCCTGGTGTCAGCACCGAGGGGACTGAGCACCAAGCAGATGAAGTCGGTGTGCAGGTGCTGGTTGTCGAAGGAGCTGAAGTGCAGATCACGGTGCAGGGCCAACCTCAAGCCCCGCAGCTCCTCTCTGTGGACCCAGCAGGGACCAATCTGTGCCTACTCCAGATGGGCAGACCCAGGGGCCTTGCCCCAGCTGGGGCTGTCCCTGCCCCCTTGTCCCCATACTCATTGTACTGTCACCTCATGCAAAACCCTGTCCAGGTGCAGGCTCTCCATGAAGATGGCGTTCTCTAGCCAGTAGAGCAGCATCAACCCTGGAACCCCGCTCAATGCCTCACCTGACACAGCCATGCTCTCATCTGCAGCTGGAGGGGGTTTGAAGGCCAGGGGGGCTGCAATGGTCCCCAGTGCCCCACAGGCACAGCCCCCCTCCCCAACTAAGGGAACATTCCTCCACCTCATCAGCACCCCAAAATCTTGGCTATGGGTGAAGGATTCACCTTGTGTCTGCTGGAGGCTGGCACAGGAGCTGACCCCCACCGCAGCCTCCTCACCCTTAGGCCCTGCCATGGCCCCGAGGGTCTCTCACCTGGGCAAGGAAGCTGGTGTTGGGATCTAGGGCACAGAGAATGTCTCCCTGCCTGTTTTAAGAAACTCTGACCCTCAGCAGAACACCGCTTTTAACCTTCATCCCTGGGAAAAAAATTGGCAAAACTTTGGGATGAGTTAGAGCACACAAGTAGTAATATGTAGTAGTAGTAGTGTATCACAGAGTGAAGAACTTAGAGTTTTAGGATTTTAGTATGAGAGTGAATAGGACACAAGATGGAGAATTTTGGGTGTTGTCCCATCTTCCTTCTTGTCCTTTTTCAGCTCAATTTTCTGGAGTACCTGTGGTAGAAAATTACTGGTTAGTATGAGTAGTAATGTGGAAGTTACATGTATAGATTAGTAGAAGTTATTGGTAGAAAAGTAGAAACAAAGTACATGTTAGAACATAATTGGGTTAAACAGCTTTAAAAGACCTTGGTTTGAGGCCATTTTGTCCATTTTGTGCCTTGCTTCTCGCATGCTAAGTCTGGTGAGCAGACGGTGCTGAACTTAAGACAAGAATAAACAAAACCTTGAAGACCAAGAGAAAGAGAGTCCAGCTCGTTCTTCACCCTTGGAAAAGAACTCAGTGTGGGAACCCCTCCAAAGGGCCCAGGGGGTTGTGTTCCCATCCCATCATCCCATCGGGATCAGAAAAAAAAAACCCCGACATGCTGGCATCTGCAGGATGGTGATGCTGGGTGGCTGCAAGGCCATGGCACCTGGGGGAGCAGAGTGGGGTGAGGTTGGAGGTCAAGAGTGACCCCGAGACCTCACATTTTTGTTGTGGGTGAGGAGGCAGGGTTCCATAAAGGGACAGGGGCACTGCGCATCCCCAGACCCCTGAACAGGCCTCTTGAGGGGCATAGAGCTGGGGGTTGACCTTAGGCTCCCCGGCCCCCCAGTAACCCCCACTTACCTGTGCAGCAAGCAGCCAGGCCCCAGCAGAGCAAGAGGATCCAGGCAGGGCATCCCAGGGGCTCTGCAGACAAAAATGGAGCTCAGTGCTGGGCACACAGAGATGCTCCCCATGAGCTTGGGGTGGCTCCCCAGCATTCCCTGAGCCTGAGATGGTCCCATCCTCTCAGCATCCTTCCAGCTGGCCATGGTACCCCCAGCAAGCTCCCCCTAGGACTTCCCAGGTCGACGATTCCGTATCCGCCCAGCACCCCCCGTGTCTGGGATATCCCGTACCCCCCAACACCCACCTCCCGGGATCCCTCAAGTCGTGGCTGGTGCCCCCCAAGGCTGTCCGCCCACCGCTCCAGTACATACGGAGAGCCCGAGGCTCAGACACGGGGCGGCGGCACTCGGGACCGCGGCGCTTTATGAGGCCCCGGGAGGGGCGAGAGGCAGCGCCGTGACTCACCGGGAGCCGCCCTCGGCCCCGGCGACGTGGCGCGACGCCACCGCACGGGAACCCTCACCTGGACGCTGATGTGTGTCGATGTGTCCTGTGCCGCCATGTCCCAGAGCCCCCTGACCGTGCACTCCATGCCCCCTGTGCTCCGTGTCGCCTGCACCTGGGGATATACATCCCTCAGGCACTCCCGTGATCGGCATCCCATGACCCCCCCTGCCCCTGAGGGAGCATCCATGAGCTCGCCAGGGATGGAGGAGTGGGGCCCAGCTGGGCCCCCCAGTGTCCAGCACATGGGGCACTGGCTGAGTGTCACAGGATTCTGAACATGCTGGTTTGCTCCCCGATGCTTTGGGATCAGGGACAAGGCAGGGTCTGCAGAGGAGAAGGGTGAGTGAAGCCCCCGGGACACTGATTATGACAGTGGCTGGGGGAGCCTGGATGCTGGCCCCTGGGTGTCCCAGCTGGTGCAGGACAACAGCTTAGCAGATAGAAACCCCCAGGGCTTTAGTTCTTGGCTGCGGGAAGCTGTCTCCTGTGTCCCACAGCAGTCCCCCACCCCCAGAGCCAGCCCCTTAACAGCAGATGTGGTTTCAACAACCCACTGGTTACAAAACCAGGGGCCAGGCCGCACACCCCACTCCCCAGCAGCACCAAGGCTGGGAACCAGTAGAGGTACAGCAATAGGCCAGAAGCAGCCATCTGAGTCACAGGCCCTGGCAAGTCTTGGGAAAAAGTCCCTCAACTCCCAGTGATTTTTGTTATCCATTCCCAGCAGAGAAGGAAAGTGGTAGAAACAGGAGTGTTATCTTGGAGATCCGGCAAGTGTTCCCAGCCTCCTGCTGGGATAAGGCCAGTGGCTGCATCCTCCTCACAGCAACCACGGGTTGGGCAGTGACCAGCCAGAAGCAGCTCCTATGGCAGCACCCAGCTCCTCTGTCACCTTCCTGCTCCCTCCAACACCAACCAGCTTAGCTCTGGATGCTACTGGGTGAAAGAAGTGGGCAGGGAATGCAGATGGGTGCTTGGTCATCATTCACTCAATATCCTTTCCCTGGGAGAGATGAAATGAGGAACCATGGCCCTGACCTGTAGCAGGGAAGATGATCAAGAAAAACCCAGGGCCACATCTCAGTTTCCAGGGCTCTTATTTTGGTGTTTGGCACAACACTGCAATGTGGTTTCACCCAGAAGAAAACCCAGAGGATGCAGCATGGCACTGGGGTTCCCCAAGGGGGAACACAGGCCATACAGCACCCACAGCCATGCCACCAGTGGCCACTTCCCAAATCCTGAGCCAGGAGCTGCCTTGTAGCCCTCCACCAGACCCCAGTGCCCTCATGGAATATAACTCAAGTCTCCATATGCCTAAATACCACTGCTGGCCCTGGGATTGGGGACTTTCCCCCACCCACTACCAAAAATTGAGCCCAAGGCCTCTTGCACCAGCAGGACTTTGGCATGGCTACTACCAGCATGGCCAGGAGGATGTCACAGGGAAATCCTGGGGCAGGGAAATCCCAGCACCAGCTCAACCTTCATTCCATCCCTTTTATTTCAGTGCCAAGAGCAACACCCAGTGAGGGCGGACCTGCGCCCTGGGGCAGGGGCACCCGCTCCTGGCTGCTCTTGACGTACCGTCACCCAAAAGGGCACAGAGAGGAACAGCAGTGGCCCCACTCCATGCCTTGGCTGAACCCCCAAGCAGTCAGGGGACACCGCTGGACTCCAGGGAGGAACAGAAAATTTGGGAGCATATAAAAGGGTTCCCCAAGGCAGAGCCCACCATCACCATGCCAGAGAGCAGCCTGGCTCCTGCTAGCATACCCATGGCGCCCAGAGCGGACCTGGCAGCTGGGGGTAGCCAGGCGACCTTCCATCCCCTCCTTCAGGGCGCTGGGCTCCAGCCTCTCCTCCACAGCCCCCATATCCCATCCTCATTGCCAGCAAGGCTGCTCCAAGGTGCTGGCATTGGGAGCCGGAAAAGCCTTGGCCCTTCTCCCCACAGCCTCCCCTGACAGAATGGCAGGAAGCAGCTGGAGAACAGTCCCCAGCCCAAAGTTCAGCCCAGCAGGGCACTGCAGAGGGGCAGGGAAAGGGGACAAGCGTCTCTTTTTGGCTGCAATAGAAAGTTTTAAATATGCTCATTAAAATAATTGGTTTTTAAAAAAATCCTCCCCTAGCCCCAGCAGGAGGGGCCCTGATGTTGCTGTCCTTGGTGGTGGTCAAGGTCCTGAGAGGTGATGGAGCAAAGCCAACATCCCCGGTGGCAATGTCCTCTCGCAGTTCCACGGCTCCGCACTGCCTGCCCTTACTCCAGCCCAAGGATGTAGTTGATTCCCTGGACCAGTCCGATGATCACCGGCTGCCAGGCCACTAAGTAGCGCAGCCAGTCCAGCAGCTGCCCATACATGACGTGTGGCCTCTCCCAGCTGGGCAGGAAGGAGTTAAAGAGTCATGGGGAAATGGATGAGAGGAGCACGGTCCACCCAGAAGCCACCCAAAGGCGCCCCAAAGCACCAGGGACAAAGAACACAGGTGCCCAGGGAGGGATGGAGAAGCACCCAGGGAAGGAGAGACAGGAGTCCTCATGGAGGGATGGCTGTGGCCAGGCTTGCCTTGGGTTTTGCAGGGTCTCTGCCACAGCCACACACTGCACCAACCTACTCAGGGTGCCAGGCAAGCCTCTCGCCCCTTATGTGCTCTACCCACTGCTTCCCTTCCTGAAGTGCTGGCTCCCAGCATGAGAAAGGATACGGATTACTAAACATCCTCTTGAGATCCACCTTCTCTTTGCAGTATGGACATGTCTGCTTCTTCCCGACAATGCACCAGCCCCGGATACAGAACTCGTGAAACCTGGGAAGTGGCACGTTAAGGGGAACTGGAAGAAGAGGGGGACACACACTGAGGAAACCATCAAGCCCAAGGAATCACAGAATGTCTAGGTTGGAAGAGACCTTCAAGATCGAGTCCAATGTGTGCCCTAACACAGGCAGCCCCCCCAGAGCTATGGAAACATCTCCTCATGTGAGGATGGTGCATTGCACAACGACAACCCTTTCCTAGAAGGTACAGCAGCTTCCAGGGACAGCGGAAGGAGATCATGGCATAGCACAACAGAGCCAGGGTGGCAGCATGAAGGCCCTGATCAATACATGGGCACCAGGGAGATTGAAACTCTTCAGTGATGGTGCCCAAGCACTGAGAAGGTTTGGACAGCCTGGGAGAGCTCTGTGAACTGCATGCATTTTGGAAGCCTTCTTCAAAGGCTTCCTGGAGACTGACATTTAAGGAATTTCTCTGTAAGTAAGGGTCTGACTTAGAGGTGGTTGCTATGCTCTGTCAAAAGGATTTGCACAGCCTGGAGAAGTTACAGGAAAACATTAGGTGGCTGCAGCTGACTCTGCCACGTACAAGGGTGTCACAGAGCAAATAAACTTTCCCCAGAATACCTCTGCTGCTCAAACCATGGAAAAATGCCAGGGAGCAGCAACAGGAGTCACTTTGTTGTCAGCCCTGGAGCCATAGATGCAGGAGTGCCCAGCCAGCCGTCACCCCTGAGGACCACCAGGAGCACCAACCAGCAACTCTGGCAGCCATACCACCCCAAGCTGCTGGAGTCCTGGGCCCTTGCACAGTGTCAGCCATAAATCTCACCAACAGCTCCCAAGAGTTAAATTTAGGCTCCGAGTTTTACCAGCATGACCTTTGCTCAGGCCCAGTTTGGAAACCACCTCGCAGGCAGGCAGTAACACACACAGTGCCAGAGGACATCCCATCTCCACACTGAATCATCACAGGGAAAAAATCCCGTCTCGCTGCCCCAGCAGGGGCTGAGCACCAACCAGGACTTCCAGTTTCAAAACCCACTTCCCATCAATCAGCTGACAGGAAGGACTGAGTGACTCCCAAATGCAGGAAACCCTGGAGGAGTTCTGGAGAAGGAGAAAGCTGCTGGGCTATGGCCAGAGCAGGTAGCAACCAGCAGTGTGAGACCAGAGGGCTGTTTTCAGAGGGGCCCAGCAGTGTTTCCCCATAATTCTTCCTTATAAACTCGGGACCCACTGCAATGTGTCTCTAATGAGGGGTCAGTGTGGCATGGAGCAGGGATGCCTCATGTCCTGACCTCACACCATCACTTCCGCCAGACTATCTGCCAGGGGCATTGCCAGGCAGATGGGTTGCAGCTGATCTGTCAAAAGTAGGTAAAAACTGAGGTGCAACTCCATGGCTCAGCAGAGGGACCTGGGGAGGAGAAGGAAGAGGAAACAACCACTTGTGAGTGGCAACAAAATAATTTCAGGTACACCTCTTCCCATGCCAAGTAAGTGATGACACAGGCACGGATCACATGCAAATTCAGCTGGACAGCCCCGGGTCCCAGAACAGGCATTTCTTCACCCAGGGTGGGAGAAGCCATGGGGCAGGAGCTCCCTGCTGCCCACCCCAGCATGGGGCCAGTGAGGCAGGGGGCTGGCACCTGCAGAGAAGGATACACGTGGTTGCAGGAGAGGCGGTAGGTGTTCTCAATGATCCCTTCCTCATTGACATCCACGAAGATCTGCTGGCCACAGACGGCACAGACGCTGTCAGAGAGGTGCTTGGTGGGCATCCCTGAGGCGCTGTAGAACTGAGTGAGGGCAGAGCAGAGGGAGAGTAGTGACAGTGGCAGGGCACATGTCCTGCCCCCATGGTGGCACAGCTAAGCTCTAAGAAGGGCTGGGGTCAGCGCCCCAGGAGTCCAGCCTTGGCCTTTGGGGCTTAAAAACCTTGTTACAGGTCCGGCTGCAGGAAACAACTACAACAGGACAGCTGCTCAGTGATGAAGTGGCCCATCACACCCCAGCCCCACACATCCCCTCCCCATGTTGAGGGGCCAGTCCTCTTTGCTCCCCAACAGCCAGGTGGGTTTTCAGCTGCCTGCCAGGGCTGTGTACTCAAGGCAGAGACTAGGGGAGAGAGAAGAACAAGCTGGAGGTGACAGCTTTGACCCAAAATGACAACCTTGGACTGCCAGTCAGATACAGCCCCCGCCTCCAGCCCTGCAGGTCCCTGACACTCATTTAGTAAAGTGCAGAGCAGCCACCCCTCTCCACTTCCAAGCCTCATGGCTCAGCACAGGCCTGACACAACATGGAGTGTGGGCACAAAACCAGGTCCCACAGACTCCAGCTGCACAGGACCCCTCAGGATCATTTAGTCAAACTCCCTGCTCCACCACACTACCTAAAACTAAACATTATGACTAAGGGACTTTTTGAACTCTGGCAGACTTGATGACATCATGTCCCTGGGGAGCCTGTTCCCTCTGGGTAAATAACCTTCACCCCATGTCCAACCTGCACTTCCCCTGATTCAGCTTCACTCCATTTCCTCACGGCCTATTGCTGGACAACCACCTCCCTTGGCCACACATTGATGCTGTGCCTGATGCACCCCAGGACACAGCTGGCCCCTTTTAGCTGTCAGGACACACTACAGACTCATTCAACTTGTTGTCAACCCTAACTCACTAAACCCTTTCCATAGAACTTTCTGCAGACTCTTATTCCCAAATTTTTACCTATAACCAGGATTACACCATCCCAGGTGGGAAATCTGGCACTTGCCCCTGTTAGATTTCACACAGTTGGCTCTCATCTGTCCAGCTCTCTCTCCAAGGAGGTCACAGCTGCTCCTGGTTTAGTACCATCAGCAAAACATGCCTCTGGTAGAGTCCTGACACAGCTTTGCTCTGAGCATCCAACAGAGCCCTGAGAATCTAGGAGAGACCAGAGCTGTACCAAGGTGTCCTAGTGTGGCAGGCTGGGGGCTGGAGCAGAACCTCAAGGAGCAGCAGCAGAAAGCTCAAAAAGAAGGAAACACAAAGTCCAAGACCCTAAACAGCTGCTGAAAAGAAGAAACATGACCTACTCCACTGCTGTCCTAGGTCATGTATTTTTGGTGGAGTGGGTTATTTTGATACCAGATGAATGTGATACAGATTTTAGGCCACTGTGTCCTCTGTCCACAGGGACAGCTAAAGTTGCAACAGGTACAAGGAAGGAAGCCCACAGTGTGTCGCTTTCCCTGGTGGCTGCAGGTCAGAAGTTAATGCAAGCACAGTGGTGTTAGAAATGGGAGTGTTCATTGGCACTGGAGATTTTAAAGGCCCAGGAAAAGAAATATTTGTCAGTTTAGCAGGGCTAAATAAATCATTCCACTTCTCCATAGAATCAGAGAATGCCTTGGGTTGGAAGGGACCTTGAAGGTCACCCAGTCCTTCCATGTGCAGGGACACCTTCCACTAATCCAGGTTGTTACAAACTCCATCCAATCTGGCCTGGAACACTTCCAGGGGATGCGGCAGCCATAGCTTCTCTGAGGAATCTCTGCCAGTGTCTCCCCACCCTCACAGGGAAGAGCTTCTTGTCCTGGAGTTGGAACCCTGCAGAGTGTGCTCTTCAGGAAGTATCTCAGAACAACTCTTGTTATATTAGATCCAGGGACCCTTCCTTGAGGGGGGGGAATTCCCATTTGAGGGAAGCCAAAGCTGCTGCTGAGACCAACATGTTTCAGGCCTCCTGATATGGGGCACAACTCTGGCCTGGGGGACAGTCCATCATGAACTCACCCCTATGGTTGAGGCCATGTAATCTGCACACATCTCAGCAAAGTCCCTTTCCAGCACTCCGTAGTAAAGACCATAGAAGAGGAGGGAGATGCCAAAGTCCATTGCATCTTCTGGTTTGATTCTACAACAGAAAAACCATCAACAGGGTTTTTTTGAGGGCAAAGCCACTCTAATCATATTCCAGAGAATGTATTATTCCAGAGAAGTAGTCGGCCCCTCTAACGATGAAGCTGGTTTGGATAAGAGACCTCTGCCACCACTAATGGACTGGCTGATCCTTGCAGTATAGCAAAAAAAACAAAACAAAAAGCCACTGCTGCCCCCTGGCTTAACATGACAGAGCTGGGGGAGCTGCTAACAAGTGAGCTGGAAGAAGGGCTCTCCAGCAACCTGGACCAGTTCAGGTACCAGCACCTATCATCCTCCCAGGATGTAAAAGGACACCCCAATAGTCTCTTTGGCCCCATTAATCAGATTGCCAAGTAAACTGTTTTTCCAGAGTAATAGCCAAAGGTGTGTTCCACCAGTGGGAGGAAAAGATTCAGTGGGAGCTGAAAGATTCACTCACCTGAATAATAGGTTAAGACCAAAAAGCGTAAACATAACAGCGATGTACCCCACGATCCCAGTAGCATAGCTGATCTTGTATATTAGTAGAAACCATTTATAAACCAGCCTGTAAAGAATTAAACAAAGAATTTAATTACTTCATTTTTTCCTGAATGAAAGTGTGCCAATCATCTGAAGAGTTTTATTTTTCACACCTGTTGGGTTTTTGCAAACACTTCACCTACTCCTACACATGGGCAAGAGCTTTACATTCCTAATTCAACCTTTCACAGGCTGCTCACAGTCAACTGTGATCAGTTGACAGTCAACATGATCTCCAAAGGCCATAAGGAAGCATGCTGCGTGCTGGGAATGCCTTGGGTGGGGACACCAGCCCATGTGGAATCCACCTTTGCACCTCCCATCCAGGTACCAGGTATACTGGGTTGGCTGCCAGCTGCCAGTTAAGTGCTTCACACCCTTTCACATGTGCAGGGCTCTCAGACTCCCAGGGTGCAAAGCTTAACACACATTTGTAGCAGGGAAACTGGAAAGAGATCCTTGTAATGGTTACCCTGGGGCTGAGAAGTTTCCCCAGGAACAGCAGACAAACCTGGGTGTTGTCTGTACTAGAGGCTTTCGAGTTGCCCGGAAGGTGACAAAAGCTGTGACTGCTGAGAAGAGCACCCAGATCACCAGGAACCGCCACCAGTTCAGCTTGATAGTGAAATACAGAGGCACTACCCACATCTGGAAGAGGGTCACCATCTGCAGGAACAGAGGAAAGGCATTTGGAGCTGGTTCTCTGCTCCTCAGACATCAGAAACACCCTGTCAGCCGTGGCAGCCATTCTCCTGCCTGCATCAAATGGCCATGATTTGCACCAGGAACCTGGGGAGGTTTGACCTGTGGCACCTAGAGAAGAGCTCAAAGCTCAGCACATGAATCGGATAGGGAGTAACTGAGGGAGCTGGGGAGGCTCAGCCTGGAGAAAAGGAAGCTCAGGGAGGACCTTCCTGCTTTCTGCATCTACCTGAAAGGATGTTATAGCCAAGTGGGGCTCAGTCTGTGCTCCCAGGTAACAAGTGACAGGACATTCAGAAAAGGCCTCAAGTTTTGCTAGAGAAGGTTAAGGTTGCATATTGGGAAAATTTCTTCCCAGAAAGGGTGGTGAAACCTTGGCACAGTGATGGAGTCACCATCCCTGGAGAGATTTAAAAGCTATGTGGATGTGGCATGTGGGGACAGGGTTTAGTGCAGGGTTTGGCAATGCAGGAGGAAACAGTTGGACTCAATGACCTCAGAGGGCTTTTCCAACCCAAACAGTTCCGTGATTTTGTGAGGGAGTCAGAGGCAGCAGCCATGTGATTTTTGTTAGCAGTGGAATCATCTCCAGAGGAATGTAAGGAATGTATAGGAGATGATTCACACAAGTAGTTGTAAAGGAGCTACATAAACCTTTGCCTTCCCAGAGTCCCAACGTTGCAACCACAGACACCTCAGACAAGTATTACACAAGGCAAGAAGGTTTTGGCTTCTGCACTACAGCCTATTCCCGAAAGGATCTACAGCTGTGCAGCTGAGCTCCCACAGTGTTGTTGGAAGGAACCAGGCAAACAGGTTTGGTTTAAAGTTCATAGAGAAGTATAGGTACTACCTGGAAACATTAAATCAATATTATTATTATGACAAGGAAGTCAGAGTGAAGTTGCTTCAGGTAACTAACAGACCCAGACAAGCTGGTGGCATCAGCAAGTGGCAGGTCTGCTCAGCAGAGTGCTGCAGGAACCATCAAACCCAGGCTGCCAGCAGCAAGAAGCTCCCATTGCTTCCAAGGAGCACTCACAAAATGCAGCTTCCCTCAGGACAACCCCCAGGATCTGCTTGTCCATCCCTGATTTAAAGCACTATGTCACACCAAGTTATTTGCATCACTTCCAACAGAAACCTGAAGCCTTCAGGTTCATCCATCCTCATTCCCAGCTAGAATCCCCCACATGCTGGGAGAAACAAGGGAATCCTGGGAAAACAAGGGAATCACAACACCAGACAATAGGAAAACCAGGAACGCTTTTCTCATCATCAGAAGGAGGGCATCGCTCAACACTCCCATCCAGTGCTGGAGGCAGAACAGCTGTGGGGGTAACTTACATTGTAGGAGCGAGGGTGCCGCTGCTTCCACTGAACCAGGAGGAGCTGTGCCACCACAAGTGTGGCGATGAGGATGAGGACCATTTCGGCATGCATCGCCTCGTGCCCACGGTGCTTGGCATGCATCCGTACATGCTCCACCCTGCAACAACCAGGAAAAGGCAGCTGAAGAGCACAGCCTGCATGCTGGGGTACAAACACCTCAGGAGAGCCAGGAGGACCAGATGGAAAAACAGCACTAAGAAGAACTGTGTTTGTGAACAATCCAGGGGGAAGGGACAAAAGGCTGTTTTGAGATCAGCTCACTTCTACACTGTGAAAGCCAAGAACAGCACTTTGCCCATCTGAGCGTGAAGGAGAACTCCCACTGACATACCTGGACTAATGAACATGGAGTGCACAGCCAACATAACTTGCAATCCCAGAATGGGTAAGGTTAGAAGGGACCACCAGTGGCGTCTCTCTCAACCTTCCTGATCAAGCACCATCTTCCTAGAGCACACTGCAACTGTTTGACCCAGAGTGTGTGCTAATTCTCAATATCAAACCCTCAGCCTAGTTTTGGAACCACTAACACTGTTCTCCCCCTTGTCCAACAAGAGAAAGGCTGGAAGGGTCAGGGTGGAGAGTGGGGAACAGCTGACATCTGGAAAAACCCCCAAACCCCAGCAAATTTTTCCTCTCCACCCTGAGCATTCTGGAATAAGTGATTTCCAGACTGATACTTGCCAGACACCTGGGGTTTCTTTGCCCAGCTTGTGCTGTTTGACCAAAAAACAAGGTGAAATTAAGAGCTGACAGACACTGATGAGGTCCCTGCTCAGTCATCTCCTCTTGAGGCTAAACAGCCCCAGTTCTCTCAGCCTTTCCTCATAAGAAAGATGCTCTGGTCCCCTCATCATCTCTGCAGCCTCCACAGGACCCGCTACAGGAGCTCCTTGTCTCTCTTGTCCTGAGGAGCTCAGAACTGGACACAGCAGTCCAGAGGTGCCTCATCAGGGCAGAGTAAAGGGGCAATGCCTTTGACTTGCTGGCAATGCTATTCCCAATGCATCCCAGGATCCCATTGGCCTCCTTGGCCCACAGGGCACTGCTGACTCAGGGACAGTTTGTTCTCCAAGGCCCTTCTCCATAGAGCTGCTCCAGCAAGTCAGTGCCCAGCCTGTGCTGGTGCAATATTGAAAGTCCAGTCTGACTGTGATTTTCAGTAAGCATCTGGATTAAATTGGTTTGGCTAAGAGAAAAAGAGGATTTTTTCAGGCCTCTTACTATAAGATAGACATTGAAGGGCTAGAGGGTGTCCAGAGAAGGGTAAAAGAGCTGGAGAAGTGCCAAGAACACAAGTCTGGTGAGGAATGGCAGAGGGATCTGAGGATGCTCAGCCTGGACAAAAGGAGGCTTGGGGGGGATCTTCTTGCTCTCTACAAGGCCTGACAGGAGGGTGGACCAGGTGGGGGTTGGGCTTTTCTTCCAGTGACAAGAGAAAATGGCCTCAGGTTGTGCCAGGGGATGTTTAGGATGGATATTGGGAAAATTTCTAGCTGTCCAGCCCAGGCACAGGCTGCCCACGGCAGTGGTGGAGTCCCCATCCCTGGAGGGATTTAACAGACATGTAGATGTGGCACCTGGGGACATGGTTTAGTGGTGACCTCAGCAGTGCTGGGGGAATGGTTAGACTCTGATCTCAGAGGGCTTTTGCAACTTTAACTATTCTGTGATTCTATATTTAGCAGCAGTTTAAAAGAAAAAAAATCTATTACCTTTTTAGACAGTTCATACTTCCACCCATCAAAAAATGGTGACCCTTTCCTGTCCCACTGTGATCCAGGCTATACTGCTGCTAGCTCTAGTCAATAGCAGGAGCTCAGTTGAGCTGTGTGTTTCAAACTAGCTCCCAAAACTCACCTCCATCTCTCCTCTGGGGACAAGTGTGAAATATCGACCTAGGGAGGAAAAAAAACCATGCATGAAATCAGTTGCCGGGAAACTCTGGATTCAGATGCTTTAAATAAGAAACCTCGACATACCCACAGTGCCAGCCCAGAGCTGTCCTTTACCTTCCCAGGAAGCGCATCAACTCCCCCTGCTCTTCTGCCACTTACACTCCCATATTTTATTAGAGCCAAGGTCTGTCCACCATCCCATGTGACCAGAACCAGAGAACTGGCTTAAATCCCACATTCACAACCCAGCCAGGTGCCTCAGGGCACAGAGTGGTGATCCCCGTGAAGCCAATGCTCCCACCAGTGGTAGGAGTCCAAAATCCCATTAGGCTGCAGGACAGAGGACAGTATGTCACACACCAGCAACAAATCAACGCAAAAAAGATTTCAAAATCACAGTAAAAGAAATATTTAGGCCTTGCTTTGCCGAGATAATTGAAAATTCCTCCCAAACATCACAGGCAGGAGCTACCGAGAGCAAGGGGAGCTGCTGTTACTAGTGAAGATTGACAATGGATACTTGTATCCCATCTTCTCCAGTAAGAGTCACAAAAAGTGTAAACACTCACTTTTGGCCAGGGGAGAAGTAAGGGGAGCTTTAACACTACATTTCTGCTTTCACCTGGAGCTTTATATGGAATCATAGAACCACAGAATACTTTGAGTTGGAGAGACCTTAAAGCTCATTTTACTCCAACCCTCCTCCCATGGGGACACCTCCACCAGACCAGGTTGCTCCAAGCACCATCCAACCTGCCCTTGAACACCTCCAGGAATGGGGAGTTCACAGCTTCTCTGGGCAAAACCTTCCCTCATTATCTTCACCTAACTGCCAAGGAGCCTCCAGCACCGGTCACGTCCCCACACAGGCTCACTGACCGGGCAGCACACCCTGACCCATGGCACTGGGGAAGGAATCCCACAGCTCTTCTTCACCTTTTCTTGGTAAGACACAAGCTCAGATTAAATCAAGAACAGCTCATCTGGGCTGGGAACATATATGTGGGGTTTACAAATCCTCACAGTACTGGAGACATTCCAGTATTGCTGAGGTGCTGGAGAGGAAGGTTGGAAACAAGCCATAGAACAGACTGTTATCACTCTTCCCTGCACACACCGGAGGGGTGTACACAGGAACAAGCTCCACCTCACCCCACTCACTACAAGGCCACAGGCTTGGATCCAACCTTTATGCTGGGGCTCGCCACAGGCTGGTGCAGCAGTCACCTCACCTGCCTGCTTACCATCACCAGCACACAGGTGTCTCCCAGCAGCAGCTTGATCACAGCCAGGCTCAGCTTTCTCTCTGGCACCTAATTATACCCCAGTGAGGAGGCAGGGAAAAACACGCTGCAGCAATCCGTCTGCCTGATGTGGAACATCTGCTGAGCTTCACCCCAGAGGAACACCCACGAGCAATTCAGCCCTTGAGAATCATGTCCTGAAGAAACACTTCAGGACTTAGATGCAAAATCTAAAGCTATGAAAATCCTTGTTGGAGCTCGCTGGCCTGTGTCAGAAGCTGGGGGAAGGTGGTGACAACCTGACACCAAGAAGGGTGTTTTTATTGACCAAATTCTCTGAGCACCTCTGTTCCTAAAGCAGCCACCTCCAGATCCATCAGTTCAGTAGCTGCAATGTAATTAGCAAGAACTGATCCAAATAAACAGGAAAAAAGGAGATTTTAAAATGTTTGCTAGTCACTGCGCACAGGAGAAGCTGAGAAACTCCTTGTGCTTGTTGACTCCAGCACAGGTCAATCCCTCTACAAGCTCTGGGAGTCACGCGGGTGCTCTCACTGCCTCCCCCAACGAGACCCCCACTCCTCCCAGGCTCTGCCCCATCCTTGCTGGATGAAGATGCTTGACAGACACCTTCCAACCACACCAATAATTTTCATTTCCTATACAGTGGCTCAGCTCACTCCTTTGTACTACACCAGGAGCCACTCAATCCACAGTGCTGGTCCCATCTTAGAGACTGGGATATTTACCAGCCTCTTTCCTTCACGGCATCATCCCCGAATCTCCAAATTCTTCCAGCAAATGCATTCAAGCTGCCTCAGCCCCAAACCCTGTGGAAATACTGCTGGCACTGCTCAGTGCAAGCTTCTTCTGAGCTTCTTCACAAGCCAACCAGGGATCCATGGTCCTGGACACAATTTTCGCTCAAGTACAAGGACTGAGCTTCTACCAGATTCCCCAGAGCTCAAAGCTCCTGAAATAACTTTATTAAGGGGGAGCCAGGACATGACAGAAGGGATGTTGGGAGGGATCTGATGACTGTGAGACAGGACTTGGCAGAGCAGCCAGCCTGAGTCAGACCTTCCAGTTAACCCCTCCTTGATCTGCACACTCTCTTAGCAGAGAAGTTTTGAGCTGGGGCTAAAAATGTACAGCAATCGTGAAGGAAGCACCTGCTCTTGCCAGCAAGCATTCATTCCACTTCTAGTTTGGGGCTGTCTGATTTTAACATGCAGTTTTTGAGTCTTTTGGGTCTCTTTCTAACTCCAACAGCTAGGTAAAAGAACCTTCACTCCTAAATCTCCCTTTACCAAGAGGAGTTTGGCAAGAACATTTAGGGTGATTGAAGTAGCTGAAGATCAGCTCTGCTAAGTGTTGAGCACCAGCCTACTCCTGTTTCAGCATCCTCCAACTGCCACACCAACACAGGACCCAGTGTCCAACCAACTACACCTCTTAGACAAACTTTTTGTTTAAAAAAAAAAAAGGAATTAAGAACAATTCTTCTGCTCTCTGTCTCCTCTGTAACTCATGATCCTCTCAAAAACCTCAGCCTCCTCCAGGTGATGACTAGGAGAAACTGGATATCTAGGACTAAAGTCTAATCCTCTCCTTGGATGTGGTATCATGGCCTTTGGAAGAACCTTGTGCCACTCTCTGGTTTTCTGCAGTGGCTGATGTCCCACAGCCTCCACAAACCTGTGATCCCCACCACTGGGACAGTCACAGAATAACCCCCTCTAGAAAAACACAAAGGCTGTTGATATGGAGAACACCAAAGCTGGAGCCACACATTCCTCAGAGCCCAGGGAGCTGGGAGGCTCTCTGGGCAAACATACACACTGCTGTGAGCTGGCTGTAATCTACTTATGCTCTAAATCTCCAAAGGAGGCAAGAAGAGTGCCTGGAGGATCGAGAATAAGCAGCTGCTGATTTCAGTTCAAAGCTCCAAAACAACCGACAGCCCTGATCTCACCTTTCTCATTACCCCAACCTCAGTCTTTGTCTTCCAGCACATACCAGCAATAACCTGAAATAAGGGGAAGATAAATCTCCACAGTGCTGTAAATCCAACCAAGGCAGGTTGGGACAAAGCATATCCTTTCGTGAAAGTCTCAAGAGATTTTGGAATCTCAGTTCTGCATTTTTTCTGCTCATAAGACGCAGGAACAAGGAGCAGGGAGCAGAAATGTCCCAACTGATCAAACATTTGGATAATTGGAAATTAAACCTTTGCCTCCACACAGGCAGAGCCAGGGCCACAGGACACTTAGCTTTATTCTGGTGGAATGTTAAACTTTCAGGTCCCCACCATGAGTGGCTCATCAGCAACCTGCTCTGCCCAAAGGGCTGCCAAGACCTCAGAACAACACAAGCAGATAGGTTTTGTACCAACAATATGTGGAATCACAGGGATAAGCACAATCCCATATGCACCTCCTCATTCGCTGTCTCCTTGTGACACCCTCTCTGCTAGCCCTTGATGAAATGAAAAGTGGGAATTTCACTTCTGAGGATCAGAGATTTGGATCTTCCACATTTTTATGTACAAAGTCACCAAGGAATATCTTAAAATATCGCCAGTAGCAACTCAAGAGTGACTGATTTGTGGTTTAACCCTCTCATCACCCTACTGCACCACTCTACAGCAGCAACACAGGGCAGAGGCACAAGCTCCCACAGCTCAACCATAGACTAGGGAATCTCCACAACTTGGCCCTGCCAGGAATCTTCTCCAAAACAACCATCAGCATCTGAAAATTTTTAAGCCACACCACCAATTCTTGAGGAAAGGCACAAAAAAATACCTGACTGCACCAGCTAAGTGACTTATGACCCCTGTGCAGCTGCTCCCACACTGCAGACAGGATGGCAGCAAGTTCTCCTGGTTCTCTACTAGTGGAAGAAAAACTCCCAAGCATGAAGCACAGAGGACAGTGAAGAGCCACTACAAAGCCCGGGACAGCAGTGCCGGAAAGTGGCTCACACACTGTAACAGAAGCACCTACCCTGCTTCCAATTCCATTTTTCCAGACAGACATTTTTTCCAGATTTATAATTTTTCATCCCCAGGAACATTTAAAAGCCAGCATGGGAACAACAGCCCAGCCTCCATGCATATCCTCCTGCCCTCAGGGCCCGCACTGTCCTCTGCCCCATGGGCCCTCCGAAGCTCCCAGTGTCACTCTGCCCCGGGAGCCTCAATGCCCTCCGACACCAAGGACCTCCCCCTGCCCTAACACTGCCCACACCTACTTGCCCCAAAGGCCTACAAGCTCAGAGTGACACAAAGTCGCCGCCGTCCCATTCCCTCGGGACCCTCCGAGCTCCTCAGCGCACATCCCTACCCCGTTCCCCCGGGACCCCGCGTGCCCCAGGCCCCACGTCAGCTGCAACTCCCCTTCACAGAGCACCCCACAGCGCTGAAGCTCCCCGCCCCGCAACCCGTCCACACCTCCCCTGCCCTACCCGGTTCCGCCTAAACTGGCCCCGCCGACCCCGTGCCCCGCACCTCCTCCGCCTCACGCTCAACGGGGCCGCCAACCTCCACCTCTAGCACAGCCGCCATCTTGGCCCGCCCCTAGTGGCCAGCCTCTTCCGCCGTCGTCCGCCAATCACCAAGCAAGCTGCCTCACCGTAGGCCAATCGCTGGGCGCGGCGCTGCCCCGGCGGCCAATCAGGAGAGGGGAGGAGTGGACCGGCTGCCAGACGCGCCACTTCGGGCGCATA
This sequence comes from Dicaeum eximium, assembly GCA_013396995.1. Lineage (NCBI taxonomy): Eukaryota > Metazoa > Chordata > Aves > Passeriformes > Dicaeidae > Dicaeum > Dicaeum eximium. The sequence continues at coordinate 109,879 of VWZP01006237.1, forward strand.
AAACCGGTGAGCTACCGCGGCCCCGGGCCGGCCGCCGTTTCTCGGCCTACGGCGGCCATGTAACCCCCGTCGGCAGCGCTGACAGCACCGGCCACCGCGCACCGCGCTGCTAGCAGTGACGATGCTGCCGGGCCCCCGCCCGCCCCTTTTCGCCACCGGCTCCGCTGTTCCGGAAAGGGCACGGATGGTAGATGGCTCCTGAGCTACGCCCGCGCCGGGCCGTAGCGTGGCGTTGCCCGCGGACTGTGTGTCCCCTCAGGCGCCGCGGGTGGCCCGGGGCAGGAGCCTGAACCGGAGCGTGGTCGAGAGAAGGGTTGAAGTGGGGCGGGCGGGGAGAAGCGGGGAGCAGCGCGGGCGGCGGGATATTCGGGGTCGGTGCGATTGGGGCGGAGGTGTGGGTGGAAGCTGTGGGGTGAAGCACTGGGTTAGCCAATAGCGTGGAGAGAATGTGGGGCGGAGCCAAGGGTTTAATAGGGCTGGGCAAATGGGGAAGGACTGGAGGGCTATAGCGATAGCGGAATAACTCTGGGGCGTCATTTGTGGGTCTGGGAACACGGGCCGTGGAGCTAAAGGGAGTTGTGAATAAGGACTCGAGAGCACTGGAGAATAGGGTTGGGGCTTGTGGGCTGGATGTGGGCGGTACCCGGGCGGCAGAATGGGGCGGGAATGTGGGGTTGTGGGTGAGCTGGGGGCACAGGGGTGGCTGAAGGGCGCCGGGGGATCATGAGTCAGATATGAGAGTTACTGCTGGGACAATAACCTGAGGGGTAATAGGGCAGGTCTGGGGGGCACCGAGGCGGTGGGATAGGGCTGGGGATCTGCTGAATGGTTCCAGAGCCAGGAAATGCCCAAGCTAATCAGACTCTTCTCTCCCTACCAGGTACCACAGGCATCCAAAGGGAAGCTATGTTCTGCCAGAGTGTTGTCTCCAAAGGATACTGAATGGCTTTGGTTAAAATCAGCTGTGTGGTGTCCTTCTCCTCCCAGCTGCCTGGGGGTTTCCGCTGGGGGGCTAAGCATGGGGGTGATCCCTCTGAGCTGATGGGGTCTCAGAAGAGGTGGGTCAGGGTGTGACAGTGTGCAATACTAGCTCTCCTTGTTAAGCTGAAGGGCAATGATTCACATCATTTTTGCTCTCTCAAAATGGGGTGTTGTTCCTGTAGGTTACAAGAGAATTCTGTACTTCTCCCCTGTGCCCAGAACAAGCTAGAGCTGGAGGGGAGGGCATTTAGGGAGGGGTTGGTGCATGATGCTGTGTCCCTGCTGTGTGTGCAGGACCCTTAATATCCAGAAGAGAACCTGCTGAGTGAGGATAGTATACAGCCCTGGTTTGGCTGCCCCAAGGATCACAGCAGGCAACTGAGTGTGGAGCTGCAACTAGAGAGAGCCAGTCCCATTGGCTACGTTTGTCACTTCCCTGTCCCCCACTCCCATGCCGGAGCCAGGGCCAACAATGCCCCACAATGGGGTCGGCAGTTCCCTCTCCTTCTCACTGCTCCCCAAGGAACTACGGCTGAGCCTTTCTGCAGATTGAGGTGGCATGCTTCTCATGGCCTTGTGACCAGCCCTAGCTCACCTTGGTGCCCACTGTCACACTGATGACACCAGCTGACTCGAAGCTGGACCAGAATCACTGCGGGGTTCAGATGTTTAAGGAAGGTAAGGATTGATCCAAAGGAAAAAGGCATAGGAAGAGCTGTGGGCTGGTGGTGGGATGGTGATGGAATGGGGCTGGCGGTAGGATGTGGCTGATAGGAGGGTAGAAGAAGACAGATAGACCAGTGGTTAGGGTTATTAATGGCCTCAGGAAAGCTGTACCAGCTCTGCTTGCCTGCCCCAGCCTTTCTTGTGCCTGTAATCCCCCAGATGTTCTGGGTGGCAGCAACAGAGCAACAAGCAGAGGTAGGAGTGGTGTTGGGACAATGGTCAGTGCTGTGCCCCATCCACCCCCCTGCTCTTCCCCACAGCAGATTTCTTGAAGCTGACAGTGGGGCAGATGTGGGACCATGTGCTGTGACAGCTACAGCTGGTCTGAAGCTGCACAGATAAAATTTGCCATAAAAGACCCCAACTCAACCAGCCTAGTACATTAAAGAGTACAAGTAAACAAGTCCCTGGGTAAGACAGTGATAAGTTGGATTCTAACTCAAACAGGGGACCCCAGCCAATCCCATTCAATCATGAATGCAGACATCTAACTGGCCAGTGAGCTGGGCAGTGTTAAGACCCCAACCAATCAAATGTTCAAATGTGGAATTTCGAAGCCCCTATAAAAGGGGGTCCCCTTCAATAAATTTTGGCTCCTTTTGCATGAACTTGGTGTGTTCAGTTATGTGCCTGTCTCCAAAATTGCAACAGTGTGCAGCTCACCTGCAGCCAGCCCTTCAGTCTTGTACAGCTGCTTTGGGCTCTCCTTCATCTGTCTGTGCAAACCACAGGAGCAGGAGCTTGACCCCCTACAGCCATCCCTGGACACAATACGTGTCTCACATCTCCACGTATCCCTCTCCATGGGGCGGCAGTAGGAAGGGGCCACTCTTCCACAGACACCACTTGTGCCCCATGCAAAGCCCAGGAGGTGCTTGCTGGGCTGAGCTAGGGGCTGTGCCCAGAGTGGTGGGCACAAGGTACCTGTCTTGATTGCCTGGGGCCTCTCCTCCCACAGGAGAATGCTGAGCTCTCAGACTGTTGTGCTCCAGCCCTGCCATTCACTGGACTTTCTTTCCTGAACCATGCTTTTACATGGCCTGATGTGGTCCACCCCATCCTGTCCCTGCACAGTGTGCCCTGGAGCTCCTTGACGTGCTTCCTTGGACTCGGGAGCACCAGCTCCCACCCGCTCTTTCCTCCTGCAAGGCTGACACTCCCTATCCCCAGGAGATCCAGGGAGGAGGAGCAACAGAGGAGCCGCCTGTGGAAGCTGGAAGGGGCTGCCTAGAGCCTGGCCCACCTCAGCTGCTCTGCCTGGATGGTGCTGTTGGCAGCATGGAACCAGGTGCTGAGGCCCAGAGCTGCCATGAGCACCCTGAGGGGTCAGCTGGAGCTGCCGGCCAAGAATGTGGGAGGTCCCACCGTGCCAGGTGGGTGAATCGGCACAGCTGTGCTCTGGGCTGGTCCCCAGCTGCTGTGGGCAGCAGGGCAGGGGGGAATTCTGCCCCTCTGCTCTGCTCAACTGAGACCCACCCCCACCTGCAGAGCTGCCTCCAGCTCTGGGACCCCCAACATCGGAAGGGTGTGGAGCAACTGGAATGAGTCCAGAGGAGGCCATGGAGATGTTCTCGAGTGCTGGAGCCCCTCTGCTGTGGAGACAGGCTGGGACATCTGGGGCTGTTCAGCCTGGAGATGAGAAGGTCCTGCGAACTGGGAGCCCCTTTCACTGCCTAAAGGGGCTCCAAAAAAAATGGAGAAGAACAATGGCCTGGGAGGACAAGACAAGGGGCAGTGGCTCCAAATGGACAGAAACCAGGGTTATATGGGATATTACAAAGAAATTGTTCCCTGTGAGGATGGTAAAACACCAGCACAGGTTGCCCAGGGCAGCTGTGGCTGTCCCATCCCTTGGGGTTCCAGGGCCAGGTTTGGGGCTTGGAGCTACCTGGTCTAGTGGAAAATGTCCCTGCCCATGGTGGGGGGGGCTTGGAAAAAGATGAGCTTTAAAATCTTCTCCAACCCAAACTGTCCTCTGTCTCTGTGATTCCTGCCTGCTCTTCCCCAGGCTCTGCACTGGATGTCCCTGCAGCTCCCTCAAGTACCTGCAGGCAGCTGGACAGGCACTGTGCTCCCAGCTCTGTTGGCAGGTAATCCCAAGGGTCACTGTCCACCTCCTGCCTTCACCCTGGCTGTTTATTGCTCTCAGTTCCAGACAGTTCTGGGCCCAGCCCTTCACTCTTTTGGGCTGGCAGCATGTGGCATAGGGTACCTTCAACATGTTACCCCTCTGCAGGACTCCAACTGCCACCTCAAGGACACCCAGGGTGAAAGGAAGAGCCCGAGCCTGTGGCCTCAAAGAGAGACAAGTCAGGAGGAATGACAGGGGACCGGCCAGCGGTGATGGGGAGACAAGTGTCTGCCCCATCTGCTCAGGTGGGTGCTTGGCAGGGGTGTCCTCTGGTGGCCAGGGGACACAGAGCAGCAAATGGGGATAGTGGTGGCAGTCCATAGCTGAGACACATCACTCCTGCTGGTGCCCTGGCACTGGAGAGGCATCAGTGTATTCCCAGGCTGCACATCAGGGAGGATGTCAGCCCCATCATCCCAACACTAGTGAGCCTGTGACAACCACATTACCTTTGCTTTCCACAGGCTGCTTCCTGCTGGATCTGCTCCCCACACACCTCGCAGTGTGGAGAAGACCCCACCATAGCCTGGCCTTCCTTGTCCCCTGATGCCTGGGTGTCCTGCCCCATTTTCCAGCTGCCCTTTGGCGTGGCAGAGATGGAACAGCATGCCAGCAACTGTGAGGAGACACCAGGGGCCGGGTCGTCACCCCAGTGCCTGCAGTAGGATAGCAGAGCTGAGGACAAACCCTGTGTCACCACCACTCCTGAGGACTGAACCTGCAGTACTCCAAGGGGCAGAGACACTGCAGCCCCCAGACATTTGTGGCAAGGCTGGTATGAGGATGTAGAAGGTGCTTCCAGCCCCATGGCCAGGTTTGGTGGGGTTTGAAGCACTGTAATGGCAGGAGTTGCTACTAGAGAACAGTAAGTTAAAGGAGGAGAAGACAGAAATCTGCACTGTGACTGCTTGGTGGTACAGCAGGTTCCCTGGGTGAGCACCTTGCCTTGGGACACCCTGTGTAGTTCATGGGGACAGTGATAGGACAAGGAGGAGGTCATGCTTTTCCTCCCCTCAAGCCCTGATAAGGGTTCCAGTGCATGGGGACTGTAGGAGGAGGAAGCCAGGACCCCAGAGCAGGTGAAAAATACACTTTATTTACAAGTAGAAACATTTAAAAATGCTGCCTCAGCTTCCTTGGGAGGGGCAGGAGGACAGGGCAGGTGGGGGGGTTCCCACACAGAGGCAGCTGGGGTGGTGGCCCTAGGGATGCTAAGTTTCACCTCTGTCCCTGTAACTGGGGCTGCAGGATATCCCTGGGAAGAGCTCAGCCCCTCCAGCCGCAGCCCAGTGCCAGCCCCTGCACCCCTATGTGTTTCTAGCCCTCAACCTCTGTGCACCCCTTGCCTTGTGTCCCAGAAGTGTTTAGGATGACAATGGGTACAGGAAGGGCAAGGGGGCCTTGCCATGCCTAGGACATCTCCAAGTTGTCAGTGGGATATGCAAGGCAGTCATGTGGGTGGCCCCACCTGTTCACCCTCAGTGCTGGGCCCTGGGGGAACAGGAAGAGGTGAGGGGGTGCAGGTGGGGTCCAGGGCAGAGCCAGCAATGCGGACACTGGGGAAACCTCAGGACTGCTTGTCCTTGCGCGACTGGCGACTGGCCTAGAAAGGACAGAGCACAGACGGGAGGTTAGGGACCATGAACATGACCAGGGCCCCATGCTGGGACCTGCTGTTGCCATGGCACCCCAGGGACAGCAGGGATGTCCCTCTTTTCCCTATAGCCTGTATGAACCCAAGGCAGGGGTTGGGGGCACTGAGATGAGCATGAGCTCAGAAGTGTGCCCAGGGGGTCAGGCAGTACCTACCTTGCCCTTGGGGGACTTGGCAGTGGCGATGCGGGATGAACGGCGGGTGCCGCTGCTGGTGGAGGATGTGGGAGTGCTCCTCTGGGCGACTGCCCGGCGCAATAGGCGCCTTCCCAGCTCCCTGGGCGTGTTGAGGATGCTGAATGCCATCGACTGCCGCCTCTGAGCCTGCAGACGAGGGGCATGACCATTAGCTCAGGGTGGGACAAGACAGAGGGGTCCCTCCTGATCCCTCTTTTTTCCTCTGACACTTACCTGCGTGGCTGGGGCTGGCTGCTCACTCTCTTGACTGACCTGGGAGCCACTCTGCTCACTGCGGTCCTGGGTGGTCTGGGGCCGTGGGAAGCAGCTGGTTGGCTTCTTGGACTGGAAAACAGGGGACCAGCTAGTACTGTCATCTGGGGGTCACCCTGCTGTAGGGCTGGCAGCAATGAACTGAGGGGATGGGAGTGAGGGTACCAGTGCCCAGGAAGGCAGAAGGCTCAGCCCTTTGCCTCTGGAATGGCCTCCTTGCCAGCACTGGGAGCATCTCGAGTACTAGACACACCACTGGATGCTGGGAACACTAGGCACTGGGGATCCAGGATCAGTGCAAACATGTAGTGAACAGGGGTGTTACCCACAGGGCCACAGCAGCTCCCTCAGAACTTGGAACACATGTTGTTCCCAGTAGGGTGCTGTGATGGGGAACTGGGCTGAGCTCACCGGGGGTGTGTCAGGGCCCTGGTGGGTCTCCTCTGACAGGCGCTTCCTCTGCTGCCGGGTAGTGATGCCTCTGGCCTGGGTGGGGGCCTGGGTCCTGCATTGGCTGCCTGCCTCGCTGCCTGCGGCAATGATGATCTGGGAGGGCTGCATGCTGGCACGTCGCAGCGTCTCTTCTGGGTCCCCCATCTTCACGTCCTCATCCGTGATGGTTCCCAAGGAGGTGGAAGGCTGGGGAAGGGATGTGGGAATGTTGCTGAGAGGCACTGTCCGTTCCCAGACCCGCTCCCAAACCTCAGTTCTGAAGAAAGGGCTGCCTGACCTCCCCATCCCACCCCTTACCATGCTCTCTAGGGGGTAGCTGCTCTTCAGGTGGGGGGGCCGGGCCTGGTTCCGCCGCTGCAGCTCTGCAATGCGGTTCCAGTCATCCAACTGCTCTGGCTCCTCCTGGCACGTGCCCAGGTTCAAGGTGTTCTGGCCTAAATCCAAAGCAAGGAAGGATGAGCGGGGTCCCAGTTAAGACCTGACTCCCCCAAGCCAGGGCAGAACCCCACAGCCAGCAGTCCAAGTGCCTACCCTGCCCACACACACCGAGGCTGGAGCTGCTGGTCTGCTGCAAGCGCAGTGAGCTACGGGTGACTGGCCGGTACCCAGGGAGGCCCAACAGTACTGAACTGCCAGCGGTCTTCTCTGGGCAGGAGATTTCCAGCTTTGCAGGAGCTTCCTGGGAAGGGAAGCTGGTGAGGGAACGGGTGGAGGCACCTGAGCGCACACGGCCCTTAGCAGGGGAAGACGTTTTTGTGGACTGAGCCAATGGGATGTTCTTGACGCAGACCAGTTTCTCAGACTCTGCCTGTTTCTGGGAGAGAAAAATCCACAGATGAGGGGATCACAGATGGGTTTAGGCTGAACGGACCTTAAAGCTCATTTCTTTCCACCCCCTCTTTTCTTGGCTGGAACACCTTCCACTAGACCAGGTTGCTCCAAGCTGCATCCAACCTGGCCTTGAACACTTCCAGGAATGGGGCAGTCACAGCTTCTCTGGGCAACCTGTGCCAGGGCCTTGGCACCCTCAAAGATAAGAATTTCTTCCCAATATCCTATCTAACCCTCCCCTCTGTCAATGGGAAGCTACTCCCCCTTGTCCTGTCACTCCAGGCCTATGTCCAAAGTCCCACTCCAGGTCTCTTAAGAGACTCTAGACACTGGCAGGGGCTCTAAGGTCTCCCTGGAGCCTTCTTCTCCAGGCTGAACACCCCCCCACTCTCCAGCCTATCTCCAGAGCAGAGGGACTTCAGGCCTTGGGAGAGCTTCTGTGACCTCCTGTCCTCGCTCCAGCAGCTCCATGTTGTTCCGGATGTTGGGGGTCCCAGAGCTGGAAGCAGCTCGGCAGGTGGGGTCTCACCAGAGTGGAGCAGAGGGATAAAATCCCCAGCTTGCCCTGCTTCACACTGTGCTGGGGATCAGCCAAGGATATGGCTGGACTTTAGGCTGCCAGTGCCCATTGATAGTCATGTTGAGCTTTTCAGTTCCCAACATGCTGGGTCCCTCTGCAGTGCTGCTCTAATCCCTGCATTCCCCAGCAGGGCCCCCCTGCTCACATCTGTCATGGTGATGTTGATGGTAGTGCGGCGCCGGGCGGAGCGGGTCATGCACCCAGAGTCAAACGAGAAGCCACCCGGGAAGTTGGAGCTGCTCTCGAGCTGCGATGGTGTCTCAGATAGGATGGGAGTAAAGTAGAGACTCTCCAGGGATGAATTCCCCTGGGGCAGCTGCTGAGACAGCAGTGACTCTTCACTGTCTGATGGTACCACTGAGACTTCCAACTGAGAGCTGGTAGCCTTCCTGCAGAGACAGGGTACGAGGGTAGCACCAACAGGCTTACCAGGCCATCAGGAACAGTGGATTTTTGGGGTGCTGGAAGCAGATTGATCTGGTACCTGGTGGAGTCGAGCAGCTGTGCCTCATCAAGGCTATCAGTGCTCTGGTCGCCCACACTCTGGAAGGAAGTCTCCTGTCCCTTTACTGTGGCAGTCATCACCTGGAACTTGCTGAGTTCTTGCACCTGTCGTTTGGCAACCTCCACCTGAATGGGAAGCAAGGACGAATGGATGGATCTATCCTCCAAGTGAGGTGGTGATGGAGATGAGGACAAGGAGGGTGAAGCTCCACTATGCCATGCCCACCTGAGCTTCCAGGCTGTGGATCTGGCTGGTAAGATTCTTGCAGCTCATCTCAGACTCCTTGGCCTGCAGGATGCTCTGCTGTAGCTCTTTGGCCAGCCTCTCTGATTTGCTCTGAAGCTGTATGTTCTCTTTCTGCAGGTGTTCCATGGCCTTGAGCTTCTCTGATAGCTCCTGGTTCTGCTGCTTCTTGGTGTCATAATGACTTTTTGCCTTCTCCATCTAGGATGTAAAGCAGAGGAATCTTGTCAAGCTTCCCAGCAGTGTCAGGGACAGCAGGGCCATGCTAGCCCCCAGCATACCTGCCCTCTGTAGTACTCAGCTGCTTGCTCCTTCTGAGTGAACTGCACCTGCAGCTCTGCCACCTTCTCCTGATGGCTTGCGACCACTGCCTGCAGCTCCTCTTCGAGTGCCTATTGGCAGGAAAGAGACTGGCTTAGAGGCAACCCAAGTGAGCCCCCCTGGCAGCACCAACAGCTCCAGGGCTCAATCCCCAGGTTTTCGGTCCCTCTTTACTTTAACTCTTTGCTGCTGGGTCCAGGTGGCCTTCTCATGATGAGTCAGCTTTTCATTCAGCTCCTCCACCTGGAAGAACATGGCTTGGTGAGACCAGCTCCAGGCACAAAACTACAATCTTCCTGTGGAGGAGCACATCCCCTCCTCTATAGCAGCTCTAGAGCATGACGAAGAAATTTCCTGCCACAGGGTGACCATTCAGCACCACCCACCACCAAAGAAGATCCCAGGTCATGGCAAGGTGAGTCACCCCATGTTAGTCCTTACAGCAAGGCTGGTTGGAACTACCCAAGTGTAAGGAGCAGCCACCTGCTGGAAGCAAAGCCTGTGTTAAGTTCCCAGTGCCCCAGCACTTGCAACCTGGAGTCCCACAAGTCATCCAGCACTCTTGACACAGGTAGCTGGCTGCTGCAAGTTCTCGCCTGGCCCTGCTCGCCCTGCTCTCCCTGCTCCAGGGAATGCTTGAGGAGCCTTCAGCCTGCTGGTCATAGCCACAAGGCCTCTGCAGAGTCCTGGGCAGCTCTGACTGGGACTGGACAGGGAAATTGGGCTTTTCCAGCATTGTTTCCCAAGTGCTAACTCCTACCACATCTGAGATCAATGCTGCTCTAGCCACATCTGGACTATGGTGACTGAGCGCAGCTGTTCCTACCAGTTGTGCCAAGAGTTGGGCCTTGGTTAAAGGTAGGGGGAGAAGACATCACAGCACCGACAGTCCTACACTGAAGATCTCTGGATGCTCCTGGCAGCACTTGCTACATGTGCTGCCATGGGGCATGTGAGAAGCCATGCCAAGTTCCAGGCACTAATGTGAGGAAGCAGGTGGCAGGATGGGATCCCAATTGCTACCCCCTGGAGGTGAAGCTGCCCAGAGACTTGGAGCCAAATGCCCCACGGCTGGGTCCATACTCTGAACAGTTCACAAGAGGAGAGGGTGGCTCCAGTGGGAAGTGACAAACAAGGAGGGCTGTACACTGTCACAGGGCAGTGTTGATGCGTGTTGGTGGATGTTACCTGCTTAGTTTGGTCCTTCTGGATTATTTCCAGCTGCTCCACCTGCAAGCACAAAAGGTAGAGGTGAGTATACAGCTGGCAGATAGGCTGTTTTTCATAGAATCATGGAGTCATTCAGGTTGGAAAAGCCCTCTGAGACTGAGTGCAACCATTCCCCAAGCACTGCCATGACCACCACTAATCCAAGTCCCCAAGTGCCACATCCACATGTCCCTTTAAATCCCTCCAGGGAAAGGGACTCTACCACTGCCTTGGGCAGACTGTGGCTTGGCTGGACAACCCTTTCAGGAAAGGAATTTTTTCCTAATATCCAACCTAAGCCTTCCCAGGCACAACTTGAAACCATTTCCTATTGTGTCGCTCGTTAACTGGGAGAACAAGTTACCTGGGAGACCCCCTCTGGCTGCACCCTCTTTTCAGGGAGCTGTTTCACCCTTTCAGGGGAGAGATGGTCCCCCCTGAGCCTCCCTTTCTTCAGGCTTAGCCCCCCCAACTCCCTTAGCTGCTGTTCATCAGACTGGTGCTCCAGATCATTCCTCAGTTTCGCTACCCTCCTCTGGAAACACTCCAGCACCTCAATGTGACAGTCCCTTTCTCACCTAGAAATGTGTCCCACACCCCCAGTCCCTGTGCTAAGCAGGTTTATGGGTGTGCAGAAGGCTGAACACACCCCTTTTCCAGGAGGGCTCCCCCACCCCTCCTGCTGGGAGTGGAACCTACCTGAATTGTCAGTCTCTGCTTCTCTTCCAGGAGTTTCTTCCTCTCTTCCAGGGCTGCCGCTTTGCTGCTCTCATACTCCTTACTCAGGTTCTCTAGCTTCTGTACTGCCTCCTTAGTCTCCTGCCTGCTGCTAGTCACTAGCTTCTCAGATGCTGCCCGCAGCTGCTCCAGCTCCTCCATACGCCGCTCCCAGGCCTGGCCCAGCTTCGCCTCAAGCTGCTGCTGCCCTTCGCTGTAGCTCTTGCTGAGCCCCTGGTTCTCCTCGGCCAGCTGAGCATTGGCCTGTTGCAGCCTTGCCAGCTGTGCCCCCGCCTCTGCTGCCTCAGCCTGCAGCCGCTGAATGGCCCGGTCCTGTTCTGCCAATTGCTCCCGCAGTGATGGCACCTCAGCCACCGCCAGCTTGGCCTGCGCTAGCTCAGCTTGCAGCGTGGACACAACTTTTGCTCTCTGCTCCAGGTCCTGGCAGTGCTGGCTTTCCAGGGAAGCACACTTGGCCTGAGCGCTGTCGAGCTCCTGCTGCAGGGCAGCCAGAAGCTGCTCCTTCTGTAAGCACTTGTCCTGGCAGATCTTTGCCTCCTGCCGCAGCTCATCCTCCCGCTCGCTCTGGCAACGGCGGTCCCTCTTCAGGGCCTCGATGGTCATCCGCTGCTTCTCCATCTCTTCCTGGCACCGCTGCACCTCCACCTTCATCAATGAGCACCTCTCGGCTGCACGGGAGGCTGCGGTGGCCATCTCTGTCTGCAGCACCCGCAGCCTCTCCTCCAGCTTCTTGCTCTTCTCCGACTCAGCCAGGATCAGGCGTTTCAGCTCCTTGCTCTCCCCTTCCTTCTCTGTCACCTGGTGATGGAGGATGGAGACCTCTTGCTCCAGGCTGCTGATCAGGCTGTTCTTCCTCTCCATCTCCTGGACACACTGGGACACTTGTTCCTTCCAGCTCTCCTTCTCCTGCACGGCAGAGCGAAGGGACACCAGCTCCTTCTCTGCAATCCGCAGCTGATCCATAGTGCCTTCCAACTCCTTGCATTTGAGCTTCTCCTGGGATAGCTGCTGGGAGACTCCCTCCAGTGCCTCAGCAGCTCTCTGGGCATCTGCCTCCAGCTTGGCCACATGCTGGGCTGCTGTTTGCTCTGCCACAGCCATCTTCTCCTGCAAGGAGGAAATCTCAGCCCTCAGTTTCTGCTCTTCACTCTCCTTCTCCTTTGCCCATGACTGAGTGCTGGACAGGTCAGCCAGGAGGCCGGTCAGCCGCTCTGCCTGGGCCTCTAGCTCAGCCACCTTCTCCTGCTCAGCCTGCAGCTGCTGGCAGGCCCGGCTGTGCTCCCGGCTCAGCGCCTGCATTTCCTCCTTCAGCCGCCTGCACTCTTCGTCCTCCCCTTGGGTAGCAGGAGAGGCTCGCATGGGCTGCTCCCGGCTCTCCTCCAGCACCTGGTGTGTGGCCAGCTCCTCACCCTGCTCTGGCAGAGCTGGCTCCCGGCCCTGAACCAGCTGCTGTCTCTCTGCCTCCAGCTCAGCAATCCTGGCCAGGTTGCCCTCCAGGCACTCAGCTGCCCGTCTCTTCTCATCCTCCAATATACCCTCAGTGTTCCGCAGTGATTCTTCCAGGAAAAGCAGCTGCTCCTGCAGGCGGCTGTTCTCCCGGGCCAGCTTCTCCCTCTCAGCCAGCCTCTGCTGGCTCTCCTTTAGCCTGCCCTCCAGCTCCTGCAGCTGGGCTTTCAGTGCCTCTGCCGCAACTCCCTGCTGCTGTTGGGCACCCAGCTCCAGGATCTGGGCTTCCAATTCACCAACCTTGTAGCTCAGTGCAGCCTTCTCCTCATTCACGGCCTGCAGCTGGCTGCTCAGAGATGCGTTGGCCTGCTGGAGCTGCTGCAGGGCTGAGTCCCTTTCCTGCAGGGTCTGCTCGTGCTGGACACTGAGGGCAGCCAGGCGCTCAGCCTGGTCCTCAGCAGCCTGCACCTGCAGGTCTCGCTTCAGCCTCTCTTGGGCCTGGTGGCTCTCAGAGAGGGAGCTCTGGAGGCTGGTGACAAGGCTGTCCAGCTGCTGCTTCTCCTCCTCCAGCTGCACTCCTTTGGCCGTGAGGCTGGACACCTCCTGCTTCAGCTCCTCCAGCTGGCAAAGAGAAGAGCAGGGAGATTGTATTGAGTCTGACTGAAAGAGATAGTGCTGCTCAGCAGTACCCAAAACACTGATGTCTTATCAACAGCTTTCCAGCTACCCATGCAAAGCACAGCACTGTGAAAGCTTCTCAGGGAAAATGAACTCCCAGCATTCCCCCCCAGCAAGGGTCTGGGAATGGGCAAGATCCTGGGAGTGGGCAAAATGAGGCCAAGTGACACAAATTAACCAATAGGATATTCCCCACCATATGCTGTTAGCTCATATATAAAAGCTAATGGATGTCAGACGAACGGAGGGCATTCATTATTTTAGTGTTTGCGGTCTGGAGCAACCACTCCACATGCTGAAGCCCTGCTTCCCAAGAAGTGTTTAAACATCACCTCCTGATGGGAAGTAGAGATTAACTTTTCTTTCTGCTTATACACACATAAACTTTCCTTGCATGCTTTTCCTTTTTTGCTTTAGAAAATTGCCTTATCTCAACCTACTAGTTCTTTTCCATCTTATTTTTCTTTCCCCTGTCCTGCTGGGAAGGGGAGTGCTAGTAGGGCTTGGTGGGCACCTGGTGCCCAGCTGAGATCAGACTACTACAGGGACAAAACACGCACGCCCTAGGTGTTACTCAAGCTGTAGTCAACATGCTCATCAGAGCCTCACACGCTGCATCCCACTGGCAGCTGCCCAGTGCCTGCCTTCCATCCCATCACACCCCCAAGTGCACCTTGCTTTCCCCTCAGCCTTGTGCTACCCTGCTCCCTTAGACCAAACACCTTTTTCTCACCATACAGGAGATGCTCTCTTCACAACCAATTCATGTTGTGGGAGGCTGGGGGAGCCACCAGCTCCCTGACAGGAGTATTGGCAAATTCAGCCCAAAAGGGACTCTCCTAGAGTGCTCAGCCCCACATTCCCTATCCAGCAGCAGAGAGCAGCAGGCCCTACCCCACATGGCTTTGTCGTGCATCTCCTGGCACCTGCTGCTCTCTCCAACTGGAGTAGTTGACAATTCAAGCCCTTGCTGCAGGAGCCCCAATGTACCTTCAAAATGTCCCCCATGACTTCTCCCTTCTCCTGGGTGCTGCTCTCCTCCAGCTTGGCCAGCTGGTCCTCCAGCATAGAAATCTTTCCCTGTAGAATGTCGATTTTCTCTTCTGAGCATTTCTGGGGACAGAGATAGGACTGAGCATGGTGCAAGACAGAAGAGCAAACCAACCAAGGAGAGGCACAGACACCACTCAGTACTGACACCATGCTTTTCCAGCAGCTTTGTCTCTCTCCCCTGCAAGGACAGCAGCCTGTCCCACCATGGGGAACCCTTCCTACGAATAGGGAGAGGCTTCCCACAGGAGCTGACAGTTACAAAGCTTCTCCCCGTGTGCTGGCAAAAATGGGCAGGAAGTTCCTGCCTGCTGCGCCCTGCTTGCAATTGGCATGTCTCCCATCTGGGGGGCGGGGGGGGGCTATGGGGGAGCTACAGGGTGGCACCCACCATTCCCCAGGCCCCCTGACCTTATCCTGCAGGGCTGCATGCAGCTCCTTCTCCAGCTGTCGCTCCTTTTCCTGTGACTGTGCCATGGCAGCGTTGTGCTCCTCCGAGAGCTCATTCAGGGCTCGCTGCAGCTGGACCATATTGCTGGCAATCTCTCGCAGCTGCCAAGTGAAAATCCACGCAGTCCAGAAGAGGGTCAGAGTGTGCCTTTGCTGTCCAGGGTTCTGCCTACTCCCCATTCCCAAGAGCTACAGCACATGTGGGCATCCTGGGTTCTTGGTGTTCACCCCATGCAGGCAGCTCCACCTAGCCCCCACTCCCCCACCACAGTTTCTGTTTAGATCAGGATCCAGAGCCCAAGGCAGGCTTGGTCACTGGGTCAAAGATCACATTAGCAGAACCATAAACATCCCAGCATCCAGCACTGCCATCAAATCCTCCCCCACTGGGTTCCATCACAACCAACTGGGTTGTGGGGACACAGAGAGGACACTGCACCCCATACCTTGAAGGAAAGATCCCCATTCTCCTCGGAGAGCTGGTTGATTTTTCGGTCCATCTGGGCTTTTTCAGTCTTCAGGTCCTGGCACTGCCTGAAGGCCTCGTGCAGGCGTCCCACCAGGCTGTGGGAAAGGAGGTGGTTAAGGAGGCAGTGCATGCTGGCAGCAGACAATGATATCACCAGGGATCAGTGCTGCTGGATATTGCCAAGGAAACTAAAGGTTCTAAGGGATCTCCATGCCTTGTCGTGACTCTACCATCTACCCAGCTCTAAAACTGGGTCCCAAAAGGTGGCAAAGCAGAGTAGAGGTAAGCAATGTTTGTGCTTTGCAGAAGCCCAGCTGCTCCCAACTAAGAGCAGAGGGAGCTGTGGGATTCCAGCCACCCCCCTGCAGAAGGAAGTAAGTGAAGAAAGGACAAAAAAGACATGGCACTTCCAGTGGAGTTTGGGGAGCCTTCCTGAGTAAACAATGGCACAGGGACAGAGCAAAGGTCAGGACGCAGTGTGACAGGTGATTTCAAGTGTGTGACAAAGCCCAGTACATGGGATCAAAGTAAAGGCCTGGAAAAGGGGCTGGAGCCAGGAGTTCCAGGATCACTCTGAAAGTTTCCCTTTTTCCAGGGCAGGTGACACCCACATGGACAGCACACCCTTTTCACATAACAGGAATAGCTGCTCCCATGCAGGGTTTGGATTAAGAGTGGGCTGTTAGAACAGGCTGCATGGTTTGGGACTGGATCCAGGCCCACTGCAATAAAAATGGGCTGCAGGCCATAACGGCCCTGAGGGCATGGGCAGCATGATGGTGGAACAGCTGTGTCATGGGTTGATCCCACAGCATGGGCAGCAAGGGAGGAGGGGATTCTGTTCCTCTCTGGTGGGACCCTACCAGCAGAGCTACCTCCAGCTCTGGGGTCCCCAGTATTACAAGGATGTGGAACTGCTGGGACAAGTCCAGAGGAGATGCTCCAAGGGCTGCTAGAGCCCCTCCACTCTGGACACAGGCTGGGAGAGACCTGGGAGTGTTCAGCCTAGAGTAGAGAAGGCTCCAGGGACACCTCAGAGCACCTTTCAGCACCTAAAAGGGCTCCAAGACAGCTGGAGACAGACTTTGGACAAGAGTCTGGAGTGACAAGACAAAAGGGAATGGCCTCCCACTGACAGATGACAGGGTTAGATCGGATATTGAGGTCCCTTCCAATCCAGATCCCTTTTTGATTCTGTGCTTTGCTGCCTGCTCCTCAGGGCACAGCAGCAGAGAACAAGGAGGTTTGCTTTCTCCTGTTTCATGCACTGCTAGGGAAGAGACAGACAACATAGTCTGGGGATGTGACAAGGTCCCACCTAGGATGAAGGAGTCAACATTCCTGGAGGATTACCTCTCATTCTTCTCCCTCAGTTCCTCCATTTCTTTGGGCTCCAGCTGGTCTTCAGCTTGCTTCTCATTGAGCTTTACCAAGCGATCAATCCGCTCCTGCATCGTGGTGATCTGAGCATCTGGGGAAGGGGGCAGGAAAGGGCCAATTGCCACCTTTTCATGTCACCTGAAGCCTCCACAACAGCATTTCTGCACAGAAACCCTCTGCAACAGGAGGTCAAAGAGCCAGGCTACCAACGCTGCTGCTCAACATAGGTGTTGCTTCAGTCAGGGCTTTTGTTGCCCAAGATATATAAGGAAATACAAGACAGAACAAGGACCCTGGAGTCTGACTTGTGGCCTGGCAGGATGGACCATGCATGAGCATGAGAGTTGTGGTGGGGTCACAACATAAAAGTCAGAGAAACAAGGGGAGACCTCTGCCCCACAAACCCCTCCCTGCACCCTAGGACATCCTGCTAGTGACTGACCCTTCTCCATAATGAGCTTGTGATTCTCCGCAACCTCCACCTCCAGCTCTTCCCGGTTCTCTCTCTCAAAAGCCAGCTGCTTCTTCAGCCGCTGTAGCTGAAACTGGGGGGTCTGCATGATGTCCCCCATGGGTGAAGACGGAGCGCTGGGCAGGCTGCAGGGAGACACACACAAGGTGGATTATCCTGAGCCAGGCCTAGGCCCCATGCTGCCAGACCCACTCTGCTACCCCCATCTCTGGGGCAGGTTCTCCTGCCTGGATTCCCCAGAACTGTTGCCTTAAAAATCTAGGAACAAAACAACACACATGTGAAACAATTTCAATAAAGGAGGTAATATAAAAGCTGGTCTTTAATCGGAGGCCTCCAGGGGCAAATATGGAAAAATGCCTCCACTTGGAGACATGGTTTATTGGTGGCCCTGGCAGTGCCAGGGACACAGTTGGACTCTATGGTCTCAGAGGGCTTTTCCAACCTGAATGATTCCATGATTCTAAAAGGAGCTAGAGCCCAAGCTCACCCCCACTATCCATCCCCACATCATGCCTGAGCAATGTGCAGCAGGAGAGCACCAAGGCATTCCAGGGAGTCAGCGTGCAGCCCGGCTACATCTGCGGGTCCCAAAAGCCGCCCTACCCACTCCCCGCTTTCATCATTTCCCCTGGCAGCCAGAGGGCAGGGCACGTACTTGGTGCTGGGGAAGGAGGCGATCTTCTGCAGCTCCAGGAAATGCACCTCTCGCTTGTGCGGGAGAGAGAATAGTGTGGAATGCTCCTCAGAGCTGCTGCTGGACACACTGGACAAGGATGGCTCTGCTGGAAATCAAAAGGGAGAAGAAGGCTGTGACCTTTAATATCTAAGAGACTGAGCAGCTGAAGTCTCAGGGGCACAGGAACCACAAATTCCAGTAGGGATGGAACGGCCCAACTGAGGAAATCATAAACCTGCCCTACATCCCCATCCCTCCTGCTCCACAGTCCTTCCCCAGCAACTCTGCTCCCACAAGACTGTTACCATCCCACCTGCTCCACTCCACCAGGGAAAGGCTGAGGTACTGCTGAGTAGGAAGAGCCAGCAGGTCTAAGGTAGCCCTACTCTTGGAGTTTATAGGGGACTGTTTTGTAGCTGAGTGCATCTGGTTTGTGCAGCTGCCTTTATGGCTGGGCAGCTACCGCAGCACAAACAGCCAGCATTACCTTTCCTCTTCAGAAATGGTTCCAGGTTCTCATTCAGGCACTCCTCATTATCCAGCACAAATTTGACGATTGATGCCAGTTCAACCTGTGTTGGGGGAGCTGCAGAGTTAGTGGCTCTGCTGCAGGTCACAGGCAGCACCACAGCAGGCGTGGGGTAGTAGGCAGCTCCCTGCCTGCCTGTGCTGCTGTCCACATTCGCCTGCCAGAAGCTTTTGATAGCCCAAAACCACCAGTGAGCACCACAGTGCTCACTCCACACTCTTTCAATGAGACCCAGGAGGGCAAGTCTCAGAGCATCTCCCCCCAAAGGCACCGCTGCTTCCCTCTGCACCCCAGATCCAGAGGAGGAACCCCAAGGGGATTACCTGGGTCTTGTAGTCAAATTCATTCCAATCCCCAGAGTTCTTGGAACTCATGGAGGTGTGATACAGGAGCAGCACGGCCACCTGAGCAAGCAGGAAAAGCATCACTAACCCCAGGCCAGTCACAAGCACATTGGTGTCGTCTGGGACTAAAACATGCCATACAGTTACCTTGGCCAGCGCCAGCTCCTCTCCATCCAGGAGTTTCTGTGCAGGGACCAGGTTTTCTGCAGTGAATTTGTGCCTGCAGTGCTCTGCAACAAGAAGCAGAACTCCCAGTCACACAGGAGCCACTGGGCATGCTGCCTCCCCTGAGGTGACACTCATGGCCAAGAGGGCACTGTAATGCAGCCCCAAGGAGAAGGGACATGGGGCAGGATGGGCTCCAGAGCTGAAATCCCAGTGGTCAGCCTTGGCCATCAACTCTGACTGACTTTCATTTCCCTCCCTGGAACCCCACTCTAAATCCCAGCCTCCCTACCTTCGCATCTCCCCTCCAACATCAGTGCAAACAGAGAGTTCCATCTCTGGAGGACAGGATATGAGATGGGATATGGTGTCTTCCCCCCAGGAAAGGCTGAGCAAGAGCGTGAGATACTTCCCATTTTCCCTCTCAGGATTTCTGCTTGGGTAAAGGTTTTCCACTGGGATTTGAAGAGCCTGACTCCAGGTAGCTAACTAAAAAAACTGCTCCAAGGCAGCATCACCAGAGCAGCCAGTGGCACCCTGCCCTTCACATTCAGGACTGCCTTTGCTCTGAACCCAGGCTCTGACCAAGATTTCCATCTAGAAGTTTCCCCTTCCACAGGCAGCCTGGGGAAAGCTGCTGGTGCCTCGCAAAGCTGCTGATGTGGACTGGGGAGGGGGGGGACACTTTGTGGCAGGGGAAGCTGCAGACAGCAGACCAGACTCCCTCAGAGGTCAGGGGCACCGAGCAGGGGCAGTGGCTTTCCCCAGCACCAGCGGAGGGTCTTACTCTGCAGGAAACCATGGATGAAGGAGATCCTCTCTGGCAGCGGCTGCTCCATCACTGACTCCCCCTCCTTGCTCCGGTGGCTGGAAGAGTGCAGGGTTTGCATTAACTCTTTCTGGAGGGATTAGACCAACGCTGAGTTTTGTGCAGCAGGGTTTGCTGAGCCAGGGGCTGGCTCTGGGGTGCTGCTCTGCCTTCCGCCCCCACACCAGGGCCAGCAAAGCCAGGGCCAACTGCACAATGCACAGGAGCAGAATCCCCCTGCTGGGACAGCAGCTGGAGCTGGGCAGCTGACAACCCCCTGGCACTGCTTCCTATTCTGCCTGCAAGCCCTGGCATCCAGCATAGCACAGGGAGCTTGTGGTGGCCCCCACTGGCTGGGAAGCACCACAGGGGTCAGTCCATGCATGGAGCCCCAGGCTTTTCTTGCTCGATTTTAGGGAGGCTGAAGCTTTCTCTTGCACTTATTTGCAACTACACTCTTCCTGAGCAGCCATGAGTTTATGGAATATCCTAAGTTGGAAGGAACCCACAAGGGTCATTGACCCAAGTGCAGCTCAGAAACGGCATGCCCAAAACCCACACAAATCACGCTTGCCCAGCACTGCTTCAGTACTGTCACTTACTCGCAAGGTGCCAAAAACAGGAACCTGGCTTGGAACAGGGGCTGACACGAGGATTTGCCCCTCCTCATGGACTGCCCCTTGTGCCACTGGGAGCTCCTCAGATCAGCCAGCTGCTGTGGTGGCTGCCCTGCTGCCACCTCACTTTATCAAGCAATGCCCAGGCCTCTTTAGAGAGTACACAGCAGCAGGATCCCTACTAATCCGAGCTGGAGCACAGACCCAGGAGATTAACCAGGTCTGACTAAATATATCTGCGGTGCAGGCAGCTCCTTCCTCCCCACTGACTGCAGGCAGATCCCTGCTCCAAGCAGGTTCTCCTTACCCCACACAGGACATAATTATAGTAGACAAGTTCCCGGTGAGCCTCCCACTGGAAGGGATTGAAAGCAATGCATGGCTGCCTCACCCTCTCAATTTATTTTGCCAGCTCCTTAACCACCAGGCTTCACCTCAGTTCTGATGCCCGTTACGGCCTGTAGATTTTAATTGTCCCTTGCTCCCAGGCAACAAACACAATTCCTAAAGGAGGCATTCCTCCCACCCCTGCCCAGCCACCTCAGGTCCCAAGATGGAGCAAACAGGCTACATCCTGACCACACAATACTCAGCAGCAGCCTGACATCCCCAGGCAACAGAAGCACTTCATGAGGCAGAAACTGTCATTCTTTACACTGCTTTCCAGATACAAGGCTTCCTCAGGGTAAAGGCTGCCACTCAGGAAAACTTGCTGGGCTGTTCCCACACCAGAGCAGCATCAACAGAAATGAATAATCACCTGTGCAGCTGCAGGAACCCCTGTGCCACTGGCATCAGCATTCACGTCTTTTCTTCAATGCCAGGAGCAAACCCAGATGTTAAGTGCCAGATGTGATAACAAGTCTCAAATGACAGGAACTCTGACCAAAACATTCCCTGGGTGTTGTCCTGAATTTTAGCCTTCTAATGTTTTAATTTCTATGACAAAGTTTCTCACGAGGTCTTTCTGTAAACACGCAGATGTTTCGCTAACTGTCTCTTTGTTTTTCATTCCTTCGCCTGGGAGGAGAGAGGTTTGATAGACTCTTTTATTAACCAGTGTAGTTGGAGAGGTGGTGACCTCTCTCTCCAATCCATGGCTGTTCTCAAAACTCTATATAATCTGTGAACCAAAATCAACCGGACTTTTTCTCTGCCTTTCACTAGTCTGGGGAGTCGTTGTCTCTGCATGTTCGTGTCGCGCTCTCTAGTGACACCTGGGCAGCTCTGTGGCACCCAACAGCTCTGCAGGCAGACCCCACCTGTGCAGTGCCACAGAGGAGATGGAGAGCCCAGCATCTCATATGCCAGAGGAGGAATAAATACCCCAAGACCCCCACTCCCACCCTGCCCAAGATAGGAGCCCCTTAGCTCCAGGGACAGCCCAGACCCAGCTGTGTGGTTTGAAATGTGTACACAGCTCCTCATACTCACATTTTGTGGATAATTCTAATGAAGACACTACAGTCACGGAGCTGGGACAGATCATTGAGGGGATCAGGACAAACCTTTGTGCTGTTAACCTAGAAACGGGGTGGGACAGTCAGAAGGCAGAAACCAAAACATTGGGCTGTGCCACCCACCACCTCTAGTCCTGGTAGGGGACAGCAAGACTGGTCTGGGTGTGAAAGTAAATCTACCCCTTCAAACCACCCCTTCCCAGGGAACAGATGAACATGATCCCCACAGCTCCACATCTGGGAGTCTGGCACAGGTGCCATTTATCATGCTGCTGGAGCTCCTCTTCTCTGGAGGGGCTGAGAGACCTAAGGGTGTTCAGCCTGAAGAAAAAAAGAAGGCTCCAGGGAGACCTTAGAGCCCCTGCCAGTGCCTAAAGGGGCTCCAAAAAAGCAGGAGAGGGACTTTGGACAAAGACCTGGAGTGACAGGACAAGAGGGAATTGTAGCAGTGTGCCTCTTGTTCACAGGGTGACTAAATTACAATAGAATTTCCAGGTACTCTTTGTCTGCTAAAAAAAGCAAAAACTCCAGAAACTTCTCTTCGAATTCAGTACAGAGACACCTCATAGGACCCTTTGTCCTTCACCTCAAACTTGGGGCTGTTCAATTGGACCAGAGCTAAAAAGTCCCGCCTGAGCCATTAGGTAGAAAAGGGACAGAACAAAAGATTGATCGCTTTTGTGGGGTTCTTAGCAGGAGCAAGCATCTCTTGCCCTGGCACGGCTTTTCTATGTACAGAGTTTGTTATTTTGTTTCTTATTAAACCCTTTACTGTTTCAAACACCGCCACAAGAGCCATCCTTCTCATTTTAAGCCATCCGTGTAGCTGGGCTACCTCGGGTATGAAGAGGTCGCTGAGAGCTCATAAAACCTGGCTCGAAGCGACACCCTTCAGGGAATGGCTTCCCACTGACAGAGAGCAGGGTTAGATGGGATAGTGGGAAGAAATTCTTCCCTGTGAGGGTTGTCCAGAGAAGCTGTGGCTGCCCTATCCCTGGAAGTGTTCAAGGCTAGGCTAGACATGGTTTGGAGCAACCTGGTCTAGTGGGAAGTCCTCCTGCCCATGGCAGGGCATTCTAGCTGAATGAGCTTGAAAGTCCCTTCGAACCCAAACCATCCTAGGAGGTTTTGCTTGGACACAGCAGTGCTTTGTGAGACAGATCCAATAACCCCTTTACAGTACAGCTGCTGCCTGCTTCAGGCTCAGCTCCATCTCCCAGGCAGTTTCCATAACCAGATCAAGCCATTCCAGCATTTCTGGTTGCTCAACAGGAAGGGTGAGCAAGGCTTCTCGTGGAAACACCCACCTGCCCAGGAACAGTAGGAACTGGGCTACCCTAGGATCTGCCCCAGCCACAATCCCTCCCATGACAAGCCCCAGCATTGTGTCCCAAAGCTCCCAGTGCTGGAACCAGCATGTCCCAACTACGGAGAGAGCTGCAGCAGGGGAAGGGGGACTTACCCAAGCAAGGAGAGCAGCAACTCTTGCGCCGTGAAGACACATCGTGGCCAGCCTATCAGGTCCCTGCCCAGTCCTAAAAACATGAACGGGGGAGGGGGGGGGAAAGGAGAGGCAATAAAAAAGGCAAAGTATAGTAATTATGTTACTAAATGACTTGTACCCAGCACCAGGCATTTGTGCCTACCAAGGGCACAGATGTGTCCCTGCATCTGGCCAGCTGTGCGGGAGCAGCCAGCATCCTCCTTCTTCCCCACAGGCACAGAGTGGGGAGCAATGCTGAATAGCAGCCAGGTCACTCCCATAGATTAGGATCCTGACAAGGGGTCAATGGAAAACTGCTGCTTGGGCTCCTCATTCTCCTGCTGTGCCTTCTTCCCTCCCTCTCGCCTCCAAATGTCACTAACATTTCTTGCCCAGCAAGGCAGTAGCCAAGCCATTGAAGCGCTGCCAGCTCCCCTTCCCACTGCTGCTAGTGAAAGAACCACCTGCTGGGGGCACAGGGAGCTCGCCGGGCATCAGCTGCATTGGGTGGGAGCAGGGAGGAGCTGCCCTGATGGGATCTGGGATCACTGCCAGGTCCCCTTCACAGCGACCTTTGCTTCCACGCTGGCTGCCACCAGTGCCACCCTGCTAGTCTTCCAAGGGAGGGCACTGCTGCGAGCCAAAAAGTCACCCAGATGAAGAGAGGGCTGGTCACCCTGTATTGCACCTGGACACCTGCACTATTATGGGCCAGAAGCCTGGCTGGGATCTGCAGCTGCTCAGCACAGCACAGCCAACTACTCATTGTGGCTTTGGGGACTACAGAGCTCCCATTGCCGTCAGTCCAGCTGGGAAGCATGGCATCCTCAGCAGGACAGGTCCTCCCTCCAATTTGACTAAAACCCAGCTCCTTGTCTCATGGCTGGATCACTCAGCAACTACTGTCCCTCCACCCGGTGGCACAGCCAAGACCTCTCCCTAAAAATCCACCCAAAGGCACCGGGCAAAGCACTCGAACGACACTGGATGCAGACCTTCGGAGAAAAGCGTGTTCCACCAGAGTCGAGCTGGGTTTTACCAGAACTAGTCTGCAAACACACTGGTGTCTGGTGTGAGATTTGGACGGGCAGGGCTACCCGCTCCTGCCGGGGTCACAGCCTGGCTTGTCACTAGTGACACTGGCCACCCTGAACATCTGAGACAACGCCATGACCCTCCGTGAAGACGTGCCATTCGTGATGGCAGGCGGGAAGTGGTTGGGGAGCCCGCCAGGGGCCGTGAGCGCCTTCCAGCCGCATCCCCGAAGAGAGCAGCTGCAGGGGGATGGTGGAGACTGGGGAACGAGTCCCGGAGGTGGCGGCGGCCGCGGCGGCATTGTCCTTCCCCTCTTTCCCCTGCGCCGCTCCGGTCACAACACGGCGTTACGCAAGCCCGCGTCCGGAGCTCCCGACGCGCCAACGTGCCGGGGGACGCGCCCGCGGACTGTCCCAGGCCAGGGATCGGCTGTGGGAAGCACCCAGGCGAGGTGAGCGACCCACGGCAGACCCCGCTCACGGACGGGCCCGCAGAAGGGGAAGGCGGAAAGGGAGAGCAGCCGCTGACCCGAGCGCCCGGATGTTGGCGAGCCCGACGCGGCCACCCGCGGCCCCAGGGACCCGCACCTCGGGGGCTCGCGAGGCGCCGGGCCGGGAGCCGTACGCTGCGGCGAGGCGGCGGAGCTGGGCGAGCTGAGCTTCGCCGCCCCCGCCTCGCTCCCCCCAGCCCCGTGGAAAACAAAACAAGGAAGAGGCAGAAAGTCTTTGTTGGGGCCTTACCGAGGCCGGGCGGCCGTCGTCGGCGCGCTAGGGTTAATCCGCCATGAGCGCTAGCAAGCCGGGAAGGGCCGGGGAGCCAGCGGCCACGCACAAAAGAAAAGTTGTTGAGCTTCTCTTCGGCGGGGCTGGCAGGCGGCAGTTCCCCTTCCTGGCCCTGCGCCACCCTACGTCACCGCGCCGGGGCCGCGCTCGTTAAAGGCGCACGGCACAGAAACCTCCGGCGCCTCGCCGTGGGGAGGGGAATCGTCCGACCCTGGGCGCGCTCAGTGCCGTCACCCTGCCCGGGCCGAGTGACGGAGAGCTGGTGGGGCCGGCACAGACCCGCTCCCGGCTCCAGCGCAGCTCAGGAAAGCCGGGGGCTCGGCAGAGAATGGCCCCCGATGCTACGTCTCCCTCTAACCTCACTGGAGTCACATCCCAGCTGACCCCTGAAAAACTAACTCTGTTACGCACACACCCCGCAGCCACGGATTCAATGGGAACCGGACCCTACGGGCCGCCAGCTAGTCGGGCGAGAAAGGGACGCTCATCCCTCGCTGCTGTTCCGGAGACCCTCGGAAGTCATCTCCTTAGCTTCTGGGCTGCCTGAGGAGGCTCAGGGCCGCAGGATGAGGCTGCCCCGACCACGGCACAGGAAGGGCACAAGGAGAAGGTTCTTTCAAACGGGCGCTGGGGGCAGCAGAGGAACCCGCGAGGAACGCGGCCGCTGGCGAAGGTTCCGACTTTGCCAAGCCCCGAGAAACGAAGAACCACATACCCAAGCCACAACGCTGCGGCCGGGACCCTCTCCCATCCTTAGGGAAGGGGACGCCGCTGAGCTTGGCCCGAGACGGAGGCTGTGCCACAGGCGTGCCCCGCCGGCCCGAGGATTCCGCGCCTTGCCCGCCTCTGGCACAGCCTCGCTCTGCGGCCCTGAGCCCCTGCCGAGGGAACCACCGGGGCCCGCCCCGCGGCTGATCTCAGCTTTCCCCGTACCGTGACCGTTGCTGGGGATCGTGTCCGTCTTCGGCGCCGCCGGGGCTCCGGTCGTACTAGTCCCGTACCAGACCGAAGCCGCCAGAGCTTGGGCCGCGGCCGCTCTTATTCGAACGGCAGCGCCCGCCCCCGCTGCTGCCCATTGGGCACCGCCGGGCCGGGGGGCGGCACACGGGCAGGCGGACCGCGAATCGCGGGGTCCGGCACACACGGAGGACTGTAGGAGAGAGTGCTCTGCCGGTCACCCGGACCCACGCGCGGCCATGGGCTACTGGGGGACACACGCAACAGTCCAAGCGAGATAAGCCCCAGTGTTGGGGGGGTTATAGGGCCAAGGGGAACACAGGCAGGGGCCACCCGTGAAGGTATACTGACACACATGGGACCACGAGGCTGTGTGGGAGTGTGTGTCTCAGCCCCCACTCAGAGGTGAGGACACAGGAGGACATAGAGGGTGTTGTGTGACACGTGGAGGGGGTTGTGTGGGCCACATTCAGGGCATGGAGTACTGGAAGGCCACAGTGAGTCAGGGGACACATGGAGGACTCCGGTGGTGTGTCACATGCAGACACCCCACTCTTCCCTGCAGTGCCATCTAGGCAGTGGTCCTGACCAGCCCCCAAACCTGTCCTGACCTACTAGTGGGGCCTCGTCTCACCTGGGGGTGTCCTGGGCTTCTCCCCATGGCCACAGCCCTATTTCATCCTGTAGAGGCCCAGAGAAGTTTAGTCATGGACTGGATTGTGGTGGTGCGTGTCCCTACCACCACCCAGGCCCCACCAAGACCTGCCCCACCAAGAAATGCTTGTTAGACCTTGGCCTTCACAAAGAGCACCAGGACTAAGCCCCTCTTGAGCTTATTGGATATAATCTGTTCCAAGGAACTAATAGATGTTTATTGAGCATCTGTTTTTTAATGAACAGACTTGGAAACTTATTTTTCTTGCCAAGTAACAACCCAAGTGGAACAGTATTTTTGTTGTTGAACTTGCAACCAACTAAAATTGTGGCCAGGATGGAAAATTACTGTGACTAAAACCCACTCTCTTGCGACTTTCTAGACAGCAATCCAAAGCGAGGCCCTTTGAGCTCTCAATTATAAAGGGCTAATGCATACTGAAGCCCACTCTCTAATGACCCTATAAACTGCAATCCAAAGGAAGTCTTACTGAGCATTCAATCCTCAGAACATTAAGAGAGCTAATGTTTATGTCTCAAACATAGATAATTGGATGGCTCTGGAGCCAAGCAAGGACTGTTGGTAATAAGTACTGTTGATATTAACACGCCATAAGAACAAGATGTGGCTCAAGAAGGGAGGCAAGGTGAGATACGGCAGCACTGGAAAAACATCCTTCTTGTAGTTCCTGCTGATAAGCACAAGACAGTAAAGCATAAGCACAGGAATGAGTGGCAGGAAGTGGGCATGGACTATAGGGTGGGATTAAGACCACCAAAGACCCCTAAACCGCTCTGACTCATTTCCAGGAAGACCTGAAAGAACAGACTGTGCATGATAACTAATTTGCATAGAAAATGAGAAATCGATCTTCAGGATGGGGAAACCTATCCATAAAAAGATACCCTGCAATTTCCATGCCAAGTGTGCAATTAACTAATAAAACTTTCTGATTGTTTGCAAACCCTCTGACTTTTGGCATATCTTTCAACCATGAGCATTTATGAATCTTAGGTGCTTCCTTCCCCTTAAAGGTGGGTCATCATACATTCCCTGTCCCCTTGTCCTCATGGCCCTGTGGGACACAATCAAAGAGGTGACAAGGGACAGACAGATGTGTGTACCCTCCCCACCAGGGTATGGCTCTGCCATCACGTCCATGCTGTGTTCGACAGAGAACAGTGGAGACAGGTACTGGATGAACATGGCTTTATCTACTGTGGCAAAAAAAAAAAATTTAAAAAATCAAAACAAAACAAACAAAAAACAACAAAAACCAAACAACCAAAATAAAGGTCTAAACATGTAAAAAGGAGAAGGGATGGTGATGGAGCCACCATGCCCCACGCAGAGCATCACATCTGCCTGGCTCCAGCCCACCCATCCTGGTGACCTGGCACACGGTGCTGACCTTGTACCAGCTGTTCCCTTTGTGCTTGTCCCTGTGCAAGGCAGCGTCCAGCTGACACAGCCTCCTCCCCACGCACACCCACCCACCCACGAAGAGGAGAAAGCCTCAAGCAATGCAGGTGGGCTCAACGTGCCAACGATGAGCGCCTTGGCATTTAGTAGGAAACAGGGTATCTGTCCAAGTTCTGTGGCAGCAGCATGGGGAGGGAAGGGATAAAAAGAGAAAAAAAATGGGGAAAAAACCAAAAACAACCCAAAGCGCTGAAGCAGCAGTGGTGGGGGCAGGTTCAGGGGATGCCAAACTGTACAACCAGTTCTTCTTTGGCGTCAACACGGATCTGTGAGAGTGCACTGAAGGCGTAGGCAGCTATCCGGGACACCTGCAGGCACGAAGACACGGCTGTGTCACCGGTGGCTACTGAAACTCCCAGCTATCCCAAAGAAACTGTTGCAGGAGATTAGCCTGCAGCCCTAACGAGTCCCTAAACCTGTCCTGGGCTTTGCCCCCACCTCTAATAAGGCTTTAAACCTGACCTAGGCTTTGTCCTCAGCTCTAACAAGTCGTGTCAGGGCTCTGGGCAAGCCAGGAGGGCATTACTGCTCCTCCAGGATGAGGATGTGTCTCAGGGGAGCATCGCAAGGGCTCAGGGCTCACCCCAGCCCTGCTCACCTGCTGCAGGTCTGAGAAGGGTACAGGGTCGCTGGCAAGCACTTGGTGCGGTTGGTTAGTCAGAGATGGCAGCAGTGGGAGCTTCTTCCAGTGCGTCAGGTTGTTGCTGAGCATGGCCAGGCGTGTGCTGTGAGGGGAGAGCAGCAAACATCAGTGCCATGCCAAGACATGGGGACATTCAGAAGATGGGTGCTGCACCCCCAGGCACCCGGCACCCCCAGGGAAGAAAGGGAGAGCAGTGGAGCTGTGCTCCCAGCATCCAGCCCTCTTCACTCCCTGCAGCAGGAGGATGAGGGAGCTTCCAGCTCTCCCATACAGGGCACCTTACAAGCAGAAGCAGTCATATCCAGCCTTGCACCATCTGCCCCAAGGACTGGGTGAACACAGGAGCCCTTTGTCCTAGGCTCTGCTGCCTGCACTGCCATGGGCCTTCCTTGAGCAGGTTGCACCCTGCTCTCTGAGATGAGGCAGCCCTTCCACATGCTGAATTCACTCCCCTAGGCCAAAACCCCTGGGACCTGCCCAGGGACAAACATGGCTGTGAAGGGACTACAGGCACCCCAGGGGAGAAGTGCAGGTCCCACCTGTACTGCCTGGCTCTGTCCATGTACTCATGCTGCTCCATGCCCTGGGAATCCGCTGCTGACACGTCGATGATGTTGCTGCAGAGACACAAGACAGTGGCTCCCACTGGAGACTCATTGCTCCCCCCGAGTTCCCTATCCATCTCAGAGTATCCTCTGACCAGGGCAGACAAAATCCAGCACCCACCAGTAGCCCAAAACAAACATCTCAAGGCCAAATTCGCCCAAAGAATGCTGTCAACTGGACACAAGTGTGCCAGGCTGGAGTGGCTGTTTGCCAGGAAGGAAATGCCAAGGACTGTTTGCCCACAGCTGCCCTGGGGCAGAGGGAGGCAGGCAGAGGCTGCAGGAAGCTGGGGGCTGGTCTAGGCTCTGGGGAGCTTGGCATGTAGCCACCTGGAAAAAAAAGGAACCACTGGGAGGACAATGAACTTGGCAGATGCCCTGAGAGCCCTGGTACTGGGCCCTGGGCTCACAGAGGACACAGGTGCTTGCCCAGGGCGCTGCTGCAGCCCCATTCTATGCACCCCACAGCAAAGCAGCACTCAGAGCCGCTGTGGCCCTGCATGCTGGACACACACCAGTGGCCGCTAGTTCCCCAATGTCAGGCCAGGGAACAGAGGAGCCTATGAACATCTCAAAGCCCTCCCAGCCAGGACACAGCCCTCTCCTGACACTGCCCCTGCACATTTGAGGAAAAGCCTCCTCAGAAGGGGATACTGTGCTGCTGCAACCCAGCCACTCTCTCCACATGCCCACGGACTCACTTTCTTATCCAAATCCCACCCCTATTTCCAGCCCAGCAGCCGAGGGGTTACCTCACATCTGGGGTCTTCTCTCTGTGTCCCCATGGGGCTCAATGCTGAGGGAGGGGGCTGTCTGAGGGCAGAGGGACATGGGGGGCTCTGCCACAGGTCCCCTCTTCTTCTCAGCACATATGGCTGATCAGCAGGGCCCACGGCCAGACAGCCCCCCAGCTGCGTACCACATCCAGGGTCAGCGAGGCATGCTACCTGCCCCATGGGCATGGTCTGAGGCTTACATGGCTGTTTTGGCAAGGATGGAGGACAGCATGGCCTGCTCATCGGTGCGTGCCGATGGGAGGTTGTGGTAGCTCTGCTCCGCTCCATTCAGCACCTTGTTGGGTGGGCTGGCTGCCGGCTCCAGCAGCCGCTTTGTCTCTTCTTCCTGAGTGAAAGGCAAGAGGAAAATTAGCCCTGGCTTCCCCACACCAGCACCATCAACCCCATGGGATAGTCTCACCCTTCCCTCACCAACCGAGAGGGCTCCCTGTGCATCCCAGTGTAACTCAGAACAGCCTCAGCTCTGCCAGGCACCTCTTTGCCCAATTCCTTTGCTTTTTCCCAGCTGAAGCCCGCCCAGCCACAAAGGCAGCAAGTGGCTGAAATCAGACAGCACATTTGGAGTGGCCAATCCTGCAGGCAGGAGTCTGCAGCCAGCATCAACCTGCATGAAACCTTTCAGCTAATGAGGACCTACCATGGCCCCACCCCTGACTGGGCACCACAGAGAGCCCACCCTGGCACAGCAGGGGGCTCACGTGAGCCAGATAAACTCCACCTGCTGTAGCCCAGGGACTAGGTGAGGTGGGGGGTTGCCAGAGTCACAGGGCATATTCCCCCACTCACTCCAGAAGGTGCAGAGCTGCAGCTGAGCCCTTGATCCTCTGGCTTTTCTGAATGATGCTGCAGGGGCTGTGAGAAGAGCCCAGTAGGGAGATCCCAGTAGGGGATCCCCAGTAGGGAGATCATGGGCGCAAACACCCAAGAGAACAAGATCACAGAATCAGTAAAACTGAGAAAGCGCTCTGAGCCCAACTGTTCTCCCAGCACTGCCAGAGGCCCTTTCTTCCTGTCCTGTTGCTTGTTCCCGGGGAGCAGAGACAGACATCCCCCACCTGGCTCCACCCTCCAGTCAGGGAGTTGTGGGGAGCGAGGTCATGCCTGGGCTTCCTTTTCTGCAGGCTGAGCTCCCTCAGCCACTCCTTCTGCTCCAGCCCCTTCGCCAGCTCCGTTCCCTTCTCTGGATCTGCTCAAGCCCTTCCATGTCTGTCTTGTCCTGAAAGGATGCTCAGCCTGTGACCCATGGTGAGCTGGGAGGGCAACCAGTTTTCCACACACACGGCCAATGGCATCTCCAGCTCCTCCGCAGGCAGAAGCTTCCTCTCCCCTTCCTCCTGCTGGGAAATGCTGCTGCGATACTCTAGCTTAGGCCCTTCTCCTTCCTTTCTCAGGACACAAGCGCAAGCCGGCTGGGCTCCCCCTGGGACGGGCTGTCACGGTCTAGCTCTCGCTGCACCCGGGGATTAAGTTTCGCGGAGCAGGTGACAGCCACAGTTCTGCCCCGGCCCCTGAGTTGCGCGGCAGTCACGCTGTCCCAGGAAGGAAAAGCTGGCGCTGCTCCCGCCGGTGCCGTTTGAGGCCTCGGACTTACACCTGAAGCGGGACGGTGGAAGGGTCTGGGAAGCCCCCGCCTCCCGCCCCCACGCGGCACCAGGAGGACACACGAGGCGTCACGACACACGCGAGGAACGAGTGACACGAAGGCGGCGACAGGCGGGAGCAGCGCTCAGAGACTGCCCGGGAGTGGGGAAGGGCCGGGCCCCGCCGAGGACGCGCGCCGCCTGCCCCCCGCGACCGGGAAGCTCCGGGGGAGCGGGCAGTGGGGCCGAGAGTCCCTCCCGGCGCCACCCCCGCCGCGGGCCTCGTGTTCCCCCGGCGCCAGGCCCACCTGGTCGGAGGCCTCGGCCTCGCTGCTATAGCAGCAACCCATGGCGAACGCGGCCCCGGCTCCGCACGGCCCCGCCGCGCGGTCACGTGAGCGCCGAGTCACCCCGGTCACGTGAGCGGCGGGAGAACACACGGCCACACACAGAGCCGCGCCCGCCGCCGGGAGCGCGCGCGGGCTGTCACGTGGGACGGAACGTTACTCGTACGTGGGCTACGTCACGCGGCCTTGCGGCTGTAGTCACGTGCTCTGGTTCCAGCGCACCGCTCCCGCCTCCCCCGCGCGCTCCCGGTGCGTTCCGAGCGCGCTCCCGCATTCACACGGCCTGCTCGCAGGGGCCCTAGTGTTCCCTGTGCCCCCAGGTTCCCAGGTCTTCCAGTACTCAGAATATAAAGTGGAGGCAAGAATGAGGGAGAGGGAGATGTCTGGAATGGTGGTGTTTGTCTTCCTAAATAACTAACATGTGATGGGGCCCTGCTCTCCTGGAATAGCTGAACACCTGCTTGCTCATGCAAAGTGGTGGCTTAATTCCTTGTTTTGCTTTGCTTGTGCGTGTGGTCTTTTCTTCCCCTATTAATCCATCTTAATCTCAACCCACGAGATTTCCAGCTTTTACCCTTCGAATTCTCTCCCTGATCTTGCTCATGGGGGAGTGGGCAAGCAGATGTGTTGGGCTTGCTGGCTGGGGCTAAACCACGACTGTCCTTACTTGTCACCCAGCGTGGGGCACTAAGGATTGAGATAACAACAGAGTAGGTTGGAAACAAATTTCATCCCAGCATTTGCTGTATTAGGTCCAGAGCTCTTGCATCCCCACTGGCCACAATGGTGCTTGGTCCATTCATGTGGTTATGGTACCTAACCCTGGCTCTACTCCTGTATGTGCTCCTCCAGGTGACCTTTTACAGAGCAGGGACAAGGATCAGCATTTCTTTGTTGCTGTGGGATATGAGTTTATGACACGATAACATCAAGGGCAATGAGGGTACTCTGGGGTGTGTATTCAGTGCTGGTCTCCTGCCCTTACTTCAGCACTACCTTTGGGAGTCCATTAATAACCATACCCAGTCTGGGGGGGGAACAGGGTAAGGATGATTTTCCCCCTTTTTCCCCCTTTTCCTCCTTCAGGCGTGTTACAACAGCGTTTGAGAGTTTTGAATTTCCTTTGGATGGTAAGGAAAGCATGTTCTTGTTGCAATGTCTGCTATGTGCAGTCCACACTGTGTTTAGAGGCAGAACAGAGATTTCCAAGGCCACTCAGAGATCTGTCCTGAGGGGGAATAGTCATGAGTGGCATGGCATATGCAAGAAAATTGGCCAGTTTTTTGAGAAATTCTCTGCTCCAGTGTTTTGGGAGTTCACTCCCGAACAACTACAGGACTCTGATAAAGTGGGAGAATATTTGCAAAGAGAATGCTGTGTCACCTCCAGAGATGAGCAACTTCCTGCAGTGTGTTGGGCCCTGGCTACTCCTTATTGGACACTGGTGGCCAACAGACAGCACCCTCAGGGGAGGAGGAGGAAACAGCAACAGGCACCATGGCCACGCCAACTGCAGCCAAACCAGGGGGACAAGCCATGCTGGCAGCAGTCGCCCCTGTATGGAAGAAGGAATCCAAGACAAAGTCAGTTGAGCTAGTGAGGGATGGCAAAGCAGGGCCCTCAGAACAGGAGCAGGAGGCAGGGCCGAAGAAAATCACCTGGTTCATGTCCCTGGGTGAGCTGTAAGATGAGTGAAAAGCCTCCAGTTAGGTGAGGCCCTGGTGACCTGGCTACCCCAGTGCTGGGATATCCTGGCCCATGATATGGAATGGGATGGTAGTGAAGCCAAGCAACTGGGATCTTTGTCCAGGGATGTGAACATTGACAAGGGCATCAGGAAAAGGACAAAAACTCTCAGGCTCTGAAGGCAACTCCTGTCAAGCATGAGGGAAACGCATTCTCTCAAGGGTGATTGAGTAGTGCACTGAGACATGTGGAACACCATGGAGCAAGGTACCCAGTATCTTGGAGATAATTAGCTGTGATGGAGGTTGAATCTACTAAAGGGATTCAAATAACAAAGTCCCCTTTAGGCCCAGGTGTCCAGTGTACACAGTCCTTGTGGCACAAGTTTGTACAGAGCACGCCGTTGTCATACGCCAACTCACTGTCGAGTAAATTGGCAGAGGGAGCTGTCCGGTATCGTATGTTGTCTGGAGGGGGGTCTTCCATGTGAATCTTTCTTTTCTTGTACCCTTTGTCATTAGTATTGTTGCTGTTTATTTTCTTATAGCCAGTGAATTGTTCTTACCTCAACCTGAGATCTTTACCTGTTGTGCCTCCAATTCTCCTCTCCATCCTGCCACCGTGCGAAGGGGGAGAGGAAAGCAGGGGAGTGAGAGAATGGGCATGGTTTGGAGGGTCTCGGTGGGGGCACTGAACAGGGGAGTACCATTCCTAAACCACAACAGATCCCATTGCCCCAACCCTCCACACCCCCAGTGCTCCCAATGCCTCCATGGTCCCTGGGCCCACAGTGTCCCCAGTGTCCATTGATTCTGGCACCCAGTGCTTCTGTTGCCCAGTGTGTCCAGTACCCAGTGTTCCCAGTGCACAGTGACAGGACTCCAGCTCCAGTATCAGCATCCCAGCCCCACGCCCCCTTGTGCAGCCCAGGACCATCCCTGAGCCCCAGCCTGGCCCCGTCTCCGTTGCCAGCCCCACTGAGCTGGTAACTGGAGCTCCGATAGCAGCTGCAGCTGTGGTGATACCATCAATAATTGAGTGGCAGCAGGGCTCTACGCAGGACTGCCTGCCTCTGCCTGCCTGGAGTGTGGGGACAGGTAGGTACCACCTCTATCTTGCCCTATCTTGTCACTGTGGCTGGGCACCCCCAACAGCTCCAGGTGTGGGGAGCAGGGTGTGAGGTGCAGAATATGGGGGATGGGAACAGCAAAGCTGGACCAAGGGGGAGTGGAAGGGGTTGTGCTGTACAAGGCCCCTCAGAGCAGCACAATCCCCTGGGATGCCAGCCCTTCCGACCCCAGTATCTGGACCCTGGCAGATGGGCCCCCAGCATCCCCAGCCCTGGCACAGGGACCTCCATAGCATCCTGGGGTGCCCCAGTCCTGCAGGCCCAGCAGCACTGGAGCCCAGGGAAAGGTACTTCCAGGGGGTGCACAGCACAGCCAACTCATGGCATGAGTGGGAGCTGTGAGGCTGGCACCCTGGGAGGACACCCTACCACAGCATCCCCTGTGAGGGGATAGATTTGCCTCATTACGGTTTAGGGCTCACAATGCTTCAACGATCTCTGTGCAGGGGAGATTTTAAAGCCTCGGCCCAAGGTTATGCTACTGATAGTGGTTCAAAGCCTCAGTCCAAGGTTATGCTACTGATAGTGGACACAAAGGGTGCAGAACTTCCCATTTGGCAGAATTCCCAAGATAAGTAGGAAACTAACAAAGTCAACTCAGCAACTGTGCAAAAATCACAGCCTCCCTCGCTTGTGATGGTGTCTCCGGCGATTGCCCTGGCCTTCCTCCCCTTCATTGTCACCCTGCTGATCCGCTACCGGCACTACCTGATGCTGCTGTACCGGGCAGTGCTGGTGGCCTGGCTGCGGGACTGGCGCACTGGCACCTCACGGGAGCAGCGTGCCTTCCAGTACCTGCTGTCCCATGCCATCCCTGGGGACCCCCACCACATCCTACAGACCTTCGATCAGTGGTGCTACCACTGTGAGCACCTCAGCTGTGTGGGGCCTGACAAAGGTGAGTGCCACCTTTACTTGCCCACGCCACACGAGACAGGGCACTGGACATGGCCATGGCACTAGTGACATGGCTGTGGCACTGTCAGCATGGCCACAGCACCAC
Source organism: Dicaeum eximium (assembly GCA_013396995.1). Taxonomy (NCBI): domain Eukaryota; kingdom Metazoa; phylum Chordata; class Aves; order Passeriformes; family Dicaeidae; genus Dicaeum; species Dicaeum eximium. Next base: position 145,431 of record VWZP01006237.1, read on the forward strand.
TGGCACAGCCATGGCACCATTGGCATGGCCATGGCACCACTGACACGGCTCTGACAGTATTGGTGTGATCACAGCACCATTGGCATGACGGTGGCATTGTTGATATAGCCATAGTATTGTTGGCATGCTTGTGGCACTACTGACATGGCCGTTGCACTGCCAGCACAGCCATGGCACTGTTGGTATGGCTATGGCATCATTGACCTGGCTGTGGCATTTTTGGCATGGCTCTCCTCCATCCCTCTGGGCTCTGGGAACTGCTTGGCACCTTCGCCCTGTCCCAGGCTGGGGTGGCACAGATTGGTGGGTGCTGAGAGGCACATGCCATGTCAGGGCGGATCGTGGAGCGGGTGCTGTTGGAGCGGGCACCACTACGGGTGCTGGAGCTGGGCACGTACTGTGGCTATGGCACCGTGCTGCTGGCACAGGGGCTGCCCCCAGGTGCCCGCCTCTACACCATCGAGGGAGACCCCCAACACGCTGCCGTGGCCGAGAAGGTCATCCGCCTGGCTGGCTTCAGCGAGCAGACGGTGAGCACCTGGGCACTGGGCTAAAGCCCAGCTCTGCATGTGAAACTGGGGAGGAGATGGGTGGGGGTTCTTTGCTGCTGTGGCAGGGACTGCAGTACTTGCTGGGTAGTATATGTGGGAAGAGAATGATCCTGTCCCATGTGGACCTCTCATCACCCTGTGAAGCAGGGTGGTGGGTAGGCGCCCTGACACCCTGCCCCAGTGACTGAGGGTGCTGCAGCACAGGTGGAGCTGATCGTGGGCCCCTCAGAGGAGGTGATACCCCGCCTGCGAGAGAAGCACGGCCTGATGAATGCCAACTTTGTCTTCATGGATCACTGGAAACGCTGCTACCTGCGAGACCTACGGCTGCTGGAGAGCCACCAACTGCTGGCTGAAGGGGCCACCATCCTGGCTGATAATGTCCTCTTCCCTGGGGCACCCCACTTCCTGCAGTATGCCAAGACCTGCGGCAAATACCACTGCAAGGTGCACCGTGCCAGCCTGGAGTACTTCCGCGCCATTCCTGATGGTATTGCTGAACTCCGCTACACCGGTACTCACTGAGCAGGCCGTGAGCTCCTGCCTTGTGCTGGCTTGTTATCACGGGAGTGCCAGGGCCCCAACCTGGCCTCAGCCTCAACATGGGCTCCAGAGGAAACGCAGTGGCTGCTGTGGTCTGTGGTCAGGCGCAGTGGGTAATGGGGGGGCTCATTCCCGTAGTGTTCCTGCCTGCACTTCACTGGGAGCTCTGCCAGGTGCACCAGTGGATGGTGGGGAGCACCCCCTGCCTGCCCTGGTGGCCTCAGACACCACATTTGGGGTTGTTTTCTTGAAAACTGAGTTTATTAGAAAAGATGTGTCAGCTCCAATATGCCAGGTGGCATCTCCCCTCTGGCTTCCCTGTGGGGCTTCCCTCTGAACCCTCTGCCCCACACAACACCCATGGCAGGAGGAGCTTCTCTGAACTGTCCCCCAGAGCCTTGGTGAGCAAAGGCTCTCCCCCAACCTCCGATTTGGTGTGGTTGTGGCAGAATCAGATCATCCACTGGTCCTGATCCTGCTCTGTCCCCTCCATGTCCACCTGAGAAAAGAAGAGGTTTGAGATCTCCCACCAGAGCAAGAACCCAACAGAGGGAGTGAAGGAGAGAAGACAGCCCCTGGAGCTCATGCTCAGGGTCTCACACACTTCACATCCCCTGCTTTGGGGTGTCACCCTATTTACCTCATTGATCTCCCCATCATCAGGAGACTCATTATAATCATTCATCTCGTCCATATCCTGCATGTCCTCATCATCTTCTGAGTCCTCTTCGCTGTCTTCATCATCTTCATCATCCTCCTCCTCCTCCTCATCATAGTGCTGTGGACACAACAGCTCCAGCAAGCCCATCTGCCCCTCAAGCCTTGTGGCAACCCCCCACTTCCCTGCCCACACACCCACCTCGGACGCTGGCTTTCCTATGGGCACCAAGTTGTTGTCCTTCTCAGCAATACTCTGGAGCTGGGGAAGGGAGAGAGGCGGGTGAGCATGCCGACAGCTCCACCATACCCCGGCAAACAGGCTGTTCTGGCTCAGCTGCCGGCTTGTGTCGCTTCCTGACCTTGCCTAGTTCCAGCCCGAGTCCTGCTGCCTTCCCCAGCCTGGCATCCCCCAGCCAAGCAGGGAAGAGCAGCTACAGACATCTGCCTGAATACTCTGGCACCAAGTAGGGTGGTCCCAATGATACTCTGGGGCTGAAAGGGTTCACGGTGTCCCGACGTGTGACATTAGAAGCCAAACACAAAGCTTATTTCTTTATAAAACAATAACCAAATCTGAGACATTTGATCAACCAGATGAACACAACCACAGCAGATAATTAAAGCTCAATTAAAATATGTCAGCACCTCCCACCCAGAGGGACTTGGAACCTCTTCTAAGTGCTGGGGTTTTAATTGACTTAAACTTTATTATTTAATTACAAAAACTTAATTACGGATATTTTTTTAAAAACTCTAATCAAATACATGTTCTTCCCCCCATACTCAGGGGCACTGCAGCACCAAACCACGCTCACAGCGCACAAACACTTGTCAGTAACCAGGATCAGAAATTGCTCATCGCCTCCCTCGGGAGATTAGGTAATTAATTAATTGGGAGCTGGTGCAGGAGCCGCGGTTTCAGCATCATCTTGTTAATTAACCCCCACACAATAAACGGGGGGTTCCGGTAATAGCCCGCACCGAGCCAGCGTGACACACCGATGAGGGACACGAGAGTAGCGGTGCCCGAGCCGGCAATCCCAGCCCAGGACGCTGAAACACGGGCACAGTCGGTGAACGCGCGGCGGGAGCGACGCACGGCAGGAGCCCCGTGTCCCGGGCAGCCCGCCAACTCCAACCCCGGGCACTGCCTCAGGGCCGCAACCAGCACCACGGCCGTGCCCGCTGAAGGAGTGAGGGCCACTTCCCCAGCCCCGAACCCGTCCCCGGCCTCCTGACACCCGGCCCCGCGGCCTCACATCTCCCCCCACCCTGGTGCCCACCCAGGCCTGGTGCTGCTGCTCCTGCTGCTGCAGCTCGGTCTCGTCAACGCACGGCCGGTCGAGGTTGAACCAGAGGGACTCGGTGTGGCGGGGCAGCAGTGAGGGGAACAGCGTGGACATGGCGAGAGCACCAGGGGGAGCACCGGGATGACCGCCGGGCCGGCGCCAGCCGCCGAGCCGGAACTGGAGTCCAACCCGGAACCACTTGAACCACTTACAGCGCAGCGGGCATGCGCAGAGGGAGTGCGGCTTTGCCGGGCGGGGCCGGGCCCACAAGGGGAAGAACGGGTGGGGCGTGGCCTAGGGCACCGTCTGGGGGCGGGGCGCCGTCTGATTGACAGGCGGTGTGCTGGGCCCCTCCGCGCGTCCGAGTGTGGGGCCGCTGTGACGGCCCGGGCATACGTGACCACCCCCGGAGTTATCTGTGACTCCCGGGGGGAATGTGACCCAAATGAGGGGGTATCTGTGATCTCCACGGAATATCTGTGCCCCCGTCGGGGTATCTCTGACTAACGGTGGATATGTGACCCCCCGGGTACCAGTGACCCCAGTGAGGAGGTATCTGTGATCATCATGGGGTATCTACGCTCCTTTGGGGGCAGCTGTCATCCAAGGGTGGAGTTTTCTGTCATCTGCGAAGGAGGTATTTGCGACCCCACCAGGGGGTATCTCCCCCCCCCCTCTCAGGGCATCTGTGACCCCCGGGGCATGTCTGGCCCCGACATCACTGTGACCTTGGAAGTATCTGCCCCTTGCAGAGTATCTTCCCTCCCTGCCACCCCCTGAGGCATGTCTCACACTGGAGGGTTTCTGTCCCTCCCGGGCCACAGGTGACTACTTTCCCCCAGGGTATCTGCTCTTCCCTCCATGGGGCATCTGTGATCCCCTGAAGTACCTGCAATTCAGTAAGGGTACTTGCCTCAACCCTGTGGTCATCTGTCACCTCACAGGGGGTACCTGTCCCTGCCAGCAACATCTCTTACCCACTGTGGTGTTCCCCACCCCGGTCACTCATAGGGACCCTGTGTGTTGGGGGGGCCAGGTTCTGCCCCTTGTGCTGGTGTGAGGGGATCAGGCCACCTCCTATGGGAGGGAAGGAAAAACAACCATAGGTGGATTTTTGGCTGGTGCTGGCCCCAGCCTGGCGCCAGGAGGGTGAATCCCAGCTGGATATGGGGCTGGTGGGGGGCCAGGATGGGCACGAATGTCAATCCAGGACACAGCGGGGTGCCAGGGCGGGGTGCACTATCTCCTCAGTGCCCTCAGTGCTGCCCAATCCGCTTCATTCCCATGTCCCGTGATCAGTGGACAAGGGTCGTGCTGCACCACGACCTTTGAGATGAGCTGTGCTCGTCCCATGGCACCTGAAGCCCAGCTGCCCCCCAGGTAAGAGCCCCAACCCCCTGGCACCCCCCAGGAAAGATCCCTGACCCCACTGTCAGTGGTCCTGGGCAGTGACCACGTGCTGCCACACTTCCACATGCACAGTGGGGGACTTTGTCCCTGCTGTCACTGCATCTCTGAGTGCTGCCGTCCTGACCTGCTGTTGCCCCGGCAGAGCGATGGCAGCAGTGTTGGCTCTGCTGGTGCTGGTGGCCTGGCCAGCTGCCACTGCAGCAGTGATGGTGACGCAGGACTCGCTGCTCAACGTCTGCCTGGATGCCAAGCACCATAAAACAGAGCCTGGCCCTGAGGGGCAGCTCTATGGGCAGGTATGGTCCTCATCCACTGCACCAGCACCCACTGGTGTCACTTGCTGTGGGGTCACCAGGATGGAGGCTAGGGGGCTCTGTGCCCCAACATTAATTCCATCACCCAGTGTCACCCATGGGCACTGGTGCTGTCCCTGGACCCACAGCAGGTCCCAGCTGAGCCCTGGTGGGTTCTGATGGGTCCCAGCTGAGCCCCGGCTGCCCCGGTACAGTGTGTCCTCTGGAAGGACAATGCCTGCTGCACTGCCAACACCAGTCTGGAAGCCCACCGGGACCGGTCCTACCTGTACAACTTCAACTGGGACCACTGTGGGGTCATGCCAGAGAAGTGCAAGCGCCACTTCATCCAGGACACGTGTCTCTATGAGTGTTCCCCTAACCTGGGGCCGTGGATAGACCAGGTAGGTGCAGACCCCACCCTCACCCACCCACCAGGATCTCTGGGGTGAACTGGGGGAAACTGGGTGCCCTGCAGGCAGACACTAGCTGGCGGAAGGAGCGGATCCGGGATGTGCCGCTGTGCCGGGAGGACTGTGAGCAGTGGTGGGAGGATTGCCAGGATGCAGTCACCTGCAAGGTCAACTGGCACAAGGGCTGGAACTGGACTACAGGTGAGTGGGGGTTGCAGGGCACCCCTGCATCATGCCTCGAGCTTCCTGTGGGTCGACAGTCACCCTCCAGCTTCTGTAGGGGAGGTTGTGTCCACCCTCCCTGGTGGCTGTGAGTGGGTCCAGGGGTGTGAGGGTCCCCATGGGGTGGGAGTGGCAGCCAGGTGGGAGTCCCCTGTGCATGTGAGTGGGTCAGGAGGTGTGAGGGTCCTCATCAGGTGTGGGGTGGTGCGGTGGTAGACCCTGTGCTGTCTTGAGGTCAACTCTCTCTTCCCCAGCAATGCCAGTGGGACCCATCTGTACCCCATGCACAGGGGAACAACACCCATTTCTCAAAGCC
>VWZP01006237.1:153517-171350 GCA_013396995.1 Dicaeum eximium
GACAGCGAAAGCGTGGCGGGGGCCTACGCGCTCTGTCTGCTGTGAGTGGGGTACCGGCGGGGGGGTGCCGGGGGGACACCCACGCGGTACCGGGGGCGCATGGGGGGATATCCGGGAGCGGCCATCGGTGGTGACTGGAGGGGGTGCACCGGGAGGGGACCGACGCGGAGCTGGGGGAGCTGCGGGGAGGGTGTCGGGGGGAGGACCGGGGGCGACCCTGAGAGAGCAGCAGGGGGGAGCTTGGGAGAGCACCAGCGAGGTACCGCCGGAGCTTTGGGGGGATCCCGGAAGAAACGGGGCGGGGGTACCGGCGGAGATTCGAGCGTAGGGGCGGAGTGTTCAGGGCGGCACCAGAGAGGCCTCAGGGATGGTCCGAGGAGAGCAAGGGGTCGGGAGGAGAGTCGGGAGTGGGTCCCGGGCGAGCAGCGGGGAGGATTTGGGGGACCGCCAGCGAGGTGCCAGGGAGACACTAGGGCGTCATGGTGGGGTCACTGCAGGGATTCAGGGGAGCAGTGTGGTACGCAGGGCGGGTGTCCAGGGAAGCACTAGCAGAGGACCGGGAAGAACTGTGGGAGAAGCACAGAGAGCGAGGGGGGAAGGGCGCCAAGGGAGGACTGGCGGGGGAAGCAGTGGGGATCCCTGGAAGAGACCTAGGGGAGCATGCAGGGAACATTGGGGGCTACCAACACCAAGAGAGCAACAGACAGAGGGGGAAAGCCGCCTGAGGGGATACAGTGGACATGGGGGTCTATAGTACTGTGGAGGTTGCTGGGAATTTGGGCACAGGGAGGCTGGGAGAGCTCTGGTCAGTGGGTGCTGGAGGGACACAGACACGAGGAGACCTGGGGGTTCAGAGGAGCACTGGCATTTCTGGGACACAGGGCACCAGGGGAATGGCACCTGCTGTGGCCTGGGTGTCCCAGGAGACCAGACACCAACAGACTGTGGAGGGGCTGGGAATCTCTGGGCACTGGGGAGATACTGGGCTGATTCCAGAGGGGCTGTGTCACCCACCCTTGCTACCATCGGGGTCTATGAGATGGGAGCCTGGCCCCTACCCCACACTCTTGGGGTTCCTGAGCCTACCCACGGCACTGGGGGTCTCCAGCTCCTGCCCTCATGTCTGGGGGTCCCCAACCTGGGAAGGGAGGGCAGCTCTATGCCCTTGAGTTGTGCCATGGAACTCCACAGCTCCCAGCATGTGCCAAGTCACAGGTGAGTGCTGACAGCCCTGGGGGTCCTGAAGTGCCTTTGCCCAGTGGTGCATTCCACCATACCTAGGGCCTCTGGCACCTCGTGCTGGGATGCTCCTGGAGCCTGCCACTGGCTCTGCTCGAGGCTGGCTACTTGTGGCAGCACCTGGACCTTGATGTGGTTGTGGCATTGTGGTGAGGGCACTTGAACTCAAAGCTTTTCTGTGCCCTGAGAGCCTATGGGAGAATTGGAAGTGCACTATGAGCTAGCCTGCCCTGGCCTGGGGTTGCTGTGTGCTGGTGCCACGTGCAGGAGCCAGGCATGCAGCTGCCATGGTGGCATGGCTGTCCTTCCCTGTGGACAGTGGCAAATGCAGTTTCCCAACCACACGGGCACAGCGTGGCTCTGGGCACTGGCTCCCCACCACAAAGCTGGGCTGGCAAGCAGCACTAGGCACAGCACTGGGAGAGCACGCGATTCCAGCACTTACTGGTGCCATATGGCTGGAGGGCATTGTGGCAGTAGTGTGGGTAATAGGGGGCTACAGATGGCATTGTGGTGCGGGTGCCTGGGTAAGGTGTGTCTGTCATTGATGTCTTTCACTGTCTGGTGAGGAGGCCATGGGTGCCATGTGGCTGGGCTCTGGGATTGGGACCACACAGCATGGCAAAGCCCGTCATGGGGATGCCAGTTTGGGAGGCTGCACTCCAACAAGGACTATTGGGAGTCCTTGGTGCTGTGATGTCACCAGGCACCCCCATTGCCAGTGAGTGGGTGGACAGTGGCCATTGGCCCCAGCTATTGCTGGGGACCTAAAAATAGCTGCAGGATCAGGAGGAGGAAAGGGAACTGCAGCGGGATCCTGGCAGCGTCAGCTTCCTTTAACCCTCCGGCCAGTGCGCCATGGACTCACTGGGCTGGATGTGGCACACCGGGACATCTCACTGTGCCCTTGCCATGGCACGCTGGGGTGTCACACCTGTGGCCTCACTGTTGCATATTTGGGCATCACTGGAACTCACAGTGCTAGCATATGGCAGTGGCACCCCAGAGTGTGCTGACATCACTGGCTGGTGAGCAGTGCTAGTGGGGACAGTCCTGGTGTGGTGTCCCACAGGAGCGTGGGGGCGTGATCCAGCCTGGGTCACTGCCAGTTCATGGGGGACACCAGTGCCAGGGTGATGCCAGTGGGCATACAGTATCCTCCTTGCCAGGGTGCCCACATCCTGCTCTCCTGGTGCCTACAGCACCATCCTGTAGGGCCCCCCATAGTGGATTCTGTCACAGAGCAGTGGGGATATGGGGTGTCCGCTCTGCTGGCAGGGCAGTGGCAGGGTGCTGGTTGTGCATCAAAGTCGACAGGGGAGTCCCGTTGATAAAGGCTCTTTGTACCCAAGCCCGGTGCTCACTGGCTCCCCCCCCACCTCCCCTGCCGTCACTGCTCACCAAAATAGCATCGGACAACGGCACAGGCAGGACTGGGCAGCCAGGGGGCCCAGCAGTCCCCCTCCACAGTACCACCCCCTGTGCTGGGTGTCCCTCCAGCCCACTCGCCAGTTATCCATAGAGGTTGATTTCCCTTGATTTCCCCCGCAGCTGAGATTCCTCCTAAGGGTCGTGCTCCTTGCCCCTCCAATTTGGAGTTCCACATACTGGTGCTGTGCTGGGGTTCCTCTTGCACCCCCCCATCACACCTCCACTGATGTACCTGTTATGGAGAACTTAATTGTGTATTAATACTTCTCACAGAGACCCCTTATGCTACCCTCGTTTGGGGGTGTCTCTTTGTGCCCCCCCATCCTACCAGCTGGGATTCTCTTACAGATTCCTTTAAGCTGGGAACCCCTGATCCCTTCACCCACCCTAGCAGGGTTTTCCATACAGCCCCCCATAGTGGATTCCCATTCACACACACACCCCCCCCCCCCCTCCACTTGGAGAGTTCGCTACGGCCCCACCCTCCCAATGACCCATGACTGGGCATTGGGGCACCTGGGAAGACCCCAGCGATGCTGGAGTAGGTCATACCTCCAGAGGAGGCAGGAAAAATGGAGTACCTGGCACTGCAGGGAGTGTGGTGGCACCAGGGGATCTGGTGCTGTGGGGTGGTGGCAAGGTAACTAGAGCTGTAGGGTGAACCAGGGGACCTGACAGTGTGGGGTAGGATGTGGGGGCATGGCACCCTGCCCAGGGACACGGCACAGCATGGGGGGATGGATGCTGCCTTGTCCCAGTCCTCCAGCCCTGTGTCGAGCTGCCACCAGGGCAGGGGGCACAGCAGCTGAGTGGCCCTGATGTGGTGACAGCAGCCTCAACGCGCATTCATAGTGACCTCTGTGGCCAGAGGCCAGCTGAGGAGTCACGGTCCCTGCTGACAGCCCTGGGACCGTGGCGAGGTCTGGCAGTGCTGAGGCTCGCTGTCTCCTGGGACAGGATGTTCCAGTCCTGCTCCTTGCACCCACTGATGTTGTCACCCCATCTCTTAGCGCTGCCCGTCACCCCCTGCCCTGGGATCACGTCCCTGGTTCCTGTCAGCTTCCACTGGAAAATAAATTGTTTCCTGGTGTCCTGGCTGCCAGATCCTGCCTGCGTCTGCCAGCTCCTGCCTGTGCTGTGTGCTGGAGACAGTGCCTCTGGCACAGACAGGCAGTGCGGCAGAGACAGCAGCACTGCCAAGGACATAGTGGTGCCAATTGTGGGGTCAGAGCAAGCAGGAGAGTCAGACTCTCAGCACCCATCCTGCAAGCATTTTCCCATGGGTTTTCCATGGGTTTCCTTGTCAGCTCATTGCATTCCATGGTGAATAGTGGTATTGGAGCTCCTCACTTTTGGTGCTGGTGTAGTAGAGGTCTGACTGGATGAGTATTGGGTATCCCTTTGGGGCTGGCAGGGCCCATGCAGGCAGGTGAGGGGACACTACCCAGCCCTCCAGCACCATGGTGCCCTTTCCTCTGCCACAGGTTCCAGAAACACGTCCACACCTACCGCATCCTGCCAGACGAAGAGGATTTCCTGGCCGTGCAGGTGGGCAGCGCAGGCATGGGACACGCTCTGGCTCATGGGGCAGTGGGGGGTCTCCAGCTCAGCAGTGATTAGTGTTGACCTTGTGCTGTGAGTTTGCCTGTCTCTCTGGCTGTGCTGGGTGGCTGTGCCAGGCTCAGCCCTGGCCCAGTGCCATGTGCATGCCCATCTATGCTGGGTGGCTTGGCTGTGCCTGTCTTGGCTGGCTGTGGCACTGGGTATTTTTAGAGCAACAGAACCCTCTTTGTGCTGGCCAGGCAGACAGGAAAAGCTGCCCGTGGGAGGGAGGAGGCCGAGGGATGGCTGCTGCCTGCACCCTGTCAGCCCACCTACCAGCCCTGCAGGCCCTGTTGCAACAGGCCCTGCTCCACACCGTGGGGCTGTGAGATCAGCCCCCCATCCTGCATGGGGGTCCCTGCTTGGAGGGGGTCCTGCATGGGGGTCCCTTCCTGGGAACATCCCCGCATGGTGGCAACTCTGCATGAGGGGATCCTTGCATGGTGTTATCCCTGCCTGTGGGTCCTTGCATGGTGGTCCCTGCCTGGGGAGACTCTTGTTTGGGGACATCTCTGCATGGTGGCATCCCTGGATGGTGGGTTCCCTACTTGGTGGCGTCTCCACCTGGGGGGGTCCAGTGATGCTGGCTGCAGGCGCTGATGGTCCTAGTGTCCCCATGTCCCCACAGACATCACAGGGGGTGCAGGTGCGGCGCTTCAAGACGCTCAGCGAGCTGATTGCCCTCTACCTGCAGCCCAACCAGGGGCTGGTCTGCACCCTACTCTTCCCTGTCGAGAGGGAGAAAGAGAAGGAGACCGTGGAGGACAGGGACTACTCAGGTATGGCAGGGTGACATAGGTGAGTGAATAGGGTCCTGAGACCGGTGGGGTGGTGGTGACTGGCCCTCTCATTACCCCATTGCAGATGGAGAGGATGAGAAGCCGCCATTGCCACCGCGCTCTGGCTCCACCAGTTTCTCTGGCACCTCAGTGGGGCTCAGCCCCACTGGCCTGGGACCATCTGTGCTGGAAGGGCCAGTGGAGAGGTGACGGTCTGTCTGTGTCCTGCCTGTCCCCTGTCTGTCCCCTGCCCCTGCCTGCTGGCTCTCACCCCCTGGGTGCTCTCTCCGTAGCACTAATGGGCTCAGCAGCATCTCCCATGAGTACCTGAAGGGCAGCTACACCCTGGACCTGGAGGCAGTGAAGGGAGGGGCCAAGAGCCTCCCCCACCTCAACAAGACCCTTGTTACCTCCTGCAAACGGCTGCACAGGTGAATACTGGACACTGGGACAGATAAACAGACGGAAGGATGTTTGTGTCACCCAGTGAGCTAGCTCCTCTTGCTCCTCCAGTGAGGTGGACAAGGTGCTGGCAGGACTGGAGATCCTCTCCAAGGTGTTTGACCAGCAGAGTTCCCCCATGGTCTCCAAGATCCTGCAACAGGTAAAAGGAATGTGGGGACACATCAGTGGCAACCCCCCACCATAGACTGCACCCACAGACCCCACCATGGCACTATCCATAGGTGGTAGGAAAGCCTGTGGAGAAACACCTACCTACCCCATCCCAGATTGCTAATGGGCTCTGCCACTTGGGGTGGGGGAGGCTCTGGGGTGGGTCTGGGGTTCACATCCCATTGCTGGGATGTCCTGTTGGGGGTTCCAGACAGCAGGGCAGAGTGGAGAGCAAGAGCTGGAGAACCTGGTGCTGAAACTCTCTGTGCTGAAAGATTTCCTGTCCTCCATTGAGAAGAAGGTAAGGCTGGAGATGCAGGGGTGGATAGCCTGATGGGGGTCTTCTGAGGGGTCTGGATGAACTGGTGGGACTGTGGGGCTGAGGGCACTTGTGGGACTGAGGCAACTGGCACAGATTGCTGGGCTTGGGGAGCTGGGGAACTGGGGATGGGCTTGTGGCATTGAAGCACCAGTGGGACTGGGGAGGGCCAGTGGAGCTGGCAGTGGTATGGCTCAGGGGGCCACTGGGGCCTTGTGTACTGTGAGGGCTGGTGGGACTGGAGAGGTTGGTGGAGCTGGGGGACTGGTAGGCTCTCAGCTGTTCTTGCTGGGGCTCTGGCAGGCACTGAAGGCCCTGCAGGAGATGAGCTCGGCCACCCCCACCACCCCCCCTCAACCTCTCTCCTGCAAGGCCAAGAGCATCCCAGTGCAGACCTTCGAGGTGAGCCCTACCCTACCCCCTGCCCAGTTTTGGAGTTTTGAGGGGATTTCAGCATCAGCTGAGTACCTCTGGTGTGACACTGAGGGCACAGACCCCTAGGTGTCTCTGGGGGAGGCCAGATGCTAGATTGGGTGCTGGGGTGTACCCTGTGTCCTCTCTCATCCCAGTTTCTCCTGACAGGTGAAGCTGGATATCACCCTGGGGGACCTGACCAAGATTGGGAAGTCACAGAAGTACACGCTGAGCGTCGACATGGAGGGGGGTAAACTAGTGGTGCTGAAGAAGCAGAAGGATTCCCAGGAGGACTGGAACACCTTCACCCATGACAAGAGTGAGAGGGGAGGTGTTTGGCGGGGCCCCAGCATCCATGGGACTGCCTTTGTGCTGGGGAGCGTCCCTGTGAGGTTCAGTGGTGGGCTGGAAGCGGGGGGATTTCCTCATGCTGGGGGTGTCCCCATCTTGGGGTCCCCCAAAGCATGGACTGGGCGGGGTTCTAGCACCCAGCTAGCACCCAGCACCCTCCCAGCTCTTGCTACTCTTCCCCAGTCCGGCAGCTGATCAAGTCACAACGGGTGCAGAACAAACTGGGCATCGTTTTTGAGAAGGAAAAGGATAAAACACAACGGAAAGACTTTGTTTTTGTCAGTGCTCGGGTGGGTAATGTTCAGCTGGAGGCGGGCAGGGGACGAGGGCTCCCTTGAAGGGATGGGGTGGGACAGGATTTAACCCCTGGGCCCTGGTAGGGCTCAGGGACAGGTTCTGGGTACTGGTGCCTGATGGCTGGGTGATGTCCCTTGGGTGGTCCCCCATGCCCAGAAGGTGCCAGCTTTGGCTGGACCAAAGCAGGAGGGCTGGAGAGGGTTGTGGGGAGCCCCTCTACCCCCGCTCACTGCCCCCTCCTGCAGAAGCGTGAGGCCTTCTGTCAGCTTCTGCAGCTGATGAAGAACAAGCATTCTCACCAGGATGAGCCTGACATGATCTCTGTCTTCATTGGCACCTGGAACATGGGTGAGAAAGGGCCAGGGGCAGCCCACGATGGGGTGTCAAGGCCCTGGGGTCCCCCTAACTGTGCTGTCCCCCCTGCAGGCAGCGTTCCTCCCCCCAAGAATATCACTTCGTGGATCACCTCCAAGGGGTTGGGCAAGACCCTGGATGAGGTGACGATGGCCATACCGCATGACATCTACGTCTTCGGCACCCAGGAGAATTCTCTGGGAGACAAGGAATGGGTGGACTTTCTGCGCACTGTTCTCAAGGACTTCACAGAGGTTGAGTACCGCCCGGTAAGAACCAGAGAGCCGTGGGGGCTGTGGGGTGCAGACACTGGTGGGTGGTGGAGGTGTGTGATGCTCGGTGTCCCAGGGGTGGCTGTGCTCTGGCTTTGTGACACCGTCTGTTCTGGGGTGCTCTCATGGTGCTGGGTGGCTGTGGATGCTCCAGGTCTGCTGACACCAGGTATTTTTGGGTGGTCTCCTGGTGCTGGGTAGCTGTGGATACTGATTGATGGTGGTGGGATTCCATGGGGAACAGCTCTTGGTGGGAGAGGCTGAGATGAAGCAGTAATGAGCATCCCCTGTGGTCACACCAGAGGGGCCCCCATGACTCCAGGGGGCCCCAGCACGTGCTGGCGGGGGGCTGAGGGTGCTGGTGCCCACAGGTGGCCATGCAGTCCCTGTGGAGCATCAAGGTGGTGGTGCTGGTGAAGCCAGAGCACGAGAACCGCATCAGCCATGTCAGCACCTCCAGCGTCAAGACAGGGATCGCCAACACCCTGGGTAGGGGGACACAGGGGATATGCACTGCACTGGGGGGAGTCCTGGGATATCTGAGCTATGGGGGGGTTCTGTTGTTGCATGAAGAAGACTCTCAGCATGTGTACCTTGCATGATGAGGAGTCCTGGTATGTGGGCATTGCATGGGGAGGGGTCCCAGTGTGCGTGTTGCACAAGGAGGGGTCCTGACGTGTGTTGCACATGGTGGGATTTTGTTGATGCACAAGGAGGGGTACCAGAGCATGGGTGTTTCACGAGGAGGGCTTTGTGTGCAGTGCACAGGGAAGGTTCTGGGAATGTTTGCATTGCATGAAGAGGCCCTGTATGAGTGTGCTTTGCATGAGGGGGACTCCAGGGGGGTGTGTTTCATGAGGAGGGCTCTCGGCGCGTGCCAGGCTGCACATGCCCATGCTGGCTGGCCAGGTGGGGACTGTGCCCCATCACTGTGACCTGGGGCCAGCTGGGTGTCCGTCCCTGAGGTGGAATCAGGGGTTGCCTGATCCCATCCCATGTCCCCATTTCCTCACAGGGAACAAGGGTGCTGTGGGTGTCTCCTTCATGTTCAATGGCACCTCCTTTGGCTTTGTCAACTGCCACCTCACCTCTGGCAATGAGAAGACGGCACGGTGAGCAGCCCCACCCTGGGCTGGGCCGGAACAGGGCTGTTGCTCCTGTTCTCATGTCTGTGATACCCTGTCCTCATGTCCCCTGCTTCAGGAGGAACCAGAACTACCTGGACATTCTGCGCCTGCTCTCACTGGGGGATAAGCAGCTGAGCTCCTTTGACATCTCTCTTCGGTTCACCCACCTCTTCTGGTTCGGGGACCTCAATTACCGCCTAGACATGGACATCCAGGTCAGGGGAAGGGGTGGGTGGGGGTGGGAAGGCAGGTGGGGGTTTCAGGGTCCCCCTCCCAGCCCAATGCCAACCCCTTTGTCCCCGCAGGAGATCCTCAACTACATCAGCCGCAAGGAGCTGGAGCCGCTGCTGAAGGTAGATCAGCTCAATCTGGAGAAGGAGAAGCACAAGGTGTTCCTGCGCTTCGGTGAGGACTGGGGGGCTCCAGGAGGGTCTGGTGCTGCAGCCCCTGCTGTCGGGACTGTCCTGACCCACTGCTGTTCCTGCAGGTGAGGAGGAGATCACCTTCCCCCCAACCTATCGCTATGAGCGGGGCTCCCGGGACACCTATGTCTGGCACAAGCAGAAACCCACAGGGGTAGGTGCTGGGGCAGGGGGAGGNCCAACGTGCCATCCTGGTGCGACCGCATCCTCTGGAAGTCCTATCCCGAGACTCACGTGAACTGCAACGCTTATGGTGAGCAGTATAATCACCCCAGCACCCTCGTCTCTGTTCTGGGGATGGTCCCCCCCTCCATCATGACTTCTTCTCCATCCCCACTGGCTGCAGGGTGCACAGATGACATTGTCACCAGTGACCACTCACCCGTCTTCGGCTCCTTTGAAGTGGGAGTGACATCGCAGTTCGTTTCCAAAAAAGGTGCCTATGCCCAAGGGGATACCTTACTGTCCCCTGCCCCTCCATGGTCCAACCTCTCACTCTAAATGGAGAGGTCCCAGGGGGATTCCAATGCCTTGCCTCTCCATGGAGGGCTCTCCAAGTCCTCAGAGCAGGCATACATCGAGTTTGAGAGCATAGAAGCCATCGTGAAGACTTCCAGTCGCACCAAGTTTTTCATCGAGTTCTATTCTACCTGCCTAGAAGGTGAGGACAGTGGGGGGGAGGACAGAATGGCAGTGGGGGGTCCCAAAGGGCTTGAGAGGGGTCCCAGGAAGCTCATGGCATCCTGGGAGGCTCAAGGATTGATGCCATGTCCCACTACCACCACAGAGTTCAAGAAGAGCTTCGAGAATGACAGCCAGAGCAGTGACAACATCAACTTCCTCAAGGTGCAGTGGTCGTCCCGGCAGCTGCCTACGGTGAGGAGGGGCTGGGGGCTGACAGGGTGGGTGCTGGGGGAAGCTGCAGACAGGGAGACTCCCACTCAGTGCCAGCACCTCATTCCCTTGGCCACAGCTGAAGCCCATCCTCTCCGAGATTGAGTACCTGCAGGACCAGCACCTCTTGCTCACCGTCAAATCCCTTGATGGTTATGAGTCCTACGGTGAGTGTCCGCTCCAGCACCATGCCAGCACTGGGGAGTCCATGGGGTGCAGACCCCCAACCTCCCCCACTATCACCCCCAGGGGAGTGTGTCATTGCCCTAAAGTCGATGATTGGCAGCACAGCACAGCAGTTCCTCACCTACCTGTCCCACCGCGGTGAGGAGACTGGCAACATCCGCGGATCCATGAAGGTCCGGGTGCCCACAGAGCGCCTGGGCACCCGCGAGAGGCTCTATGGTGAGAACTCCTCACCCCAGGGGCGATGGGGGGGACAGGACTCCACCGCTGAGCCCCTGTTCCTTGGCAGAGTGGATCAGCGTCGATAAGGATGAGACAACAGCCAGCAAAGGGAAGGTGCTGCTAGGTGCCAAGGCCACCCAGGATAATGCCAAGTATGGGGGACAGGGCTTGGCAGGGTGGGGGGCACTGGTTCCTGGGGGTTGGGAGGCCTCAGGGATTCACCTGAGCACAGGTACTGCTCAGAGTATCCCTCTGGGTTGGTGTGTGGGAGACAGTCCTGATGCCAGTTCTGTGCCACACAGGGCAGGGGTGGGGGTCTGAGCCTCTGAATGTGTCTCTGGCTATGTTTTGATGGCTGAATCCCATCCTGGAGGGCAGAGCCCCTGGGGATCTGAGCTCTGATCTGGGCTGCTGAGACCCATCCCATGGGGTCTGAACCTGGTCCTGGGTGATCTGAGCCCTATCCTGGGGGTCTGAATCCCATTGCGAATGTTGAAGCCCCATGGGGCAGCCAACACCTCCTGTTGCCAGGTCTGTGGGGCGGAAGCCCACCGGTGCTGAGCCCCCCACCACCATCCTGGCAAAGCTCCCGGAGGAGCCCGAGAAGAGCAGCACCACAGCAGCACCGCGCCCCCCTGCCCCACACCGCAGCACCGCCAGGGATGAGGCCACCCCAAGCCGGTAGGGAGTATGGGCAGCGCTGGGGGGGAGGATTGCTCTGGGAGTGCCACGCTCACTCCTGTCCCCGTAGGTCCAAGGTGGAGGCAATGCCAGAGCTGCCAGGGGGTCCCCTGAAGAACAGCTTCAACAACCCAGCATACTACGTGCTGGAGGGAGTCCCTCACCAGCTGCTGGTACCGGGGGACCCCAGCAAGCTCCCCAAGGCCAAGGTGCAGCTGGCAGTGCCAGAGCGCTGCCAGTGCCCCTTGGCATGCTGTAGTGGGGAGAGTGAAGAGGAAGAGGACCTTGGCACCCTCAACCTGCCACCGCCAGATTTTCCTCCACCACCACTGCCGCGGGAGCTGGAGCTCCCCCCAAACGCCTTCTTTGGCACCCCCAAGGAGCTGCTGGTACCCAGCGGGTGTGAGGACCCCAAATCCCACCCTGCTGCCTTCGGAGAGGCTCCCCTGCCCAAGCTGCACCCCCGGCCACCCCCAGCCACTAGGGCTGGATTTGGGATGGAGGGAGCTGGTGGGATGCCTGTTACCGGGGGGCTACCTGCAGTTGGGGGGCTGCCCACCCCTGGGGGCCTGCCGGGAGGGATGCTGGATGATCGCTCCTGCTCAGTGCTGCAGATGGCCAAGACGCTGAGTGAGGTGGACTATGGGGGTGGGAAAGGGAGGGTGGTCCCCCCACCACCACTGCACAAGGGGGGGTTGCCTCCCCGCTGCCTGCACCCTGACTATGGCCGCCCCCTTGCCTTCCCTCCCCACTCCATCCAGGAGAGCATCCAGGAGGACCTGGCTGAGGAGGTGGGTGATACAGGGTGGGAGGGGGTGCTCAGCACTTCAGCTGGAGCTCCCTTTGGGGTGCCCCATGGTGCTGAGGCTGTTGGGGTGCAGGCGCTGGGCCGTGGTGTGGGCACTGTGTCTGGCGTGGGTGAGTGGCTGCGGGCGCTGGGGCTGGAGCGGTACGAGGAAGGGCTGGTGCGCAACGGCTGGGATGACCTGGAGTTCCTCAGGTGAGCAGCCCCCTAGAACTGTGGAAAGGGACCCCTACCCACTCCAACCACCACTCTGGCCAACCCCAGTGGGTCCATGTCTTCCCCAGGGGGTCACAGTGATGCCTGGGTTCTGGGGAGGTCTGTTGGGGTGCTGCCCTTGATGGTCCCCACTATCCCTGGCGGTTCCCCACTGCCTGCTGCGGATCTCCACTTCCCCTGGGCATCCCTGCTGCCCCTAGAGGGCTCCACAGCCCCCAAAGGTTCTGTGCTGCACTGGGGGAGCCATTGCTCTCAGGGATCCCTGCTGCCCCTGGGTGTCCCAGCTGCCCCAAAGTGTCCCCACTGCTCCCACGTGCCCTTTGCTTCTGGGGATCTCCATTGCCCCCCGGGGGTCACAAACACCTCATCAGGGACAGGACGGAGCCTGGATGGGCACCCAGCAACCTGAGTGGGGGCTCTAGCACCCCCAAGTGGGGACCCCACCCCACTGGAGTCTGGGGTGCCCCTCGGGGGCAGAGAGCTGCATATTTGTGCCTCATTCCCAGTGACATCACAGAGGAGGACCTGGAGGAGGCTGGAGTGCTGGAGCCTGGCCACAAGCGTGTCCTTCTGGAGAGCCTCCAGCTCCGCAAGTAGCTGCCGCCGCACATCCAGCATCCTGTGCATCCCATGGCCCAGCATCCCAGATCCTGCAGCCCTGCATCTCAGACCTTGCAGTTGTGTGTCCTGTGGCCCAGCATCCTGCATCCCACAGATGCACATCCTGGATCCCATGGCTGTGCATTCTGCATCCTGCTGCCACATATCCCGGACCCTTCATCCTGCAGCTGAGCATCCCAGACGCTGTGGCTGTGCATCCCAGATGCCCCAGATCCTGTGGCCACGTGTCCGCAGCCCAGCATCCTGTGGCCATGTATCCTGGGTCCCGTGGATGTGCATCCCAGATCCTGCAGCTGTGTATCCTGCAGCTGAGGATCCTTCATCCCACAGTCCCACATCCTTCATCCATTCATTCCACCATCACCAGCAGCAAGTGGGAACCCCATGACCTCCACAGCCCACCCCCTGAATGCAGGGTAATGGGGTGGGAAAGGGGAGTGGGGGGACAGGGGGGTGGTGGGTCCTGGTCAGATAATTTCACATGAGGGTCCCTACAGGGTGCCCTCACATTTAAGTTATTTTTTATTTATTGGGAGAGGGGATGGGGGAAGAGGTGTTTGGGGGTAACCATTGGGATCACCTGGCTCCCCCCATGACCTCTCACAGCTCTGAGCAAAGGAGGAGCCTCTGAGCAAAGTGCCTTCATNTGGGATGGGATGGGATGGGATGGGATGGGATGGGATGGGATAGCTCAGCCAGCCACCATAGACGACACTAGGCACAGCCCAGGGTCCCTATCCCCAACTCTAAGGATCTTGTCCCCACCGTGAAGGTCCCATCCCCACTGTGAGGGTTCCTGTCTCCACCTTGGGCATCCCTGTCCACACCCCAGGGCACCTGTCCCCCCTGAGGGTTGCAGTCCCCAACATGGATTTCCCATTCGCACCTTGGAAGATCCCCATCCCCACGCAGGGGGTGTCTGTCACCATCTCTAGGGGTCCCATCCCCTTGCTGGAGGTCCCTGTCCCAACTCCTGAGGATCCTGTCCCCACTGTGGACATCATATTTGTACACCAGGGGTTCTACCCCAACCCTGATTATCCCCATCCCTGCCCTGGATGTGCTGTTCCCACACTGGGGGTTCCTGTCTGTACCCCATGGGTCCCTGTCCCCATCTCTGGGGGTTCCATTTCCACCCCAGGTGTCCCTGTCTCCACCACAGGAATCCCTGTCACCATTCCTGGGGGTCCCATCCCCACCATGGGCGTCCCTGTCCCTGCCCTAGGAGTGCCTGTCCCCCATCCCTTGGGATTGTTTTCCCACCGTAGTGGTCTCTGTTCCCACCCTGGCAGTGCTGTCCCCACCTTGGGGGTGCTGCCCTCATCCCCAGGGGATGAGGGACCCACCCTGAGGGTCCATCCCACCCAGAGGTTCTGTCCCCAGGGGTCCTATGTTCCCCATACTGGGGATTCCGTCCCCACCCTGGGGTCCCTGTCCCCACCATGGGGGTCCCCATTCCCACTCTGAGAGTGCCTGTCCCCATGCTGGGAGTCCCATCTCCAGCCTGGGAATCCTGTGACAACAGAACCAGATCAGTGCCTTCCCCTAGAGCCCACCCCACACCACCAGTGCCTCCGGAGCATACCCCCCACTCCCACCCAGTTTGCCCATTAGGTACTTGATGGGTCTGTCCCCCCACCCGGGGGTTTGTGGTGCCCTTGGGGACAGCGGGGCTGGCAGCCAGGTCTCGTTGTGGGTGCTCAGCCCCTAGCCTTGGCAAGTGTCCTTCCAGGAGGGTCTCCAGGGTGGAAGTCCCCAGGACAGGGGTCCTCTCACTGTGCCTTCCCCACTGGGATGCTCCCTCCAGGCTCTCCCTGTCCCCAGGGGGGATGGGGGTGACGCTACCCCCAGACCCCCCAGCCCCTCACTCCGGCTGAGATGAAGGATGGGCCAGGCGCCCCTGGCATCCCCCAGCATCCTCCCTCTGTTACTGGGGTGTTTGGTGTGAACTTCCCCCCACTAAACCCCCAGCTCCTGTGCTTGGAGGTGTTTGGTAAATGTGGAGTGATTTTTAATCATGTTCATGCAATTGGTGTGGTAGAGCTCTCAGTGTCATGAGGCGGGGAAGGGCCTGGGAGGGGAGCAAGATGGGGAACCAGGGGGAAGAACTGGGTCCCAGCATAATCTGTGACCCCTCCAACCTGGCTGTACTGGTCCCAGCAAGGGGGGGACCAGGTCCCTTGTCCCCTTTCTGCCCATCTTGGGTACCTCAGACCACTCCCCCAATAACATGGCATGCTCTTTGTCACCATCCCAGTGCTTCCAAGACCTTCTTCATCATCACCCCCCAAACGACCCCTAGAGGCCAGGGGGGCTGTGTGGGGCACCCCTCTCCTCACCCCACTTGAGGGGGCTTCCCATGGAGTGCCCCTTCAGCTTCCTGCAGCTGCCTGGGGTCTTTGAGTGAGGGGCACCCAACATAAGCCCTAAGGTGCTGGGGGTCTGTAGCATCACCTGGGGGGTTCTGGTGGGTTTCAGAGGGTTCAGGGGTGAAGACTATGCAGCACCCCCACCCCTGCAGGCCTTGGTGGGGGGGGTTGCAACAAGGGCTGAGGGCCAGCAGCAGCGTCAATAAATTAAGTTTAATTTGGATTAGTGGCATTTGCAAACATGGGTAATAAATTACAGAATGGTTAAAAACCAAAAAATTAAAGAAAAGTGGGGAACCCACCTCGGGAGGACTGGGAGGGATACAGGGGGAACAGGGATGCATGGATGGGCTGCCAGCATCCTCAGCGTGCCATAAAACCCACCAGCACAGCAGCACCAGTGTAGTGGGTGGCTGGGCACAAGGAGCCCACCAGCACCACCCCTCCTGCTTCGGGAACCCTTTGGGAGGTCACCAGGTTGTGCAGGGGGGTCCCAGCTGCACCCGTGCCAGTTTCAGTAGGAGCACCCAAGCTGCTGCTGGCAAGGGGTCATGGCTGCTCCGAAGCATCCCACCGGCTGCTCCAGGGTGTCCATCCCGCAACACCCACCTCAGGGGGGCCACCTCACCCCTAGCAGTTCTGGTGCGCTGTCCCCGTTGGCAACGCCTGCTGCAAAGCAGCTGAAAACGGAACCTCCCAGCCATGCATTTACTCCCCGAAGTCTTCGGGGGTGGGGGTGTGTGTCTTATTCCTGCCAGGGTGCTGCTGGGGGGGGAATCCATGTCAGCAGGCAGGATCTGGGTGAAACCAACCCCTCCCCACACCAAGGGGAGTCTCCACATACCGGACTCCCTGGCACCGCACACCCCATGGACGCCAGAGGCTCCCCCATAAAGTGCTTCCGAGCCCAGCGGCACAGACCATTGAGGGGGCGTCTCCTGGGGCGATGCTGGAGCACCCGCAGTGCTGTGCGGAGCCCCACATCTGCCCCCAACCTTGGAGTGCACCGGGAGCCCCCAGCCCCGAAGGCTCTGCCAGGGGCACGCTGACCGAGCGTGGGGGTGGTGTTCCCCGCCTTGCACCCCCGTGGTCCCACAGCACCCACGGGTGTCGGCGGGAGCTGCCCCCACTCTGGGTCCGTCCCATCAGCGCGGGGTCCGGGAGGTGACAGGGGGCGGTCCTTGCTCCCTCTCCCCGTTTGCTGAAGCATCGTGGTTGGGTCCGTGGTGGGGGCGGTGGGTGGAAGGTGCAGGGTGGGGGCCGAGGGGGGTTTGGGGGACCAGCCGGATCCAGCGATTCAGCGATCAGAAGAGGTTTGTCTTGATGCCGTTTGGTTTCCGATGGAAGGAGGAGAGGACACCGGAGAAGGGTCCCGGCACAGCCTCGGTCGGCTGCCAGGCCTTCAGCAGCTCGGCCGTGTTGGGGGCACCGCTGCCGCCCCCCACCCCTGCCCAGAGGGGTGCCTTAAGGGGCTGGGGGGCATGGCCGGGTCCCAGGGGTGCCCCCGCGCCAGGGCTGGGGCTCAGGCTACCGCCGGGGCTTCCGATGGCAGCAGCAGGCAGGGACGCCGTGCTGTCTGGAGTCGGGCTGCAGTTGGATTCCTTGGATTCGTCGTCTTCTGAGGAGGAGCGTGGCTCTGACTTCTTCCCGGTGCTGCCGGTGCCACTGGCACCCTTGGCATTGGCCGCGCGCTCCTGCTTGCGGAATTTGGCTCGGCGGTTCTGGAACCACACCTGGAGGAGATGGAGGGGATGGGAGCACCCTTTGCCACAGTCCCTGGGGATTCAGGGAGCCTGTGGGTGCACGCAGCGCTCCCAGGTTCCGGGGTGGGTCTCACAACCCTCCATTCCCTCAGGGGAAATGTCTTCCACCAGAGGGATCTAGGTATCCACAATAATGTGGATTTGTGAGGTTGCTGCCAGGCACTGGCATGTGCTCTGGTGTTGGCAGGGGAGGGAAATGGGGAGGGGACATTGTCACACGGCACCCACACCTGCTTCTTGTGCGGCCAGAACCCACCTCACGGCCTATACCCCCAGCTTCCCAAGGTGCCAGCAGTGGGGTCCACTCACCAGCTCCCCAGGAGGGAGGGGCCCAGCACCCCCACTCCTGTGGGTCCCTACATTCCTATGTGGACAGATGTTCTGACAAAGGGGGTGTCTGCACTCACCGAGGTGGGTCTGAAGCCACAAAGGGGGCATTCACTGACACAGGGGTGATCCCACACAGGACCCCACTGAGAGGGTTCTGCATTGACACAGGATGTCTGCACTCACAAAGGAGGATCTGCAGCCACACAGCAGTCTGCATCCCCCAGGAGAAATCTGCACTGACACAGGGAACATCTGCACCCACAAAGGGCCACTCTCTTTCCTCCTTGCATTCTCACCAACCTCAAGACTGGACTAAATCACTGATGACTGTGACGGTGCTATGGCATGAACCAATGCCCGCACTCTACTGGGAGCCAGGCTGTCCTCCCAGCAGAGCAAGGCTGTGACAACAGTGTGTCCCCTGACAGTCGTAGTACCAAGGCCAAGTCCCTTCCTGTCACCCCCGCCAAAGGAGGGAGCAGAGCAGCGGCGTCCCATGGTGGGGCGCTCCAGTAGGATTAGAG
>VWZP01006238.1:1003-12848 GCA_013396995.1 Dicaeum eximium
TCCCACCGCCCCTGTGGTGTGAGGGGCCGTGAGGGGAACAATGGCGGCGCCAGCCCTGAGGGCCCCGGCAACGCTGAGGGCCCCGGCACCGAGCCCGTGTTGCCAGGGCCGCCCTCAGCGGCTGAGCCCCCACCCCCGGACCCGCGGTTGGGGCCTCCGTGGAGCCCCCGCCCCGATCCCGCAGCCCCTGTGGTGTGAGGGGCCGTGAGGGGAACAATGGCGGCGCCAGCCCTGAGGGAGGCCGGAGCGCGGGCTGCGCCCTGCCCGGCCCTGCCGGCCCCGAGGGTGGCTGCTGCATCTCCCACAGCAAGCGATGGGATGAGTGTGAGGGAGAGCGTCCCAAAACGGCCTTAAAATTCTCCCAGGAGGGTGCCCGGCTGCAGAAAATTCGCCAGGTGTTGTGGTTCTGTGTGAATTACCTCACGGAATTCCCTGAAAAAGGGCCTGAATGTGGCTCTTTCTGTAGCAGGATTTTCCTGAAGCCTTTTTGCTTTGCTGTGCCTGATAAAGGGTTTTTTGGGGTGTTAATTAGGGGTTTCTGCAATGGGTGTAGGGATATTTAACTTTGTTAGGCCTGAACAAAGGCTGGGAAAGGGCTTTGGTATGAAAGTGATTTGCTATTAAAGCCGTTTGATACTGGATATGAGGAAGGTTCAAGCTATCACCACAAATCCAAACCTGGCAGAGATGCTTTGCACACTATTATTGTGCCCTACAGCCTGGGTTGGCAGGAGGAATCTCCTAAAATTTAAGTGAGCTGGGAGTTTTCTGCGTGTATTTTTACCTGATAAATGTCCCTGTCACCAGCAGGTGGCTTTATCCCTATTTCTGAGCACGTTTCAGGGCTTTATCCCTATTTCTGAGCCAATTCTGGGCTCTCCTCAGGCTGTGCTGTGCCAGCTCAGCCCTGGGTTTGTGACAGGCTCGGAGCAGAGTCTGAGGTGTAATTACAGTGCTTTAATCTGGGCAAAGAGGGCTCGGTTCACAGAGGCACAGTGAATATGAGAAGGGACAAATGTTCCTGCAGTGCCTAAAGGGGGCTAATAAAGGGATTTATATATGGCAGGATGAGGGGGAATGGCTTTGAACTGCCAGAGGCCAGGGTTGGAGTGGATATTAAGAAGAAATTCTTTATTCAGAGGGTGGTGAGGCCCTGGCACAGGTGCCCAGAGCAGCTGTGGCTGCCCCTGGATCCCTGGCAGTGCCCAAGGCCAGGCTGGACAGAGCTGGGAGCAGCCTGGGACAGTGAAGGTGTCCCTGCCATGGCAGGGGTGGCACTGGAGGGGCTTTCAGGTCCCTTCCCACCCAAAGCACCTCATGATTTATGCTGTGGATCCATCAGGTGTGCCTGGAGCTGTTCCCATGGCCAGCGGGCTGATGCCAGAGCAGCAGAGGAGCTGCTGCCTGCCCAGAGGTGCTGACTGCCTGCCTCTGGGCTGACTCCTGCACACGAGGTTTGCTGTGTCTGCAGAGCTGTGGGGTCACACTGGGGGCTCAGCAGGACCCTCCCCACCTCCCTGGGACAGGACAGTCAGCAAATAATGGTGCTGCCATGGAGTCCTGCTCTCCCTGCCCTTTGGCAGGGCTGGAGTGGCCCAGGGAGGTGTCCTGGAGCAGGGCAGGGCAGGGCAGGGCAGGGCTGGGCTGGGCTGGGCTGGGCTGGGCTGTGTCATGCCCACGGGCACCCTGAGCTCAGCCTGTGGGAGCTGGGCTGAACTTGGGCTTGGGCTTGTGCTCCTGCCCCTGCACAGATAAGGAGCAGCTCCCTGCTCACGCCTCTTGGCCTTTTTATCTCTCACTGAGCTCTCCCTGCTGGCCCCCCACGCCTCTCTGCTGTTGCTGTGAGGGCACTGGGACATTTTTATAGGGAAAAGGAGCAATTCCTGTGCTGGTGCTCCATGTAGGCCAGGGCACGATGGCTTCCCGTTACCTCAGCTTCCGCTGCAGCCTGCCCTGGCTGCTCCTGCTGCTGCAAACCCTGCTCCTCCTCCGCTCCTTCCTTGGCTTCCTAGGTGTTGGGGACACCTACTCCCCTTCCAGCTTCTACCCAGGTAAGCTGGCACCCTGCTGGTGACAACCAGAATGGTTTTATTGCTCTTTGAACTTGCCAGGAGTGGTGGGAGTTTCTGTAGATCACAGGTGTGAGGGGGATACAAGACTAAATTGTATTTTTGGTCAGTTTTCTGTTGGGTTTTTTGACCTCTCAGCCCCCATCCTGTAGCATCCATTCAGATCACTGTGTAAAAATAAATTCAGCTTTAAGGGTATTTTTTCTCTGGTTATATATTGGAAAGAAAGCTCTGGAATGCTTTGCAAGCTCTAAACGGTAGTGGCACTTAAATTTTTACCTGAAGGCTTCTTAGTTAATTGTAATTTTTAAATTGATTTTTTAACCAGAAATCTGCATTAATAATTTCACTGCTGTCTTGTTCTTTTCTGTCCTGCAGAATTTCAAGATGTCAGCCACATGGTGATTTTTGGATTTGGCTTCTTCCTGATGGTTCTGAGAAGATATGGCTTTAGCAGCACTGGGTTCAACTTCCTGCTCGTTGTTCTTGGTGTCCAGTGCTCTGTGCTGGTAGAAGATTTCGTACGTTTCCTTAGGGAGCAGCAAAATGAAATTGGTATGGAAAGGTAATGAGTTCATGTTGGAGCTGGGCTGGTGCAGAACTGCTGATTGTGGAGGTGGGGATGGGCAGAGTCACATTTGCAGGCATTTTAGAGGGTTTTTGGTCCTTAGGTACATTGTTCTGTGTCATTCCTTTTTATTGGTGTCACCCTGAGACTGAGCTCTTTTCTTTCTGCTTTTCTTTCCTTCCTTGCAGTCTGGCAAAGGCTGTGGTGAGCATGGCTGCTGTGGTCATCTCCACTGGGGCTGTCCTGGGCAAGGCCAATCCTATGCAGTTAATTGTGATGACCCTGGTGGAATTAATCATTTTCTATGTGAGCAGATGCATCAACAGGAAATTCCTGCAGGTATCTGGTGGGATTTTCAGATATGTGGGGGGAAATGTCACTGGAGCTTTGGCCCAGCTCTGTCAGGAGCTGCAGCAAAGGCTTTGTGTGGCCTCAATCATGCCACAGATATTCAGTGAATATTCTGTTGGTGCAGGTCCCAGAGAAGCTCACCCTGATGCACGTGCACCTCTTTGGAGCCTACTTTGGTCTGGCACTGACCTCCCGCTTCCCTGGGCCCCCCCCAGGGCTGGACAAGAGCAGGAGCACCCCAAAGTCAGACCTGTTCTCAGTGCTGGGTGAGTCCCTGGCTGCAGTGCCTCACAGGATGAGGGATTGCAGGGAGAACGTGGCAGGGCTGGGGTTTAAATGCAGAATGCAGCTCTGAATGCAGCCAATTTGCTGTGCTTCCTGGTTTGTGGCAATGGCCACTTTCCTACCTGGCCCAGGGGCCACTCCTGCCACAGCTGGGGCTCAGTTTGCTATTGTCACCTCAGCATGAAGGCTGCTCCAGGTTAGCAGTTCTCTCTCCAGGTTCACCACTCCCTTTCCTGGCCAGGTTGTCCCCTTGGCTTGCCCAGGCCTGCTGGTGAGGGGCTGTGTGCCAGAGCTGAGCTCACAACTTGTGTTTCAGCAGAGCTCAGGCTGTTTCTGCAGGTGGTGCACTGAGATAGAAAGGGACAGTCCCTGCTGGTAACAGAAATAAAAAGATAAAGCCTGGTAAAGGGTGGGTGATACAGGCAGCCCAACGAGAGAGGAGCTGGGGGAGGGCAGCCTCAGTGTCTGGGACTTTCATTCCTTTTCTTATGGAAGAAAAGGAACTTTTATTCTCCCTGTGGTTCAGAGCAGCTCCTGAGGGTCTCTTGTCCTTGTCCCCAAGGCACTGTGTTTGTCTGGGTGTTCTGGCCAAGCTTCAATTCTATCCTGGCTGACTCCAAGAGGGAACCAGTGCTCAACACTTACTTGGCCCTCGCAGTGAGTGCTGTGGCTGCCTTCATGTTGTCTGCTCTGACCTCCAAGGATGGCAAATTCAGAATGGTAAGGACCAGGGAAAACCCTGCAGGGGGGAGATTTTCTGGTACCCTCAGGAATGCACTGGAAATACAACAGCTATTAACTGGAACCAGGGTCTGACAGTCACAGACTCCCAGAGGGGTTTGGATGGGAAGGGGCATCACAGATCACCTCATTCCACCCCTGCCATGGCAGGGACACTTCCACTGTCCCAGGCTGCTCCCAGCCCTGTCCAGCCTGGCCTTGGGCACTGCCAGGGATCCAGGCCACCTGTGCCAGGGCCTGCCCACCCTCCCAGGGAACAATTCCTAATTCTCAATATTTAATCTGCACCTTCCCTCGTTCAGTTTAAAGCCTTGTTGTGAACCTGCAGAGCCCTGCAGGGAGTCCCTTCAGTGGCTGTGTCCCTGCAGAGCCCTGTGAGGAGTCCCTTCAGTGGCTGTGTCCCTGCAGGGAGTCCCTTCAGTGGCTGTGTCCCTGCAGGGAGTCCCTTCAGTGGCTGTGTCCCTGCAGAGCCCTGCAGGGAGTCCTGTTGGTGATGGAGAGGAGACGGGGAGACTGAATGTCTGTTAGAATCCGATTTTATTGGGAACTTAGAAGGACTTTTATACTGTTATAGGAGACTAACAATGTTTACTACAAAGATTTAGGTAACAATCAAATACACAAACTTATGCATCAGTGCTGTGTCCCCGTGCAGGCGCAGCTCCGCAGCGCGCTCCTGGCCGGTGGCGTCACCGTCAGTCACACGGCACAGCGCATCCAGCACCCCTGGATTGCCATGATCCTGGGGCTGCTTGGCACTGCCATCAACATCCTGGGATCTCACTGTCTACAGGTAATGCTCAAAGCCCCAGATGCTTCTTGGATAAGCTGGATAAACCTCTTTTCCCTTGGGTATCCCCCATCTTTTCCAAACTAGGAAACCTGAGGTGTTTTGAGCAGAGTGCAGGATTGCAGCTCGTGAGAGCAAATTCATCCTCTAGGTCTGCAACAGCTGATCTGCAATTACCAGCTTGTGTTTCTGGGTGTCAATTAAACCTTTTCTTCTTCCCAGAGGTGCTTTAATCGTGCTTTGAAGCTTCAGGATACTTCTGGAATTCATTTCACTTTTGGTTTGCCTGCTGTGCTTGGAGCTGTGGCTGCTATTGTTGTCCGTGCTGTAAAATGTGGGATTGAGACACAATGGAATGATTTATCCAGGTACATAAATTCTTGTATTCAATAAAGATAAATACTCATCACTGCAGCGTGCCCTGAGAAGAGTTCTCAAACATCCAGAGAGCCGGAATGTCACCACAGATACATTGTTTTCTATCAGGTAACCCAAGATAACCCCTGAAATCAAAAAAAAAGTCACTAAAGAGGAATTTGAGAGTTGAACAGACTTTGGGTCAAAACTTCCATGTCAGCTTTGGGTCCTGTTTTCTGTCTCCCTGTTTGTTTATGTTAAACACAGCAGACACAGGAGATGAAGGCTGGGCATGTGCCTCCCTCCAAGATTCACTTTAGGGTTTGGGATGTTTTGGGGAGTTTAGGAGGGAGGGAGAAATGCAGCATGAGGGCCTGACACTTCTCATCATGTTCTTAATGAAACAAATCTAATGAAGTTTTAATACCAAAAGGATGGACAAAAAAAAATCCTCTGAAGTCTGCATTAAGCTTCTGGTATGTTCCTAGAACATCTCACTGCAGCTGCAGATTTTAGAATTACAGCTTCTGTGGGAGATTTTGATAGATGCAGACTCATTCACAGTGTTGATGCTAAATAAAAGGTGAAACACTTTTTTTTGCTTTTCAGGCTGGGTTATTTGATCTTTATTGATGTTGGTGCCTTCTGCCAGACCATCACCACTGCCTTGATAACAGGTTTGATTACAGGTCAGTACTGAAACATCCCAGGAATTCCTTTATTTCCTTGGAGCAAGTTTCCATGGGTAAATCATTTGTGGAATAAATGGAAACATGAATGCCAGGGACTCTTCCCAGCCAGGCTTTTGAAGGAGAGCTGTTTTGCACAGAAATAACCCAGCAGCACCATTCTTTCAGTGCTGAAATTTTATATTAACCAAGGTTTAACAGCTGCCTTCAACCTGCAGACAGGAGAGGTGTGAAGATGAAAATACTTCCACTTTTGGGTGTTGTCTTATTGACAGAAGATGCCCCAATCTGGGGCTTGTCACTTTTTAGGCCATTTGGAACAAATGGGCAAAGTTTCAATAACATCAGGAGCTGCCTCAGCCCAGCTGCAGCCCTTTGATCTCAAGAGATTTTGAGATTTTGGGGACTTTTTGCTGCTTTGGGAGCAGCAGCCCTCACGTGGCTCCCGTGGGATGCTCTGGTTTGTGCTCTGCTTTTCCCCAGCCCCTAATTCTGTCTGGAGCAACAGAGAAATGGCCAATGAAAATTGCTGGGAAACACACCCTACCATGATTTTCTGAGTGTTTTAATTTATTTAAACCTTTGCATTACTTTGAGTGTAATGAAGAAGGAATAGATTTTTAGAAAACATCCAGCTGAAATAACCAAACATTCAGTGTTTAACCAATTGTTTGAAAATCCAGAGATTCCCATCAGAGATCCCAAGCTAACAATAAAGTGCTGATAAGCCAGATTGTTTTAAATACACAGGCACTTCTCATGCAAGAAATTCACCATTTTGATGTATTCTCATAATCCAGCAGCTGTTTAATGGGGTTTTACCTAAAGTAATTCATTTTTAGTATCCCAAGCCTTGATCCTGCCAAGCCTCTTTTTGTATTTAAGGCCAGCTCGAATCAGGGGGCTCTGCTGGAGGATTTGGGTCTGAATTTGTGTTTTGATCTGTTACATTTGGATAAATGTTGCCAAGAAACTCCTGTTGCACACAACCCTCCCCTTGCCCTGGTGTTTATGTTTCTTTTGGATCTCTCTCTTTTTACAACAGGTTTAATCCTAAACATCAAACTGCTGAAAGCTGTGCATGTCTCCAAGTACTTTGATGACCAGTTTTACTGGGAGGTGAGTTTCAAAATTATTCCATTTGGGGAGTTCATTTAGCACCTTGATGAAGAACTCCAGGTACTTGAATTAAAAATATGGGGGGAAAAAGGGTTATTCCTTTTCCCAGCACATTTAGATGCACAAACAGTCCTTGGGCACCTTTAGGTGCTGATGTGAGGCTGTTTCTGAACTACAGGAATAACAAATGGGTGAAAATAAGCTTTAAATCAGCTTTTCCATTGGTTTGGGGGTTTTTCCTGTGATGATTTGATACGTTCTGATACAAGAACATTTGTGTTCACAGTTTCCCCACTTGTCTGTTGGATTTTGAGTGGAGGATCCCAGCTGACAGACAGGAGCAAGATAAGATTTTCCTCTTTATCACCAGAAAAACTGAACAGCTGTGATGGGTTCAAAGAGCACTGAAATATCAATTCTCAGGCCCACAAAAGCCACCCCCATGGACACTCAAATATTAATCTCTTCCAGTTATTCTTGCAAGATACAGTGTGAATTAACAGATGCAAACTTCAGATGCATTCAGCTTTTCTGCTTTGTTGGCCTTACATTAAATATTTTTTGTAAGATAGGTACAAAAAACTTTGGCTGCATTCATGGCTTATCAATCCAAATGCTTGGGAACATTAAACTGTTTTTAGCTCCCAAGTTTACAAGGCAAAATAATGGATTTGAAAGTGTCATTTCTCAAGGAGCACTTCTTATCTAGCAAAGTACTCAAGTTTTTAAGCTGAATTGATTCTGCTGAAGGCCTTGCCAAGCCAGGCTTTGATGAGTGAGCTGGAGCAGGGCCAGAACTCTGCATCCTGCCAGACTCAACTCCTGGAAAAATCTGGCATTGCTTGGCTGGGGCTGGATGTTGGGAGGGAGGTTCTGATGGCAGAAGTTCAGTGGTGGGTGGTGTCCCTGAAACCCCTGGGGTTTGCTGCCAAATGTGAAACACACACAGAGCTCAGGGCAGTGTCTGGGAGGGGGGGACAGTGTCAGGGGACAGCCTGGCCCAGCTCAGGGCGTGGGTGCTGCCAGCATCCATTCTGGAAGTGCACGGACTTTAGGGATTCTCTGCCAGTGACCCCTGGGTTTTAAGTGGATTGTGATCCTCAGTGTTCCTCACTTCCAAAAACAGCTGACACAGAAAATCTTCCAGCAGCGCTCACCCAACCAAGGAGTGAAGATGTGGCTGTTCCTGCTCCTCGTGAGCAGTGAGTGAATGAATGAGGGAGCTCGTGGCAGGCTCAGCCCTTTGATGAGGCTCTCTGGCCTCATTCCCTCCCTGGGATCAGCTGCAGCTCCCAAGGAATGCAGGCCTGCAGAGGAAGGACCAGTTCTCCTTGTTCCCAAAGAGCCAGCAGGATTCAGCAGCTGCCCAAACCTTCTACACAACTGTGAGTTGTTACTTCCCAGAGACTTCCTCTTTATCACCACAGGATAAATGAAATATTCGGGGATGGGGGGGGAAATAATCCCAAACCACCACAGTTCTGAATAACACAAGAAAAGCCACACACCAGCAAGTTTTGAAATTGAAGAAATGGTTATATTGTCCAGATATAGGAAATATTTAATAAATATCTGTTAAAAGGTTGTTTTAATGCAGTTTTAGTAAGTCTTGGAGTGTAAATAACATCATAGAAACAGCTGGTTAAATACATCCTTATTCTACTCTCCTTTTATTTGTAACAAACACCATTTTAGAAAAGTGACTCCACTGTTGTTTGTAGCAATTTTACATTTCTCAAAAACACCACAACATTGAAGTGGACGTACAAGAGTAAAAAAAATAACCAGAGCAGAGCTGGATTTAGTGCTTTCAGCTTTCCTTGATTTCTCTTTAGACACAATGGAAGGTTTACAAAATGATTTTACAAAACTTTGGGGGTGCAGCTGAAGCCCAGGGCACTCCAGGGGGGTTCACTGCCACAAATCCTCGGTGCGGCCAAACTTGAACACCAGGCCCCTGTGAGAACACAGCAAAGGGACACCACAGATCAGACTCCTCTTGTTTTAAACACTCCAAGGCCTATTTGTTAATCCAATTCCTGTGCAGGCAGATCCCAGTTCATTCACACAGGTCTGGTCAAAAACAGGACTTTGGGACCCGCCAGATCACAGCAAGTTTCAGTTTTTTTATCATTAAAAGCCAATTAAATAGGAAAAGAGGACAGTCTTACCCAAAAAAGATGAATGCATTCTGGAAAAACACTGCTATTCCTGGGTACACCACTGGTTTTTCTAAGAGAAAAAAAAATCCCCATAAATGTTTTTGAAGTAATTTTCAAGCATATCCCATTTTTGATATGTCATTTTCCCTTGTGCTAATTTAGCAGAGAGGCTTTGGGAGCAATCTGCAGGAACTCAGTGATTTGTATTCTGGGAATAAGTGTTCACCCAGGGAATTATTCCCTTAAAACTGTAGCAGTTTAATTATATCCATGGAATTCCCCTTTGGGCAAGAGCTGGGTTTGGAGAGGAAGTTTGTACTTAGATCAAATCCATCCCAACATCAGTAATAATATGGGAGAGTGGTGCGTAGGGCAAAATATTCAAACTGGGCCTGCCTAGAAACCCTCTGAAATAGCAACTCTAAAACCCAGGAGTCACTTAAAACACCTTAAAGATTCAAAAATAGGGCCAGCTCTTACCTTTAACCACGTAGCCCCCAAAAAGGATCCACATGGAAGCAATGAGGGAGCCAAAAGCCATCATGAAGCCGATGAAGAGCCAGATCCGAGCCCCTGCAATGGGAGGGGAACATCCTGGGCCTGTGGGACACCCCAAAATCCCCCTGGCACAGCCTGGGTGTGGGAAAGGGATCTGGGGAGAGTTCTCAGGGCTTCACACAGAATGGATCTGTGTGCAAACCCTGAGATGAGAAATGCTGGCTTAGAAATGCCATGGAATGGGATGGATGTTGTTGGGAGAGAAATGGAGCTGGAAAAGAGCTTCAAAGGATGGCCTTGCAAATCAGACTGGATACTTTGGAGAAACAGAACTGTGGAAGATGCACTGTAATTACACACAAGGGGCAGTTTTAGATGTTTGGCTTTAAGGCATTTACAGCATGGTGTGGCAAAAAGCTGATAGGCCAAGAAACATTTATAGTGCTTTGTAATTAGGAAATAATTAACTTCTGATTGTGATGGCATGAATGATAAGATCTGTATGGTCTCACCCTTCACATGAGACTGAAAATGGAATAAAAGGTTCCTGAAACACCTCCCAGCTGCCCCACCTGTGGGTCAGAAAGGGGCAGAACCAAGCCCTGACCCTGGTACCTGTCTGGCCCAGGCAGCCCTCGCTGTAGCTGTCCCCCCGCACCTGCCCGTTGGACACGGCGTTGATCCTGGGGAAAAACAGGAAAAATTGGCACCAAAGCCCTGCTCCTCCTCCTCACTGCCCTGCTGGCAGGGTGCAGTCCTTACATCAGGAATGCAATGGTGGCTATCACCCCACAGGCGTGGTAGGAATGGTTGAAATCTTCCACTTGAGGGTATTTCACAGCAGCGTCGATGATGATCCACCAGCCTGTGAAAAACTGGGGAGAGAAAGAGCATAAAATACAGAACCAGCCTCTCCTCGGAGTGTGAGATGGCTCTAGGAAAAACATCATCAATATTTACAGAGCCTTGCAGGCTCCAACCCAGACTAAACGGGTGGCACCATGAGTTCTGCTGTCAGTTTGGGATCCAGCTGACAGCAAAGCCATGGGTCTGCCCACTCCAGCAGTTACTTCCTGGGTAAAACGGTGACATTTTAACCAAAAATGGATGGAGGAAGCCAGGCCAGATTGTGCCAGGAGCTGTGCTGCTACACGCAGGGACAATGTATCCCTGTTCTTCCTTTCCCTGGAATTGCTCTGGCTGGAGCAGCCCTCTGCAATCAGCAATTCCAACCCACCGTGGGCACCACTGACCCGTGTCCCCAAGTGCCACATCCACTTTTAAAATTATTTTTAAACATTCCCAGGGACGGTGACCCCACCACTGCCCCACCACCCTTCCAGTGCAGAAATTTCCCCTTTAACCCAGCCTAAACCTCCACGGGCACAACTTGAGGCCGTTTCCTCTCATCCTCCGACTCCCAGACTGCTCACGGTTTTATCTTAAGGACACAAAAGCCACACAGAACGCAGAAGTGCCCCGTACCAGCACGCCCGCGGCCACCGAGGCGATGGTGTTGCGCTTCTCGCCCCAGTCCACGCACTCGGAGCAGCGCAGGCTCTCCAGGAACCCGGACATGGCTGCGCGCTGCGGGCACCTGCAGGGGACGGGGCAGCTGCGTCCGCGCCGGAAACCGCCGGGACCGGCACCGGGATCGGCACCGGCACCGGGGCACGGAGCGGGGACCGCCCGAGCCCCGCACCCTGCACCCCGCGCGGTCACGGAGCCCCGCGCATCCCCTGCGCCCGATCTCTGCGCCCCGATCCCTGCTCCCCGCGCATCCCCTGCGCCCGATCCCTGCTCCCCGCGCATCCCCCGCGCCCGATCCCTGCGCCCCGATCCCTGCTCCCCGCGCATCCCCTGCGCCCGATCCCTNCGGGACGCAGGCGCAGCGCGCGCGCGCAGGGGCGGGCGGGGCCGCCGCTCGGGGTGGGGGCGCGGCGGGGCCGGCGCGTGCGCCCCGAGCGCGCGGGTTGCGTAACGGGAGGGACGTTCTGGAAGGTTCCGCGCCCGCCCTCAGTCGCTGGCGGGCGGCGGCAGCGAGCGGACGCGGCTGGGGGCTGCGCTTGTGTCGCCGATTTATCGCGCTTCTATCGCCGATCGCGGCCCGGCGCTATGGGGGTGACTCACGAAGCGGGGCTCTCCCCTCAGGACCCGTGCGGGGGCAGCCCGGCGGGCTGGAGCCGGTGAGGCGGCGGGAGAGGCGGGGGGGGGCG
>VWZP01006238.1:24007-38576 GCA_013396995.1 Dicaeum eximium
TGGGATGGTTTGGGATCCGCAGCGGGCAGGAGGAGCAGGACAGGACTCTTTGGGATCCGCAGCCCCACGGGTAAATCCCAGCCTGGCCAGGCGAGGCTGCTCCTTTGGGGCCGCTCCCTTCGGCTCATCCTTCCCCTAAAAGCCGGAACCTGGCGGAGTTTCCTGGCCCAGAGCGGCTCGAAATGGAGCAGATTGAGCGGTTTGTGGCACAAACCCGGGCTGTGCCTTTGGGCCACCTCGCTGTGCCTTTGTCCCCTCGGGCACGGCCCGGCCGATGTCCCCGAGGGGAGGGAGGTGCCAGCCCGGGTGTCCCAAACCAGCAGGGACGAAGAGCCGGGCTCGGCATTCCCGGGGGATGCGACAAGCGACAATTCATTACCTGTCCCCAAGGCGGGGGTGGCTGTCCCCAACCCGGGTCCTGCTGGGAGGGAGGAGGAGGCTGCAGGGATGGGGGAAGGGACAATGGCGGTGACCCCGCAGGAGCCCCAGCGCCACCCGGGAGGGTCCCCTGGGTG
Organism: Dicaeum eximium; assembly: GCA_013396995.1. Taxonomy (NCBI): domain Eukaryota; kingdom Metazoa; phylum Chordata; class Aves; order Passeriformes; family Dicaeidae; genus Dicaeum; species Dicaeum eximium. The sequence continues at coordinate 24,523 of VWZP01006238.1, forward strand.
CTCAGGGTGTGCTCCTGGGGACACCCGGCGGGGACACGCCGAGGACAGAGCCATCCCTGCGGGGCACAGCCTCTGCGGGGCTCGGGGAGCGAGGATAACGTCACCTTTCCCCCGGATCAATGAAGATTTTGGTTCGGGAGTTATTAGCCCGGTGTCATAAACTATCTGAAAACCACAAAAGTGGTTTAAATAAATAAAAAATAATAAATCTCCTTGTTTGCCTCCTGCTCAAAGAGGGGTTTTAAGTACCCGAATCCCTGCAGGCGGCGGTTCGATCCGGCAGCGGACACAAATCACCGAGACAGAGCCGGATTTGGGGCAATATCGGATTTTGGTCAGGCTTTGCTGCTTTCCAGCACTTTCCTTGCATGGGAAACGCACGGAATTATTAAAATGAAGCTGGTGCTGGTAAAGCAGCAGCACCGCACCCCAAACTGGGGTTCACGGCTGGGGGGGGACAGGGGACAGCTCCTCCCAGTGCTCCCAGTGTCCCCTGCTGGGAATTGCGGGGCTCCGCGGGGTGTCCGTGCCACAGCAGGGCTGTTCCTGGGTGTCCCCTGACCCCTCCCGGCCACAGGTTTGCTTTTTAAAGCTCTTTCTGGTGGCATTTCGCGGTGGTTTTGTCTCCGGGCCGTGCCCGCTGCATCCTCCCTCCCTCCTTCCCTCCCTCGTTATTTCCACTTTCGTATTTCAATATTTCCATATTCCTATTTCAATATTTCCCCATTCCTATTTCAATATTTCCACGTTCCTATTTCAATATTCCGTATATTGCCTCGGGCTGCTCCGTGGTTTGCCCCCACCCCAGCCTCTCCCCTTCGAAACCCGCCAGAATAAATTTCTCAAAGGGGAAAAATAACCAACCGCTACCAAATAAACCCCGACTAAATAACCCCCGACTAAATAACCCCGACTAAATAAACCCCGGCTAAATAACCCCTGACTAAATAACCCGACAAAAGAAACCCCGACTAAAGAAACCCCGACTAAATAACCCCGACAAAAGAAACCAGACCAAATAAAACCCGATCAAATAAACCCCGGCCAAACAACCCCGACAAAATAAACCCCGGCCAAATAAACCCCGACTAAATAAACCCCGACCAAGGCGATTTCGGGCAGGGCCGGAGCCGGGGAAGCTTCCAGCGCCCAGGAAAAGCTGCTCGGGAGGGAAAAGGCGAAGAAGGATCGGGATGAGGAGCGCGGCTGCATCCCAGGGTGAGACAATTAGCGCCGGGCGTTAATGAGGGCAGCGACAAGGGCCGGGCCGGGGCTGTGCTGTGCCTTTTTCAGGGACACGGTGGCGGATCCGTGGGGCACATCCCGGCCCCGGGAAGGCTCCGGTGCCTCGGCAGGGCCGGGAGCGGCGCTTCCCGTGCGGACACCGGGAAGGGAGGGATGGAGGGAGGGATGGAAGAACCCCCAGGCCGTTCAAAGGGACGCAGCATTTCCCCGGGCCGCTCCCCCCGTGGCCCAGAGGAGGCTCCCGGGGCGCGCAGCCCGCTCGCCATGCGCTCCCCAGCCGGCCGGGCAGGATGCTGGCCCCGCTTCGTGCCTCACACACCATTCCCGGCACCGGGAGGGATCTTTGTGGGATGGTCCCGCCATGGAAACAGGTGCAGCTTCCTGGGGTTCTGCCCAGACCCGGCTTTGGTCCCTAAAGTGTTAAGTGAGTGCTAAGCCCTATAAAATTACCCTTTCAGCTACTATTTCTGCACAAAAGGCTCTCTGCGACGAGATATGCCAAAGCATCTGATGAAGTAATGTGTCTATTCTCATTTGTGACATTTATTATTAACAGGGAAAAGGAAAAAAAAAAAAAAACAACAAATCCCAGTCAGAAAGAAGTCTTAATTGAAGCACCATTGTGCCGTGGTAACTGCTATTAAATTAATCTGCTGCATTCCTTTCCACCCACACACTTTAAAACTTCCTGGTTATAATTAGAACCATCTCAAACCAATTTGACACTCCTCGCATGATGCAGTTCAGCTGCTTAATATGGTGAGACTTTGGTGAAAGGAGCCCAGAAGGGCTGCGAGCAAGCTGGGGCTGCTGCTCCTGCCCGGGGACCTCAGCTCCAGGGGGAAATTCGAGTTTAGCTCTGCTCTGAGCCCGCCCCATCCCGCTGGTCCCATGGGAGATGCCCCTGCCCCGAGTATCCCTCACCCTGAGCCCCCCCCGGGTGCTGGGCAGGGATTTTGGGAGGTTCGTGGGGTTTTTTTGGGAGCCCCTGGAGCTCTCCCCTCTCTTGTGGCAGCTGGGGGAAGGCACCAAAGGGAATAATTCCCCCGAGGAAAAGTGTTTGGGGGTTTTGGTGTGGGGAAAAGGCACCGAGAGCAGGGTGAGATGGGATTTTGGGGGAATTGGGGGGATTTAGAGATGTGGGGAAAAGGCACCGAGAGCAGGGTGAGATGGGATTTTGGGGGAATTGGGGGGATTTAGAGATGTGGGGAAAAGGCACCGAGAGCAGGGTGAGATGGGATTTTGGGGGAATTGGGGGGATTTAGAGATGTGGGGAAAAGGCACCGAGAGCAGGGTGAGATGGGATTTTGGGGGGATTTAGGGGTGTGGGGAAAAGGCGCTGAGATGGGATTTTGGGGAATGGGGTGGATTTCGAGGGGCTCAGGAAATCTTGAGGGTTGCTCATCTAGGGCTGGGTTTGGGGAATAAACTCTGGAATCCGAGGTGAGGAACCGCCGGGCCCGGCCGGGAACCGGCTCGGTGTCACTTCTGCAAACTCCTTCCCGCTCGCCGCCCTTATCTGTCACCCTCAGAACCACCTGGGCGCCATTCGATGCTATCAGGGGGCCCCTCCGAGCCCCCAGCCCATCCCCACGGCACCGCCAGTTCCTCCGCAGGCCGGGAAGGTCCCGTTAGTCACGGTATCTCCGCCGGCACCTTCTGCTTCCTTCTGCATTTGGCTTTGCCTGCGGGGCCATGTGTTCGCCAGGGCTCCGCAGCTTCCTCAGCCTCCGCTGGGGCCGTTTCCTCCCGGAGCCCCCCTCGGGCTGTCCCCGGGGCTGGGCTGGCTCCAGGGACCGCGGTGGCTTCGCTTCCATCCCCGCTTTGTCCCTCCTGGCCGGGCTTGAGCCGCCAACCTCGGGCTCCCTCTTCCCGCTCGGCCACCGGGATGTGAAACACAGAAAATGCAGAAATTCGGGGCTGCTGCGAGCCCGGCGGCTCCTGGGTCTGTTTATTCACCCCCTCAGCAGGGCTGGGACAGCTCCCGGTGCTGCTCGGAGCTGTCGCAGCTCCGGTTTGGCCCATCCGAGCCATTCTGAGCGGGCCACTTGCCCCGCTCCTCCCGTGCCAGCACCTCCCTCATTTTCCGTCTCCCCCAGATGCCACTGACCCCCCCGAGCTCATCCCCGTGTCGGCCCAGCAGCCCCAAAAAAAGGGAATTGTGGATTTTTCCCCCAAAAAAGGCCCCGCTGTGGGACAGGACCCCCGGCTGGGGCTGGGCTGGCGTCACTGCCTGGGCACATTTTCCTTGTTTTGGTCGGTTTTTTAACACACAAACTCCAGTTTTTTACATTTGGAATGTAATTTTACATTTTTTTTTCCCTTCTTCCGCCCTGGAGCACGTTCAACCCCCCTTAGCCCAGAGGTTATTTATGCTTTTGTCTAATCTCTGTCGCTTGGCTTTGTGTCGGGCCATTCTTTTTTTTTACTTCATTTTATTTCATTTCCCCCCCTCCTTCCCCGCCTCTTGCTACTCCGTAATTTTTTTCCCAACTTTGGAAGCGCAACTTTTGGAGTGGCCAAAGGCGAAAAAAAAAAAAAAATAAAACAAAGCGAGGATATTTCTGCTCCCCTGTTAACTTTGCAAAAATGCTGCGTGCCTGCAGCGAGGCAGGGAGGGGATAACGAGAACCAGGGTAAAATTAGCGGGTAAAATTAGCCCGGGGGGCGGAGAGGGGGGAAACGGCTCCATCCTGGAGCCTCCGCACCCAGATGGGCTCAGATTTGGGATTCATCCCCTGCACGTTCAGCCCGGCTCCCTCCCAAACCCAGCCCAGACCGGGGGTTTGTCCTTCCTCGCCCAGCTCTGACATTTTCCCGGCTGTTCTCACCCAAAAATGTGGCTCTGTCCCTTCCTGGGGGTCACAAAGGAGGGAGAAGCCTCTCCGTGTCCCCCCACCCCGCCGGGGCACTTCGTTATTCCGGAGTTTTTATTCCGGAGTTTTTATTCCGGAGTTATTCCAGAGTTTGATTCCAGAGTTATTCCAGAGTTTTCCCAGAGTTATTCCAGAGTTTTATTCCGTTTTTTTCCAAGCACGCCCCGGCAGCTCGGCGCGGTGGCACTGCCAGCGTTTGTCACCCTGGCCGGGCTTTGTCACCTGTAGGATGTGCTGGATTTGGGGCTGCAGGGATAAAAATTGAGCTGAAAATGATCCAGGCTGTGGATTTTTAGGGTCCCTGATGGATTTTTAGGGTCCCTGATGCCCGTGTGGGGGTGCTGGTGTCGGGATTTGGCACTTGCTGGGTTTTTTTCTCTTTTTTTTTTTGGTATTTATGAGAAACACCACGGGCTGCGCTGTCATTTATTTACAGAAATGTCCATTAAATAAAGGTGGAGATCGTGAGCAAATGGGATTTGGGAATCGCTGCTGGGCCGGGTTGAGAATTCTGCTGGAACTGGTTTGGGCACCACGGAGAGTGATTGAAGGGGATAATTAGCGGGACAGTTCGCGTTAATTAACACCAGGATGAGGATGAGGATGAGAGGGATGCGGCTCTGGAGGTGCCGGAATGGCCGCGGAGCACGGAGGGTTGGCCAGTCCTGCCGCTGGGGGGACCAAAAAAAAAAAAAAATTAAAAAAAAAATAAATTAAAAAAAGATAAAAGAGCAGGGAGCGGCGATGGAAGCACGAAGGAGGGAGCCGGCGGCTGGCCCCGCTCCCGTGCTGCTGGCAAACACCCGCCTGGGGAGGGGGGAAGCTGCTGCTGCTCCTCGGAGCTGCCGTGGTGCTCAAATATCCCAAACACTCCCAAAATCCTCGTGGGACGGAGCCCTGGGGAAACGAAGCAGCAAAAAGGGGGAATTTGGGAATTTGGGGGGCTGGGGAGCGGAGCAGGGTCAGAGGAGCCTCTGGAGCCGGCGGCTTTTGGGGTCACCTGTGGCTCTTGGGGATACCTGTATGGTCTTTGGGGGGATAAATATCCTGGGGATAATTCTGGGAATATCTGCATGGCCTTTGTGGGAATATCCTGGGGATACCTGTATGGCCTTTGTGGGAATAAATATCCTGGGGATATCTGCACAGTTTTTGTGGGAATATCCTGGGGATACCTACATGGCCTTTGGGGGGATATTTTGGGAATATCTGTATGGCCTCTGTAGGAATAAATATCCTGGGGATACCTGTATGGTCTTTGTGGGAATATTCTGGGAATATCTGCAGGGCCTTTGTGGGAATAAATATCCTGGGAATGCCTGCATGAACTTTATGGGAATAAATATCCTGGGGATACCTACACAGTTTTTGTGGGAATAAATATCCTGGGGATACCTGCACAGCCTTTGTGGGAATATTCTGGGGATAACTGTATGGTCTTTGTGGGAATATTCTGGGAATACCTGCATGAACTTTGTGGGAATAAATATCCTGGGAATGCCTGCATGAATTTTGTGGGAATAAATATCCTGGGAATGCCTGCATGAACTTTATGGGAATAAATATCCTGGGCATACCTACACAGTTTTTGTGGGAATAAATATCCTGGAGATACCTGTATGGTCTTTGTGGAAATATTCTGGGGATACCTGCATGAACTTTGTGGGAATAAATATCCTGGGAATGCCTGCACAGCTTTTGTGGGAATATTCTGGGAATACCTGCAGGGCCTTTATGGGAATATCCTGGGAATATCTGCAGGGCCTTTATGGGAATAAATATCCTGGGAATACCTACGCAGCCTTTGTGGGAATGAATATCCTAGGAATACCTGCATGAACTCTGTGGAATAAATATCCCGGGGATACCTGTATGGTTTTTGTGGGAATAAATCTCCTGGGGATACCTGCACGGCCTTGGAGCTGCAGAGAGGCAAAGCTGCCCTCAGGTCTCTCCTGGACTGGCTGGAGGTTTCTGCTGCGGGGCTTTTCTCACCAAAATTTAAATCCTTTTCCACCAGAAGGTGAGAACGCTCCCTCCTGCGACTTTAAATCGATTTGTTTGGCTTTTAGAGCGAGAGCTGGGAGAAAGGCGAGAACCCTGCAGAGCCTCGGGGTGTCCCTGGGTGCTCCGAGCAGGGGGTGGGGACATCAGGGAGCCTTTGTTTGGCTCAGGGAATCTCTCAGGGAATTCCTTTGTCTGGCCAGGAGCAGCCCCAGGGGTCTGGAGCAGCTTTGCCCCTCCAAACCTGGCAGGTCCCAGCGGCTGTCACCCAGCCCGGTGACACCGCAGCACTTAGTGGCCTCCTGGCAGCCCCCAGATGGATTCGTTCTCCCGACTTTTCTTGAGTCGGATTCTCTCCATTTGCTCTATTGATTTGAATTTTAAAGTGAGGGCGATGATGCCGGGTTTAATGCTGTTTTTATTGTGGTGAGCGAGGAGCTGGTGGGGGGCGCGGGCGCTGCGGAATAAACGGAATTATTGCCTATTTTTGGTGGACCTAAAGCCACTGTGGCCAGGGCTGAGGGTGATTTGGGGGTTTCCTCGTGCCACTTCAGGGTGGTGGCATCAGCTTGTCCCCGCTGGGCCCCCACAAACCCAACCCAACCAAGCCCTGCACACCTTGGGTGGCTCCCACATTAAATATAAATGGGGAGAAAATTACCTTAATCAAGTCTAAGCAGAATTGATTAATATTTTAGTAAAAACCTCACGCTGGAGTTTAACAGACTGGTTAAATCTCAGCTGGAAAAACCACTGTGGTTCCCCACCAGCTTTTTTTTTCTCCTTAAACCCAGCCTGGTTTCCACAGCCCCTCTCTGCCTGTGGGGCCTGCACTGGGGTTGCTGGGGAGCTCTTTGCCCTTTAGCTGAGCGAATTATCAGCGGTTTAAAAAGGCCCCTTCCACCCCTCCCGGCTCCCTTTTATAGGTACAATAATCAGATAAAATATTTCTGGAAGACTATTTACAAAATCCCCCCATCCCCATCAATCTTACGGTTAAGAAGGAGCAGAGGAAGAAATCTTAACCTCAAGAAGCTGCTAATGCAACCGAGCTCTTTAATGGTGGGGTGGAGATCTTCTTTTTTTTCCTGCTGCCATTACTATGGAATACATAATAACATCAATAATTAAATATAAATTGGATTTAATATTTTATGCTGGCGACATGTAATTTACACTCTAGCTGAGAAATCAAAAGGTCACGTCTGAAGCGAAGGCAAGGAGGGGAAAGGGAGAGGGGCTCGTCCCTGAGATGAGTCTGCTCAACAAATTGCCCCAGGGAGGGGAGGGAGAGCTTGGTTTGGGGTGAAAAATGAGGATTTTGGGCTGGATTGCAACTGTGGGGGTTGCTCCTGCTCTACCAGCGCTGGATCCTGCTGGTTCTGGGCTCAGGTCTGGGTTTTAGGGGTGTCTGTAGGGCTGGGCCTGGTTTTTAGGGATGTCTGTAGGGCTGGGTCTGGGTTTTAGGGGTGTCTGTAGGGCTGGGTCTGGGTTTTAGGGATATCTGTAGGGCTGGGTCTGGGTTTTAGGGGTGTCTGTAGGGCTGGGTCTGGGTTTTAGGGGATATCTGTAGGGCTGGGTCTGGGTTTTAGGGATGTCTGTAGGGCTGGGCCTGGGTTTTAGGGGTGTCTGTAGGGCTGGGTCTGGGTTTTAGGGGTATCTGTAGGGCTGGGTCTGGGTTTTAGGGGTGTCTGTAGGGCTGGGTCTGGGTTTTAGGGGATATCTGTAGGGCTGGGTCTGGGTTTTAGGGGTGTCTGTAGGGCTGGGTCTGGGTTTTAGGGGTGTCTGTAGGGCTGGGCTGAGGGGGAGTGTGGGATCCCCATCCCTGTGTGGATCCCTGGGTTTTGGGGCAGCTCTGGGTGTCCTGCCCTCACAGCATCTCCACCAACGCTGAGGAAATTCAGGAACTGCCCGGGATATTTCTAGAACGGGCCAATTTTCCTTTTCTTTACTCCTCTCCCTGCTGGGCCGTGGAAGATTTGGCCGATTTTCACCTCCTCACCCGGGGTTTGTGCCCGGCTCTCTTCACCACGAGCTCCTCTATTAATTAATTAATTAAATTAAGTAATTAAACCCAGGAGCAACCAAAGCTCTCCTGGGCAGATGTGGGGCTCTCCCAGCTTTTCTAGACCCGGCTTTGCCCCCCCTCCCTGGGCTGGTGGCATCAGGGAGCAAATCTGGAGCCACCCCAGGCGTGGATTTGTCCCCCCAGATGAATTCCTGCTCAGGGCTGTGGGCGCAGAGGTTTGGGGCTCCTCGGCTCAGGTTTCTCTGCAACTGAGGCTTCTGCTTTTTTCAGGGTTGTGCAACACATCTGGGCAAAGCCATTCCTGATTCTTCTTCTCCTTCTCCCCCCGGAGCGGGCTCAGCTGGGGAAGTTGGGGGGGAACCGGCCCTGGGGGCGGTTTGGGTTTGGGGTCTCACCCGGCACGAACGCGGGGGGAGGCGGCTGGAGGGGCTGGGGATGTGAAATTCAAGTGGGAGCTTTGCAGAGGGAATAAATCCTTTTTGTGCACCGGGGTGAGGCTGCTGGGGGGGTTTGGCTCTGCCCTGGTGCAGGGTGGTGTTGGGATCCAGGGCACAGGGAATGTCTCTCTGCCTGTTTTAAGAAATTCTGACCCTCAGCAGAACACTGCTTTTAACCTTGGTCCCTGGGAAAAATTGCCAAAATTTGGGATGAGTTAGAGCACACAGGATTTTAATGTGTAGCAGTAGTAGTTTTTTACACAGCGTATCATAGAGTGTAGAAATTAGGGTTTAGGATTTTAATATGAGAGGGAACAGGACAAGATGGTGGAATTTGGGTGTCGCCCCTTCTTCCTTCTTGTCCCTTTTCACCTCCATTTCTTGTAGTACTTGTGGTAGAAGACTATTGGTTAATGTGAGTAGTAGTGTGGAAGTTACGTGTGTGGGTTAGTGGGAGTTATTGGTGGAAAAGTAGAAACAAAGTAGGTATTAGAAGATAATTGGGTAAAATATCTTTAAAAGGCCTTGGTTTGGGTGCTCAGGGTCCATTTTGTGCCTTGGTTTGGGTGTTTGGGTCCATTTTGTGCCTTGGTTTGGGTGTTTGGGGCCCATTTTGTGCCTTGGTTTGGGTGTTTGGGGTCCATTTTGTGCCTTGGTTTGGGTGCTCAGGGCCCATTTTGTGCCTTGGTTTGGGTGTTTGGGTCCATTTTGTGCCTCGCTTTTCCCATGCTAAGTCTGGTGCAGACAGTGCTGAACTTGAGGTAAGATAAGAATAAACAAAACCCTGAAGACCAAGAGAAAGAGAGTCCAGCTCGTTCTTCAGCCCTGGAAAAGAACTCAGCAGGGAACCCCCTCCAAAGGGCCCAGGGGTTGGGCTCCCATCCTTGTTGTGACCAAAAACCACAACAGGTGGGAGAGGGAGAGGGAGAGGCGTCCTTTAGGGAAATTGGAGAGGTGAGGAAAACCCCTGGGTGCACCCTGGGGTGGACAAAGGGACAGCACCACCCACCCCCCTCGCTGGGCAGCCCGGTGTGCAGGGCTGGAAGTGCCCAGGTCTGATTTTGGCTCTGTTTTACCCCACGAGGGTTTTGCTGCCTGTGGCTGAGGTGGAAAATCCTCCCTGAGCCTGGGGTTAATTCAAGGTTCATTTGTTTGCTTTGGTCTCCGTGGCCAAGTGAAGTAAAACCCCAGAAAATCTGAATTTCCAGCCCCTGCAGGGGCCATAAACCCCCTCAGATCACTCAGGAGAGGGCACAAAATGCCAGGTCTGGTTTGGCAAAGCCACAGCTGGGGCCAAACCGGCTCCATTTGGCTTTTCCCAGAGCCACAGGGACTGGGTGGGCTTGAAGGTCCCTTCCAGCCCCAAAAATCCCATAAATCTGTGAAAAGGAGCTGGTGTGGAGGGTCAGGTCCTGCCCACACCTGGATCCCTGCTGGCATTAATCCTAATTTTGGCTTTTAGCATCACCTGGGGGGTGCCAAGCGCTGACTTTGGGGACCCTCAGCATTTTGGGGCCTGAGCTGAGCCACCCCCAAACCACCCAAGGCTGAGCTTTATAGGGTCATTACCCTTTTTATAAGGCTTTAGAAGCCACTTGGAAAAAGAGCCACTTGGAAAAAGAGCCACTTGGGTTTTTTTGGGGGGGGTTGAAACTGTTTTGATCAAAAATGGGGCGGCTTTTTCCACCTCCTGCCCCTTCCCTTGATCAGCACCTGCCCCAGGAGGAGGAAGAATTTAATGAATTGCAAGAGGATGGGACTGGCCCTGCCCTCTCAGGGCTCCTTCTGCTGAAATAAATGGATTTATTTCATTTTTTCCACGTTGAGGATGGAAAATCTTCATAAACCCTCCACTCTTGTGGCTTCTGGTGCCCCAAAAGTGGAAACACCTGGTTTTCAAAGGGCAGCCCTGACTCTTACTCGCTCTTAATGGCATATTTTGATTTTATGGATGGGATAATGTGGCTGGGGGGGGCTGGCAGAGGCAAAAATGGGATTTTTCTGAGGCTTTGAAGCTTGGAGGTTTTTGGTGGAGGAGAAAGTTTTGGGGTGGTTTCTGTGGAGGGTCAGGGCTCTCCTCTGCGTGTCCCTGACCCCTGTATGGGATTTTTGGGGACACAACAGCAACAACCTCACTGGGGATGAGCCAGGAGCCTCCTCAGACCCCAAACCTTCCATTTTTAGAGAAAATCTCACTGGGAATGAGCCTCAGACCCCAAACCTTCCATTTTTAGCCACAATCTCACTGGGGATGAGCCTCAGACCCCAAACCTTCCACTTTTAGAGAAAATCTCACTGGGGATGAGCCAGGATCCACCTCAGACCCCAAACCTTCCATTTTTAGAACCCCAAAATCCAGAGGAGCCCCACCCCACTCCTTCCCCGAAGGGCCGAGCGCAGCAGCGCCGCTGACACCTGATTATTCTTTATTTTATTTTCCATCTTTATCCATGCCCAGGTAGGGCAGGAATGGCTCCCCCCAGGCCGTTCAGGTGCTTTCAGGGCCCCGAGGAGGCGCAGGCCGAGCTTTGCCAGGCGCGGCTTTACGGCCCGGCACGGAAATCCTTCGCCGGCGCTTTGGGCCCGCGGGGAGCGATTGATGGCCGGGATCTCCGAGCCCTGTCCGCAGCCAGCTCCGGCCTCAGGGATCCCAGGAGAGGCAGAAATTCCCCTTTAATCCAGGGCTGTCCCCGCAGCAGCTCTGGGGGAGCCGGGCAGGGCAAGCCCCGCTGGAGTTTTGGATTTGGGGTTAAAGGTGCAGATGTCACGGAGTTACGGGATCCCAGAAGGGTTTGAGTGGGAAGGGAGCTTAAAACCTGTCCAGTGTCACCCCTGCCATGGGCAGGGACATGTCCCACTGTCCCAGGGTGGTCCAGCCTGGCCTTGGACACTTCCAGGGATCCTTGGACACTTCCTTGGACACTTCCAGAGACTCTTGGACACTTCCAGGGACCCTTGGACACTTACAGGGATCCTTGGACACTTCCAGGGACCCTTGGACATTTTCAGGGATCCTTGAGCACTTCCAGGGACCCTTGGACATTTCCTTGGAAACTTCCAGGGACCCTTGGACACTTCCAGGCACCCTTGGACACTTCCTCAGACAATTCCAGGCACCCTTGGACACTTCCAGGGATCCTTGGACACTTCCAGGCACCCTTGGACACTTCCAGAGCCTTTAATTTAGGGAAGCTCCAGGGAGGGACAAACGCGAGGTGTGAATCCTAAAAAAAACCAAAAAAACCCCCAAAAAAACCAAAAAAACACCAAACACACAAAAAACAACCTACCAAAAAAACCCCAAAAACCCCCAAATCTGCTGCGGGAGGGGCTCGATGCCTTTATTTCCACCCCAGAGATTTTTCTGCCGCCAGGGAAGTTCAGCAGCTCTTTTGTTTCACCTTTTGCAGCACAGAGCGATCACAGAGGCTCTGCCTCCCTAACCCCACCCTCCTTGTCACGTCCCATTAACTTCGAGTTCAGCACTAATCCCTGCCCTGAAATGTCTAATGAAAGACGTTCAAAATATATCAAAATGGCATCGGTATTGATTTATTAATGCTGGGGAATGCTGCCCTAATTGAATTTAGGTCCAGGAAGTCAGTTAATGCAGCTGACAGCGATCCAGGAATTCAATCTCCCCAGCGCACTGAGTTAGGACTGTTTTCTTCTCTCTTTGTTGTCAGTTGGATAAATAACAAATCAATTTAAATTTCAACGAGGTTGCTAAAAACAAGGCGGGCTCTGAGCGGGGCCGGTGGGGCTCGGGCTGCTGGCCAAGGTCAGGAGCGCCTCAGGGAGCACCCCTGGGTGCTCTCGGGGTCTCCTGGGGCTGGAACCGGCTTTATTTCGGGCTGTGTCCGTAAATCCTGCTTTAGGCGTTTTCCCGCTGATCCTGACGCAGAAAACTCGGAATTTTCTCCTCCTGGGGACAGCAGGTCCCTTCCCCGGGCTCCGCGGGTGGCTCCCTGCCCAGAAACTCCGACATTCCCTGGTTTTTGTTTGTTTGTTTGTTTGTTTGTGGGGTTTTTTTTGTTTTGTTTTTTTTTTGAGGAGATGCAATCAGAAATCAAATCAAAAATCAGAATGCAAAGCATCAGGAGCTGCCCTGGGCGCTGCCCCTCTCAGCATCCCCGTGGCCGCACCTTCACTTTTGGGTGCTGAATTCATCGATAAACTCTTAGTTCAAGCTTAGGCAGCAAAAGTCCGTTCCTAACCGAGTTTAGGATTAAACAACCGACCCTGCTACCCTGCAATGGCAGCGCCCAGTCCTTCAGAGCCATCATTTTTAATTTCTCAGCGCTTTTATTTTAAAGCTTAAGCTCAAACCCCCCACCCGACCTTAATCCTGTGTTTGCTCTCCAGCCCTGCCGGGGTTGGTCTGGTCAAGAAGGCAGAGGAGCCTGAGTTAATTAAATCAACAGCTAACAGTGGAGGTTACCCACAAAAGTGAACCTTGGTGCCCCTAAAACCACTGACCAGAGAATGGCTGGAAAAAAACAAAACCACAGTTGGAGTGAAATGGAAAAAGAAATCTTCAGCTCTATATCACTTCAGCCAGCCACAGGTATCAGAATATTAATTGCTCTTTGACTTGATTTTGTTGTGGGATTAAGGGCACGTTGTGGCTTATGAGGAGATTCTAGGAGCCACAAGGATGGATGCAAAATCCATTTCTGTGCCCGCTGCAATCCGGGCTCCTGCGGGGACCCGGCGGCCGCTCCTGCTCCCCTCCCAAATCCGGGTCCCCGTCAGGGAATGTCGGGTCCTGGCTGGGATTCTCCCGAAGATTTTGGGTGTGGTGATTTCCCCGCTCTGCAGGGAAAACTCCGGGTGCTGGTGCGGGATCCTGGCTGCTCCCTCTGCTCCCGAATCCTGAGGGATGCTCCAGCAGGGAAATTCGCGGGGGGAATCCTGATGTGGGAGGAGATTGTGAAACGTTTGGGAGGCTTTGCGGCAGGGATGAGCTGGACCTTGGGATTTCCTCTCTCCTGCGAGGGGCTGGTGCTCTTGGGGTGCTGGGGGGTTCATCCCTTGTCCCTGGGTGTCACTGTCCCTTCTCCTGGACATCCCCCTCCCTTTTTCTGGTGGTCTCCATCCCTTTTTTCTGGGTGTGTCCATCCTTTCTCCCTGATTATCTCCATCCCTTTTCTCTGGGTGTCACTGTCCCTTCTCCTGGACATCCCCATCCCTTTTTCTGGCGGTCTCCATCCCTTTTTTCTGGGTGTGTCCATCCTTTCTCCCTGATTATCTCCATCCCTTATCCCTGGTTGTCACTGTCCTTTCTCCTGGACACGCCCATCCCTTCTTCTGGGCATTTCCATCCTTTCTCCCCAGGTACATCCATCCCTTTTCTCTGGGTGTCACTGTCCCTTCTCCTGCTGGGAACAGGAACGGAGAAGCGAGGGGCCACCAGGGCTGGGGGGCTGCCAGCACCCTGTGCCTGTCCCTGTCCCTGTCCCT
>VWZP01006238.1:70088-91928 GCA_013396995.1 Dicaeum eximium
TTTTTTTGGTGATGATTTCTGGACCTCAAATCGTGCTGGAAGTGTTGGCTCCTTGAGGAGATCTGTGTGGTGTTTGGTGTTTATTTGCTGTTTGTGCCTTTGCCTCGTGTAGCCCCTCCTGAAGTTGATTTCTCCCCCATCCCTGCAGCCCCCAACACGTAAATTGCTGATAGAAAAAGTTTAGACCCAAATTGTGGCTATTTTGGAATTTTTTTTTCAGGGAATCAGAGATTTGTTGGCTATCAGTTTGACTCTGGGGCTTGAACTCATGGTTGACGAATTTCCAGTAAGAAAAGATAAATTTTAAAAGATCCCTTTTTTGCCATACTTTTGAATGAAGATGACCATTTCAAAAAATAATTAAATAACACCTTCCTCCCCTTCGTGCTCTGCAGAAACAGCAGCTGTAAAACGATCCTGGAAAGCCGAGGTGCTTTTCCTGGTTCACCTGCCACTGGGTGGCTCCCGGGCACAGCACCCTGGCAGTGCCAGCTTTGGCACACGGGTGGCATTTGGGGCTGGCACAGCCCAGGTGAGCCCCACCTTGGGCCAAACACGAGGCTGCTCTGCCTTGTTTGGCTGTGGGAGGTGAGAGCTGCCAGCAGGAATTGCAATTTAAAAAAAAAAAAAAATATATATACACACACATATTATATCCACTTTTTAGTGGATATGTGTGTAATGTATGTGTAAAATACGTTAATGTGTGTGTGTATATATGTGTAGACATAAAAATATATGGAATTTTTTCCCCTTCTTGGCTTCAAAAGATGGGCCCTGTTGTGAGGATCAGCACTGGGCAGGGCTGGAGGCTGATGTGGGGCTGGTGGAGAGGACAAAACCCATCCTTAATGTGGAAAGAATTGGCCATTTGTCTTGGCACCCTGGGAAAACCCTGGGCAGCGCCTTCTCAGCTGCAGCAGGATCCCTCCAGCCAAGGTCCTGGCGGGGTTTGGGGCCAGAGCTGCGGCTGGGCTCCACCTCTGAGCATCCCATTCATCCCCAGCCCGGGCCCATCGCTTCATCTCAGCCCTTGAGCGAGGCTTTCAACTCGGGCTGCGCTCAGATAAAACTGGTGAGGAGTCTGAGGGTGGGTGGGGAATGCGGGGCAGGGAGGGGTGATGGGCAGAGCCCTGGAGGGAGAAAGAGCAGGAGCTTTCCCTGAGCATCTCCCCCGAGCCCTTCCCCAGGCTCCTCTCAGCTCTCCGAGCTTTTTCCTTGTGCTCTTTCTGGGTTAGATCTGGAGGGGGAAAAAAAAGGACATTCTGTCAAGTTGGCACCTTAGCTCTAAACAAATAGCGCGGCGGGTGCCAAGTGTTGACATTCTCTGTACAAACAGGAAGTAATAAAATATTTGAACTTCCTGTGGAATTTCCTTCTTTTCCCCCCCTTTCTGCAGGCTCCTGCAGAACCCACTCGCATCCACAGCTGCTGCAGAATAATCCCCGGCAGGCAGAATGTGGGGAGCTGAAGGGCTGGGAGTGCACAGGGGAAAAGGGAGCATCCCCCTCACACCCACCTGCTGCCTGCCTTCCCTTCCCCTTCCCTTTCCCTTCTTTTCCTTCCCAAGGCTCTCACCTTCTCTGCTCTCACTTTTCCTTTCTCCCTCTTGCAGCTCCAGCCCCTTTCTGCCCAGAGCTCTTGTGCAAAGTCTTTTTTCCCCCCTTTTAAATTCATTCTTCTTCTCTCTTCGACTTTATCTTGGTTTTTTGCTGCCATTTGGTCTTTAACCTCTCTCCCCACTTTCTAAATCCCTTTTGGATTTAATCCCTTCTTTCTGACTCCCACCCCTTGCTGCTGTCCTTGAGGAGGAAAGGGAGACTTGGAGGATTTGTCACCCACAGGGTCCCTGTGTCCTCCCTGCTTCTGCCCTGTCCATTTTTGGGGTGTGCATCACAGATTTGATACTTTTGGTCGTGTCCCTGCTTGCTGTGACCACAACAAATGACAGAAACGTGTCCCCAGCGTGGCTTGGACCAGGAGCAGGGGCCTTGTGGCCAGAGCATTTCACATCCCCTGTCACACCTTGTCCCTGCACAGCCCCAGGTTCCCTCCGTGGTCACTTTTCCCTCCCCAAAAAAGGCTCCGTGCCCCCACAGGGCTGTGGCTGTCCCCAGGCTGTCCCTGTCACGTAGCCAGCGGCTGGGAAGGGTTCTCACCTCCTCGGTGCCGAGGCGTTTCCAGGAACCGCGGCTGCTCTTTGGCTTTCAGACTGCTGAGAGCCTCAGCTGAGAGAGGGTTTCCCTCCCACGAGGGCTCACATGGGGTTTGGGGTGCAGAAATGGGGAGTTTGGGGTATTCATAAATGGGGAGTTTGGGTGTGCAGAAATGGGGAGTTTGGGGGGTGGAAATGAGGAGTTTGGGGTGTGCAGAAATGGGGAGTTTGGGGTGTGGAAATTGGGAGTTTGGGGGGTGGAAATGGGGAGTGGAAATGAGGAGTTTGGGGAGTGGAAATGGGGAGTTTGGGGGGTGGAAATGGGGACTTTAGAGAGTGGAAATGGGGAGTTTGGGGTGCAGAAATGAGCAGCTTGGGATGTGCAGATATTAAGAGTTTGGGATGTGCAGATATGAAAGAGTTTGGGATGCACAGGGGGTGGCACCCCCTTGTCCCTCCTGGAGGTTTTTGTGGCATCGCTGTCCCCACGGTGCTGGTTGCCCTCACCTCATGCATTTATTGATTGAAGGTGCATCTGCTTCCATTTCCCTTGGGCTCACAGGAGTCTGTGCTGCGAGGTCTTTCACAGAATCACAGCGTTGGAAAGGACCTTAAAAACCACCTTGCTCCAACCCACACCTTCCACTAGAAGGGATTTCCTCCCTCTTTTATTTCCACTAAAAGCCAGAGAGACAAAGGCAGCACAGAATTGTGCTAGAAAAAAGAGTGACCCTCCACTACCGTCCCCATCTCTTGTGGCTGAGATTTATTCCCAGAAACAGCAAAACTGAAACTCTGTTTTACCGGGGGAGGTGAAAAAAGGTGCAATGTTGTACGTGGTTAGCAGCATCCTAATTTCCTGCCCTCGTGGCTTAAATGCCACTAAAAGTACAGCGTGCCCTGTTTGTTAGATTGCAGAGTTGGTTATTTCCGTGCTGAGTTTTGGGTTCTTTAAAAGCAGGGATGGTTTCTGGTGAGATTTCTGACCTCTGCTCACTGCTTGTAACAAAGGGCATCTCTTAGGGCTTCCCTCTTTGTGTTGGGGGGAAAAAAGAGGAAAATGTGAAGCAGAAACATTCCTGTTACTGTTGAGAAAAGTGAATTATCTGTGCAGGGCTGGGAACTTCCCAGCCTGGGGGGGATTTTGCCCACCTTGCCTCGGGATGTTTTGTGGCCTGGAGCTGTGCTCCGAGCGCATTTGTTTAAATCCACGTTGTGTTTTCTCCTCAAAGGAGATAAAACCAGGTTTTCCCTTAGTTTTGTTATGATTTGAAGCAGCTCTGGGAGGAATGGGGAGCTGGGAGAGCTCTGCAGGGTTTGGAAGCGCTGTGGGAAGGTTGGGATGATGCTCCCTGGGACAGCAGCTCCAGGAACCTGGAGATGGTGAAATAAAATCCCCCCAGTCTGGGGACACAGGGAAATTGGGATTTACTGAGCGTGGGTCAGTGGGGACAGCCTGAAATAGCTGAGGATGAGGAAGATGGAGCGGGGTTCTGGGATGGGAGGCAAAGAGGAGCAGGGGCAAAATTATCCCCTGTTCCCATTTTCCTAGGGGCAATTTTTGGACCTTGAGGCAGAGATCCTGCACTTTCTGCACATGAATCCTCAGAGATTTGGGAAGTGCTTGGAGAATAAATTATTGCAGAGTCTTGTGCCTCTCAGAAGCTCGAGTGGAGACCCAGGACAGGGGTGGGTTGTGCCAGTATTGTCCAATTCCAGATCTTTATCTTGGCCAAAAGGCTCCCTCGTGGGGCTGCGTAAAACTTGAGCTGGAGATGTTTTCTGTAATTAAAAGCAGACTCGGTGCTGAAGTGCTCCCATGGGGTGATAGTTTTGGGTATTATTGAGGGCTTTGTTTTATTCCCCTGCTTGTCCTTAGCTAGAAATAAATACACAGACAGTTCCCAAATTGTCTGGGAATAAGGGGAAAAAAAAAAAAAAAAGGGAAATGGCAAAAAGAAGGAAAAAATAGGAGAGGAAAAAAAATCAACGAAATCAATCCAAGATAATTTCAATAAATAAATGACCTCAGCTCTTCCTGGACAGTGATTTGTCCGTGTCAAATTGCTGTAATCTGTTCTAATTTAATCCTCAGTACTTAAAACAAGCTGATTTCCCACTTCTGGAGCCCTGTCCTCTTCCCTGGTGAGGAAGAGGAGGAAATCTTGAGTGGCCCTTGATGGTTTCCCTATTGCCTGAGCTCTGGCAGGGCTGAGGCCGTTGGAGGAAATTCCGTGTGCCCATCCTGAGCTTTGGCACCGCTCCTGCTGCCAGGGCCCTGCTGTAGGCATCTCCTGGGACATCCTTGGGTATTCCCTGGGACACCCTTGGGCATCTCCTGGATATCCTCGGGCATCCCCTGGGACACCCTTGGGCATCCCCTGGGACATCCTCAGGCATCCCCTGGGACATCCTTGGGCATCCCCTGGGACATCCTTGGGTATCCCCTGGGACACCCTTGGGCATCTCCTGGGACATCCTTGGGCATCCCCTGGGACATCCTTGGGCATCTCCTGGGTATCCTCAGGCATCTCCTGGGACATCCTTGGGCATCTCCTGGATATCCTTGGGCATCTCCTGGGACATCCTTGGGCATCCCCTGGGACACCCTTGGGCATCTCCTGGGACATCCTTGGGCATCTCCTGGGACATCCTTGGGCATCCCCTGGGTATCCTTGGGCACCCCCTGGGTATCCTTGGGTATCCCCTGGGTATCCTTGGGCGTCCCCTGGGACATCCTTGGGCATCTCCTGGGTATCCTTGGGCATCCCCTGGGACATCCTTGGGCATCCCCTGGGTATCCTTGGGCACCCCCTGGGTATCCTTGGGTATCCCCTGGGTATCCTTGGGCGTCCCCTGGGACATCCTTGGGCATCTCCTGGGTATCCTTGGGCGTCCCCTGGGACATCCTTGGGCATCCCTTGGGCTTTGGTTCATTCAGGAGCCTTTGGGGGAGCCTTGGGGCTCCTCAATTCCTGCAGGATCCTTTTGGGGAGCCTTGGGATTCCCCAATTCCTGCAGGAGCCTTTGGGGCTCCCCAATTCCTGCAGGAGCCTTTGGGGCTCCCCAATTCCTGCAGGAGCCTGTGCAGCTCAGTGCTGGCTCACAGGAGGTTTCCCTGCCTGTATTCCCATCTCTAACACGTTTTGATCCCAGCAGGGAAATTTGTCCCCTCTCGGGGCTCGGCTCCTGGGCGTGGATAAAAACCCCTCGGGGACAAAAGCAGCCTGGCCCTGGGTTCTGTGGTGGGGCTGTGCAGGACCCCCCAACCCCCGTGGGATCCCAGGGGGACACGGGGATGTCCCAGGGGACACCAAGGTGTGGAGAATCCCCTGGGGAGAGCAGAGCAGAGATGAAAGTTGCCTGACAGTGCTCCAAGCACTGGGTCTGCATCACCAGGGCCTTTGGTGCTGCACTCGAGGCTGAAATCCGACTCAAAAGGAATTACAGAGCAGCTGAAATTATCTGGGCTCCAGTAAATGCACTCCTCTGATTATTTTATTCACCACATGCAGCGAATTCCACCTCTCTTTTCCATCGCCTGCTGCGTAACAACTTCAAAATCATTTCGCTTGAAAATGGCCAATATTTTCTAAGTGCAGCAATATTGGGAGTCAGAACAGGGAAATTATTTTTGCTTGCGTCCTACAAAGGAATCTTTGTTGGGATTGGTTGCAACACCTCCTGCTTTTGAAAGCTTTGGGAAAACCCCAGGGCACGGTTTTTGCTGGGGTGGAAAAGACAAACCTGGCCCTGGGGTGGCTTTGGAAAGAACTCAGGACAGAGAAATGGGCATTGGTCCTGTATTTGGGGGAGATTAAACTTTTGGGAAGGGTTTTCTGGTGGGATCTGGTGGTCATTTAGGGATGTTTGTGGGATTAAGTTGCACTGAAGGTTTTTTTCCAGGAGGATGTTGGTTGTGCTCTGTTTCAGGGGCTGTTCAAAGACACAACAAAAGAAACACAAATACAATTCTAACACACCACAAAAGAAATTCCTGCTGGATCCATGGGCATGATCCAAAGGGAGCTGTGCAGGAGGATCAGAGGGCTGGGCTGGGATGCAGGTGGCACCAAAAAGGAATTTTTGTGAGCATTGCAGCAAGGCCATTGGTCAGCTTCTCTCCTTCCCAAAGCAGCAGCATTTTGCCCCGTGCCTCAGTTTACCTGCCTGTAACTCCTGGGGGGCAGAGGGGATGTGCAGGAGGCTGGCAGGAAGGATTTGCAGGGTTATTAATGCAGCCCCAGCTCCCTCGGGCAGGATTCAGGAGCTCGGGGGGACAGAGCGAAGATTGGAAAAGAGAGAGGGGGGGAAAAAAATAGCCAGTGCTAAAAGGCAAGTTTCGTTTCAGGGAAGACAACAGCTAAAGGACCAGAACTATCAACCAAAACCACAAGATCACATCAGATGTCAGGCAGGACACATCTTGTTTCTCCCTCCCGAAAGGGTTTATCAGCACAACCAATCACTTTAATGATGTGGCGCAGGGAGGAAGAGGATTTGACTCAGAGTGAAATGAAATTTAGTTCCTAAGACCCTTCTCTTCCGCTGCCGGAGCAGTCACCTGTCCTGCAGCCAGGCAGAGATAAATCACCTCCTGCAGCGGAAGGGGCTCAGACATGAGCTTGCATTATTTTCTCGTACTCTTTCCAGTCTCTGCATGCTGCAGTGGCAGAGAGGCGAGGAAGAAGAGGAGCACAGCGAGCAGGGAGTGCCCCTGGTGCCCTTCCCACCTCCTGGGACAGGGGCAGTGCGAGGGGAACCTCTGTGCTGGGAGGTTCCCCATTCCAAATGGGATGTGGCAGCAGGGAACCCCTTTCCCTGTGGTCAGCTCTGCTCCCTTGGCTTTGGGGAGCAGCGCTGCAGGGAGGAGGAAGAGGATGAGGATGAGGAGATGAGGATGAGGATGAGGGTGAGGAGATGAGGATGAGGGTGCTATGCCGGTGCCATCATTCTGGGGCTCCTCCTTCCAGTGCAAAGCTCGGCAGGAGCTGTAATTATCCAGCATGGTAACACCAGCCAGGCTCTGGAGATGGAGCTTGGAGCTCAGTCCTGGCATTGAGGGGATCGGTACTCAAACACCAGGGCTCAGCTCCAGCTCTATCAAAGGGGAAAAGCAGCGCTCAGCACCCTCAAACCTTGGGAAAGTTTGGGTCTGTTCCCGACGGCACAGGCCGGGCTGGCAAATTGCTGCTCCCTCCCCACAGCGCCGGGGACATCTCAGCTCCATCAGCTGAACCACGGCACATTCCTTGCACAGGGCTGAGCCCAGCAGCTGGTCCTCCCCAGCCCAGGCACGGTGTCCTTAACCAGTGTCACCCCAAGGAATTTGATGTGCTTGCCCTAATGGAACAGGTTGTGAACTGGGAGAAACCAGCTCTACTGGTAGGTCCCAGTCCGGGTTGTTAGATAGCAGCAGGAACTCACTGGGACTGGCATCTCTCCATGGATCTATGGAATCTGAAAATCTGATCTCAGCCGGGGCTGAGGCAACACCAGCTGGATGTCCTTGAGACCTGTCTGCTTCCCCCCAGCACCCAGCTCAGGAATCTTGGGATCAGGGAGTTTGCCTGATTCCATGAGAACCAGATCACAGCCCATAGATGAATTTTGCCTTCCTGGAATGGGGGGTGACTGCACAGAGGCCGTCGGGGCTGGTGGTTTTTGCACCCTGTTCTGAAAGCTGCCCGATTTCCCGCAGATGTGTGCCCACCTGCTGCGCTGTGACACTCAGGCTGCAGCTTTCATATCTGTAAATCACAACTTGTAACCCCCACTCTGTTCACTCTGCAGTCTCAGGGGCAGATTTTCAGAGTTCTTATGGATGGAAAAAGGCAGGAAAACACTGGGGAGGATTTTCAGCAAGGCACGAGTGGGCTGAATGCTTAAACTTGATGAATTTTTTCCATTGCTGATAATACCCTCAGTTTTCCCTGTGTTCTGAAGGGCTTCAAATATTTTTGCAAATCCAGAAAGACTCTTGAAACCTTGGGAATAGGGATTCTGTTTCCTTCAGGCATCTGAGCTACAGTGGCGTGGAAATTCGGGCGTGATGTTCCCTTTGATTTGGGAATGGGCCACAGCTCCCACGTCCCCAGAGCTTTTGGAAGCACTACTCTGGATTTCTGTTTAAATTAATGCCCTGCTTTGTTTTCCTTCCAGAGGGCTCAGTTTTGGAGTCTCCCAGCACAATCAAAGACCCCAACAGGGTTTATCAGAGACGTGCCAGGGTGGGCACAAGGTGGGCAGGGAGAGAGGCAGGGGCGAGGTCTCAGCACTAACCCAGGAGTGAGAGGAAATCAGGGGCTCCCAAAGCCTCCTAATCAATCCCAGCCTGCCTAGAACGAACATCTCTCCCACTGCTGGAGCTTCAGACACTAAAAAACCTACTGCAAATGCAACATATCTCTGTGCTTCCTGCCAGCTGGCCTGGAGCCAGCCTATTTCCTTCAAAAAGAGGGATATTTATTTTCATCCTTTTAGAGGCAGCCAATTCATCTCAGACCACCACCAGCTAAAAAAGCTTTCTAAATTAGCAGCCTTTTTTTTTCTTTCTTTTTTCTCTCTTTTTTTTTTTTTTTTCCCCTTCCTAATTCTCTCCCCCACCCCTTTAAATATTATTTTCCTTTGGTTGTTGGTGTGAAGGCTGTGCCAGGACAAGCGAGCCGGGGCGCATTGCGCCACACTCCCCTTTCTCCCCGAGCTGTAGAAAGACAGTAGCAGCAGTGTCTCACGAAAACCAGAGGAAACCAAAGCAAAGCCCGGCCGTGACTGATTCTCCTTCCAAATGGCGTAAGCAGGCCAACTTCAAACATGTGAATAATGAGTTATCTGTGCCTGACTTTGTTCAGCAGCACAAGGGACGGTGCCTCCCAACATTTCCCTCCTGCTCCCTCCTGTGAACTCCTGGACTCTGATTTTAGCGGTGGGGTTGGGGCTCGGAGGGCACCTCCGTCATCCTGCGTCACGTTTGAGTCCCTTCCAGCTCCCTTCCAGCTCCCAGCTCTGCGCTGTCCTCCCCTCCCTCCTTCCCTGCCAGTGGGGCTCCACCGAATTCTTCTTGGCTGGGCATTTCCCGTGGTGGGTCTGGAGCTGGAGGTGGGATTCCAGGGAGAACCTGAGTGATGTTCTTGCCTTGTGTTAGGGGTGGGCAGAGATGAAACCAGCCCAGCATCTGCTGCAAGGGACAGGCCTGCTGTTCCCATAACACAGGAGTTTCACATGTGGCTTCTTTCTGGAGCACATGCTGGGACTTGATAGTCGAGCCGAGACAGACTGGGAAACAATTCCAGCCTCTGCAGAGGACTGGCATGTCTCTCTGAAGTACCTATTTCGAGGGCTACGGGAGGGATTTGAAAGGTGTTTTGCACATTGAGACAGAGTTTTATCCACTGCTGATTCCTTTCTTGTGGTCCCTTCTCACAGACGTGTAGAGACTGAGCCACGGCTTTATGTGCAGGGCCTGCTCCTGCTGAGCTTGGCTCAGCCCTGGAGTTAGGCTGGGAATATTTGGGCAGAGCCTTGGTGGGAGGATGGTGGAATGCCAGGGGGATGCCTGGATGCTTTGAAGGAGGCTGAGTGTGGCTCAAGCTGCTGTGCCAGCCCATGCCACCCTCTCCTGGCTCTCATCTCCTCCTGTCTGGAGCTGATCTGCAGTGTGTGTGTGTGTGCTCGTGAACGTCCCTCGGCGTTTCCTCCGCTCCAGCTTGCCGCCAGCATTCCGCAGCCAGGCTCCCAGGGAGGGCCAAGCCACTTCCCCACATCTGGACGGGGCTGAGCCGGGGCTGGGGGTGAGCGTGACACCCAGCTCTGAGCCCAGCAGGGTGGGGGGAGGCTGTGCAGCTCCTCGGCTCTCATCTAACTCCATCCCCAGAGAAACCAGGGAACTCCCCCCTCAGGTGGGGCTCCCGCTCACCCCAGAGAGTGATTTCTTTTCAATCAAATCTCTCAGTTCTGAGATTTTGGTGTCACTCCAGCAAGAAAGTTCCTGGAGGCCCTTTCTACCTTTGCTCAACTTTATATTCTGCATCTCAGTAATCTGAGGAAATCAGCTGCTTTTTGGAACTCCCCCTCCACAGCCTGGAAACCCCATCCCGGTCCCAGCTTGGGAAGCCACATCAGGTTGCACACTCCTAGAAGGAAGAGCAAGCTCTGTTTGGTCTTTGAAACATTTTAATGCAGAAAGCATGTCTTTAAATCATAGCTCTGAGGGCCTGAGCTCGTGTGGCACACACTGTTTTGCTGTCTGCATTCCAAGGAAACACCCAAAACTTCCAGTATGCTTCTTATTACGGGCCTAAAGTGTCAAATTCACGTCGGCTCTTCCAGCTGGGAAGCGTTCAATGGGATGGTTTGTTTGATATGCTGATACAGATCTTGTTACTACATCAGGATCATAGGTGATCTGTCAATGTTTACATCATGTCATGTTCAATACTGGAGTTAACTGATTCCGAAACCCGATCCAGCATTAAAACCCTGGCGCTGCTGACAAGGAGTGCCCAAGGTCAGGAGCTGCCACCATTTGATGGTGCTGGGCTCTGCTGTTTCCATAAATATTGACCTGCAAGCCAGTGCTGGCCCAGCTGGAAATGCAGTGCAGAATCTCCAACCCCAGCAGTGCCTTTTGTGCCCCAAAATTCACAGGTCGGGGTGATTAAGGCTTCTCAGACAGATTTTTTGGGATGAGGGCTGGGGCTGTTTGAAGTTGAGTGAAAATCCACCCACTGGCTTCGGGAGGCTTTGAGTCAGTGCTTGGGTGAAGGTAGAAACCACCTTCCTGTTCTCTAAGGTATGAGCTATTGTTCACTGGTTTCCTCTCCGTGACAGCTGTGGGCAGATGGGGAAGGGCTTTTAATGAAGCCAACCGCTGCAGAAATTAAAAAGCTCAGGTTGTTCTGATGAAAGAAACCCATTAACAGCGATTCTCTCTTGCGTGACAAAGTCTGACGTCCCCAGCCCTAAGTGACAAGTGGCAGGAAGTCCTGGGGAGACAGCTTGAGCTAAAGAGGGCTGGCAGGCCAAGCTGGTGGTTTTTAACTCGTTCTCTGCCTTGTTTCACAGGGTTTGGGGCTGTCAGGTCCCACACTTGGGGATGAGGTGAGACACAGACTGGAGAGGGTCTGGGAGAGCCAGGAAGAGCCCTGATCCCACCACCCTTGTGTTCGCCTTGACATGCATTTGTATCAAATTCTCCACTTTCTTTTCAGCAGGATGGTTTCAGGGGTTTTGGGGGTTTAGCTGGTAATTGCTGGGTCTCCCCACAAACCAACCCCTTCTGGAGGGAGTTTGCTCCAGGCTGGCAAAGCCCAGGGGGCTGTGCCCACGTTCAGACAGTGCAGGCACTGGAGCAACCACAGTGCAGCATGACACAGGCACATGAAGCCCTTGGTGGGGTTGCACGGCTGAATAATCTTTAAAAACATTATCAGCATAGAGATCACTTGATATATTTTTTCAGGATTTTCCCTGTCACATGCCAGATACCACCACAGGATACGGTTTGTGCTGAGATAGAGGAAGGGAATTTAATTTTCATTAGATTTCTAGGGAACTGAGTCTTTGAAGTCCTTTTGGCTTTTCTGCGAAGCTCTGCCCAAAAAAACTGGGTAAAGGCGAAACATAACCCTATTTTTCTTCTTCTGTGCTTAAATGTATAGTGAAATAATAAAGTGTGGGCTAAAACAAGACGCCTCAGTGCACACACTTTTCCCCTGGAGAAAACACCATGTGACAGATGCTGCTCACAGCTCCAAAGGCCCTCAAAAATGCAGAGGTGCTTGAGATCTGGGGACACACAGAGATGAGAAGAGATCGTTTCTGGTCTTGCTTTGAGGTTTCCTTTGTTTACTTCACACAGCAGGGAAAATACATTTTCAAAATACCTCTGGGTTTTTGCTTTCTGCTGGGTTCGTCCTCCCCAAGTTTTCCTCTCTGGTGCCAGCATGTTTTCCCTCCGTTTGGACTCTGACATTCCTGGAAGTCTGGGGATTATAGAGCTTGGAGAGGATGGTGGGGCTCACCTGGATGTGGAGAGAGCAGAGAGGGGTCAAAGCCCCTCAGAATCTGTGCCTGGGAGGGGTTTGCTGGTGGAGCTCAGCTGGGAGTGTGAATTCCCCTCTGGAGCCCAGGCCCTTCCCTCCCATCCCAGCCATGCAGCATCTCCACAGACAGCCTGGCAAGCACAGCCCGAGCCAGGCAAGTGGGAGATCAGGAGATAGCAGACGTTGGATTTAAGGAGGGGGAAGTGTGGGGACTTTCTGTGACTTTGCTATAAACCGACACAGCGCTCACAGAGCTGTGCAGATGTGAGGGGGAAGCGCAGGGGGGTGCGGGCGAGCGCTGCCTGCATTTATCGCCTGTTAAACGCGCTGCTTCGCTTTCCCTTTCTTCTTTAAAAGCCACCAAGAGCAGAGCTTGGCTTGGTGGATGTCGGGCTGTGGGATCTGATAAGGCCCAGCTCTCTGAAGTGCTGCAGAAGGGTTTCTCCCAGCCTGTGTCCCGGCGTGCCCGCACATCTGCAGTGCCCTGAGCGCTGGGGCTGTGCCGGGACGAGGCGGTGCCACCTGGGCACGGTCCCTCGGCGGCAGGTGCAGAGCTGCGGGTCTTGCGGGGCAGTCTGGCTGCGGCAGGGGAGCAACAAGGAGAAGCCAAGGTCTGAACCTCGCGCTGATGTAAAGCTGAGGCTCCTCTGGAGCCCCTCCAGCTTTGTGCGGGTGTAACTGAGACTGGAATCCGGTCCAGAGAGAGAGAAGCCGTTTGGCGATGATTAATACGGTAAAATGTGAAAGTTATGTATCAAGTGCTTTTCATGCACCTCTCGCCTCGGGACAATTAGCATAAATTTAATAATTATTGCCCTGTGCCAGCAGCTGCTACCTAAGGAGCTGGGAGTGCTTGATGAACGCTCATTAGCTGCTGCCCTGCCTGGGGGAGGTGGGTGATTAGTCTGCCTGTTTTATGGGCAGGAAAGAGGAACACAGAGAAGCAAAGTGAAGTGGCCAAGGTGTGGTAGCAGCAAGGGCTGATCCCATCTCTCCTGCGCCTCCTCCAGCCCCTCTTGGCTCTGACCAAGCTGGGTGGGCACAGCTGAGAGGGGGCTGGAGTAAGACAAGAGTTTGTTCTTTAAGCAGTGAGCAAATGCCGTAGAAAATACTTAAAATTCAATGTTTGCTGGTTCCCCAGTCCCCACTTTGCCAGGACATGGTTTCTCCTACCTGGCACGTCTCCCCTCCGTGTTCAGTGTCAGTGAGGGCCGATGGAGGTTGGTCACTCAGGCAGGGGCATCCCGATCCAGCTCCTTGACTGGAGACTTTCTGGATGATCTGGAGCCTCCCCTGTGGGTCACTCTGTGTCCATCTGCTCTGGGAGCTGCTCTGCTGGGGCTGGCACCCATTATCCCGTGTGAGTAAGAGCAAACCACAGAGACAGAGGCTGCGCTGGCTCCCTGGATAACCAGGGTGCTGCAGCCAAGGGGGAGCTGATCAGATACCAGACTCTTTTATCATGTTCCAGGGCACAGACAAAAGCTGGAAGAGCAAGCCAAACCCTTCACCGACCGCTACGGAGAGCTGGAACGGCTGCGCCAGTCCATGAGAGTCACCCCGACAACACCCAACCCCCGCGGGTCCCTCAGCACCCCGAGCCACTTCGGCTCCCAGGCTCAAACTCCAATCCAAGGTAACCCCCTGGGTGTCACCCCTGAACCCTGGCATGGCTGAGCGGGAACAACCCTCTGGATGAGATTTTAGAGTTGGAGTCCAGCTCTCCCCTGGTTAAGGAGCTGGGGACAGGGTTTGTGTGAATTTCTTGACCTTGGAAGCCTTTTTGCACCCATCAAGTCACTTTTTGCACCATTAGATTTGGGTTTTGAGGAAGGACTGAGCAGCAGGAGTGCGAGGGAGGTGAGAGCAGCACCCTTTGAACCCAGCAGCTCCTCTGACATGAAGGCAGCCGCGCTATGGTTATGCATCAGGCAGGGAGGGTGTTCCGTGCTTTCCATGCTAATCCCAACGGTTCCTTATCATTGTGTGGCTGCCAAGTGTGGTGATCCCTCACCCAGCTCCAGCATAATTCCCCACATGGATGCACACCTGCACAGACACACACACACACACACAGAGCTTTGCTCTCCCCAGATCTGCCAGCGGCAAAGAGCGCCCGAGTCCCTGGGCGTTCCCCAGGAATCCGCAGCTTGCTGCCAGGACAGGGGCAGGAATTGCCACTGGAGTTACCTGGCAGAGATCAGGCTGCTAATCCCGGAATTTCAGTCCCAGACTTAAAATATCTCAGCTGCTGTGCTGCTTCTGTCTTTCTGCACAGGCAGATGCCACCAGGATGAATTAAGAGACCCTTCCCCCGTCGTTTTCTGTGCTGCTTTTCCATGCACTTTCAGTCTCACTGGTTCTTTTCCTTCAGAAATCAGCAGAGATAAAACAGGGCTTCAAGGAATAGCATTTAAGCTGTCTGTATTTGGAATTTTGGTGAGAAGTGGCCCTTCTGGGATAGTTTCATAGAAAAAGCTCCCAAAACCCTCATGCTGTGTTTTCAGAAGGGATATGGTTGTTTGGAAGCCTCAGTGTCATTGGCAAAGAGGGGGATTTGGGCATAAAAACATGTTTGAAAATGTTACCTGAACTCTAAAAGCTCCGCTGCTCCTCCCAACCCAAAATTACAGAGAAAATTTAATTTATTTCTCATTGAAATGCAA
This sequence comes from Dicaeum eximium, assembly GCA_013396995.1. Lineage (NCBI taxonomy): Eukaryota > Metazoa > Chordata > Aves > Passeriformes > Dicaeidae > Dicaeum > Dicaeum eximium. The sequence goes on from VWZP01006238.1 coordinate 84,953, forward strand.
ATCTCCATGCTTGGAATTTTCATTGGTATTAGCAAGGTTTATGAGGAGAGCATGGGCATTTCGTGTAGGACTATCATTTGGTTTTTTTTAGAGAAGCAAGAGAGAGAGAGAAAGAGTTTTCTAGGCTTGTCCCATTGGCCACATCATAAAGAAAGAGATTCTTGGGGGAAGAAAAAAAGATTTGTATTTTAAATTAGCACAGCCCCCTGCAGTGCCAGAAACCCAAAGAGCGTCGTTTGGAGCAGAGAATCAGGTGATGACACAAATTCAACGAGAAAAAAAATGGAGTTGGCCACAAGCTACCGCCCCTGCCAAATTCCCAAATGTCAAGTGACAGCAGGAGTGGAGACACACAAAATTAGCCTCTGAAATCATTCCTGCGGAGTGAATCCGAAGTCCCAGGAATGCTGCAAAAGGCGGTTTGTGCACGCTCTGCTCTTGGCTCCCTCGTTCCCGAGTCGGAGGAACCGTCTTAAAACAACTGTGGGTTCCTACCAGAGTAACTCAGAGCAGGACCAGCTCAGTAATTTTCATCTCAGCCCTGTCCTTTTGACACAGCTCTGGCTATGACCAATCATAATCATCATTTTGAAAACCCCTCTTTCTCTCGCACACACACGGCTTATTCACAAAGATCATAATTTTTACCCGAGCAAGTGGAGCCTGGCCCGTGCCAAGAATAACACGGGAGTTAACAGGCCTGTAATTCTCACGACTTGGCACGTTCTTGGGTAACACAGGAGAGGCTGATTAGTGGGAAGCAGAAGGAGATACCAGCGGGGAGGGGCGATGGGGCAGGCTGGGGTTCATCCAGCAGGGATTAAGAGGGGGACAGGGAGGTTTTTCCCTCCCTCTTCTCGTGTGCCGGGGGTGCTCAGCCTCCCTGTTCTGCTGACCAAGCAGTTTGCAGGAACTTCCAATCCCCTCCTGGCAAAAGTAAGCTGGGAGCTGGGATGCTCAGGAACAGCCTCAGCCACTGCGGGGGGATCCCAGCACCTCAAATCCCTGCACACGGCACGTGGAGTTTGGGTTTTAAGGCAGGCAGGAAACAGTGTTTATCTTTGGGAGAATTAGGGTTCCTGGGAGATGTGTTTGCTCTGGCCCAGTTTTTTCCCTCCTCCCAAGGAGGGAAAGCCGTGGCCGTGGTGGAGATCACGGCAAGGACGCCACTGAGAGTGGGAGAAGGGTCTGGCCCTCAGCCACTTGCAGAGGCTTTCAGTAAAGCAGCCCCTGAAGGTTATAAATAGCCCCCATGTAAAATGATCATCCTGAGGTTAAATGGTCTCAAACCAAAACCCTCCCGGTAAGAGAAAGCTGATGGTTTCTGAAGGGCATGCCAGGAAACATGGCAGGAGAGAGTGCAGCTCCGAGACCGAGTGGGTCAGATCCTGCTCTCTTCAGTGTCAGGGTGTTCCAGTGGCTCTGGCCTTGCTTTGCCCCTCTCAGATGGGCAGAGACTTGATCCCTTCCCATGCCTGTCCCCAGATGGGATGGACACTGGCAACCCTGCACACACCGGATCTCATTCCCCCTTGCGCTGCTCTGGGGGTAAATAGGGTAACTCTGGGTTCACCCCCTGCAGACCCTCATCATCATCATTCAGCTCTTCTTCCCTGGCTTCAACCGAGCAGAGCCTCTGCTGAGGATTTGGCCCAATGCTTCTCCAGAGAGGTCTGGAAAATCTGAGTGTTTGCAATCCCAGCTCTGCCATCCCTGCAGCGAGACACCAAGCTGTCATTAGGATGGCTTGAAATGGTTCCTTATTACGGGGCACGCAAAGCCAGAGCCTTGCGTGCCTGCTTCAGTCACTTTTGCCTTTTAGCTTAAAAAAATCAAGTAGCTCTCAGAAGCAAAGCAAGATGTCAAAGGGACTTCTGCTGTCTGCCTTCAGCTGCTTCTCAGGGCCCTCTGGCTCAGGTGAGGTGGGCTGGTGACAGACAAACGTCCTCCCCAGGAGCAGCCCCCAGTTCTCAGTGTCCTCCCTTGCCCGTGTTTCGGCAGTGGCTCAGGCTGAACCATTTTGTTCCCAGCACAGCAGAGCAGGACCGCCCACGCTCGAGTTCTGTGGTGGAAACATCTTCAACCACTCAAAAGCAGTTGTGGGCCTTGTCCAGCAGCATGGAGGGGCCTTGTGCTCACCAGTTGCAAAGGGATTTTAGATTGGATCTCCTCAGTACCAGAGTGAGATGTTTTGATTGATGCATTTCACGTCCCCCTGCATACTCTTGTTTTTGCTCCAGAGAAGTCAAACTCCCGTGATTTCACAGGGAGGACAGTAAATGTCAGATCCTTTTGCAAGCCCTAGTGTCTGTGGAATGGTTTTTGGGAGACTCTGTGTTCACTGGTGAAGAGCTTGAGATCTCCCGATCTGGAATTTGCTCAGCTTCATTCCCAATCCATTACTTTGGGCCAGCGCAACATTTTTAACATCAGCAGAATGCTTCATCATATGCCTTTAAAGTAAAGTCTTTCTCTCTCTTTTTCTTTTTAAATATACATTTTTAAAGTATTACATTACTTTTAAGAAGCCTCTTGGCATAGGCAGCAAGTGCCCCTATTGTTTCCGAAATGCAACGTGGCTGCTCTGAGGTTAAGTCCTGAATTATGGGCCCAGCAAATACACTGAATTGCTGCTTCCTAATCCCTGTCCAGATTGACTTATGGTTTCTTTAAAATATCCGTTTCTTAATGGATGAAAACATTCTACCACGGGCAGAGACTAAATTGTTTCCAAAGGAAGCTAGGCAAGCATTAGTGGGAAGAAAACATATTGTGGGATTCAGCTTCAGCCTCAAAGGAAGGAACACGCTCGAGATGGGTTTCCTGCCTGCTTTCAGGCTTCTGTGTCTATCTTTAAACCGCTTTTCTGCTCCTCTCTTTTACATTTGTGATGTCCCTCCAGTGAATTTGGCATGGAACTGTCACAGATGAACCACAGAGCAGTGCTGGGCAGGAGCTTCCTCCAGGACAGAGCCCAGGCATCCAGGACCGCTGGGTTTGTGCCACGGGCATGTGGGCAAGCCCCAGCCACAGCTCAGGGTGCTGCAGAACAGCATCAGAACCCCCAGAACAGCAAGGAGTCCCCTGGAATTTGCCTCAGGGGTGCCATCCTGCCTTTTACTGGATTTTCCAGTGTGCTGGGACCCGCAGTGCCATTCTCAGAGCGGGGTGAGGAGCCCCCAGCCCGGGTGCCGCTGCAGCCCCCTGTGCCATCACCCCTCCGCAGTGGGATTCCCATGGCAGACATGGCCTGGCCCAAACCTGCTCGGCAGGCAAGGTGGTCTAGCTGCAGGCTGGGTTGTAAATCCAGCAGCTTCCTTTTATGTAGTCAGGGCTTGTTAATTTGTTTTAATACCCTTTGAATACAGGTAAAGAGCAAAGCGCGGGCAGGGCGGAGGGGAGTGCCCGCGATCCCCGCTCAGCCCACCCAGCCGCTCCAATTAGCACCGTTATTCATTAGCTCGGCGGGATGGATGTGCCGGGCAGGGGGATGCGGGCAGAGGGCTCCGGGATGAGCGAGGCTGTGCGGAGCTGATTCTCTGTGTAAATACATCGAGAGGGTAAACACGGCGAGGCAGAGGAGCTCGTGTAAGCTCTGCAGGACACTGCAGGCACAGAACATGGGGCTGAACTGGTTCTCCATAAATCCATTCTGGAGTTAGGAGCAGGGTCCTCCCCAGAAGGATGGGTCCAGAGAATTGGAGCATCCCAATGGACCTGGAAGGGATTGCAGAGGAGGTTGAGATGCGGTGCGTGATTCACTGAGCTGGGAACACCTGGGAATTTCCCTGCTCTGCTGCTGCCCAGCGTTTTTGGGCTGGGAGAGGACCCAGAGCTGCGTTCGTGCTGCTCAGAAGGGTGGGTTTGGGGCCGCGTGTGTGTGTGCACGGCAGCACACGGTGTTCGGAGAGAATCACAAAACTGAGCAGCAAACGTGCTTGGCAGTGTTGAGGTGGTGCCTGGCGATACTGTGATAAGGACCTGTGTGTTGTTGTGTTTTGGTTTGGGGTTTGCGTCTTTTTTTCAGGCTCTGCAGAGGAAGTCCGTGCACCCAGTTTGTGAGCTGGTTCTATCAGATACAGAGCACTGCTCCATGGGTGTGTAACAACGGATGCTGTTCACACCGTCCTTTTTTTTTTCAACACCTCCCCTCCTCCCCCAAAATATATTTTGCTCTAATTCACGTGGGTTGGGAGGAAGGGGCCGTTTTCTTTTTTAGTTGGCTCTGAGTTGGAAACAAATGAACTTGTTAGCATACGTGACAGAGGCGTGAGAGCGTGCCTGCATGCGTGGGTGGGGAGGAGAGTGGCGCCTTCTCTAGAGATGAGCTGGGGCTTCACACATCTCGTGCACCTTCCCATGGAGATTCTCTCCTTCTCTTGGCCACCTGCCTCTCTGTGCTCCCACACGGAGTTATTGTGATCAGGGGAAGGAAGCGGAGAGGAACAAAGATCAGAAAAATGCTCAAAGGTGGCTGGGAGGTCCAAGTGTGACAGAAATAGGCAGAGAAAAAAAAAAAAAAGCTAAAGGTATATCCAGAGCAGGAATGTCTGTCCCCACTCCTCACACACATGCTGGTGTGTTATATACAGAAGCATAAAGTATCATTAGTGTTTACATTGTCGTCAATCACTGTGCAGTAAGACAGGAAAGGAGGGCTTTTTCCCCCGGGGTAGATTTTTCATGACAACTTTGCAAGGCACACATATGTGTAGAATTAGAACAGTGATCTATGGCCAGGCTGAAGATATTTTATATTCTATACACTTGGAGAGTTCCACGCTATCAAGTTCCCTTTAAATTCCCTTTGCTCTGTGTGTCTCACACACTGTATTTGTTGAGTAACATCCACACAAGCTCGGGTTTATTGCTGGCTGGGTTCATCAGCCACGGCGTGCTCCCCACATCTCTAAGGTGGGGACCAGGTGATATCTGGGGTGCTGAGGAGCTGCTCAGGTTCCACACGTCTCTGCCTGGCCCCAGATGATCTGATAATGATGATTCTGCTGTACATCAGGCCCCGGTGCTGTGCTCTGCCACGTGCCTGGGGTTAGCTGGATGTCTGGGTACCATTGCAGCACTGAAGAGATCCTGACGTAGCTTTTGCTGCCCTTTGTTCCCTCCAGGCAGAGCAGATGTGTGCCTGGGTGAGGGGGTAGTGACAGCACCCACTGCTCCTCTGGGATGGGTGCACATCAATCCCTAAAACCATCTGCAGGATCCATTGCCTCCAATCTCCTCCAAGGGCTCCAGGGGCCTCAGAGCAGATCCACCACCCTGACCCTGCCAGGGTGCAGGGACCAGTTCCACTCCATCCAAGGCAGCTCCCAAACCCAGCGTGGTCTGAAGGGAGGAGGCTGAACACACCCAGAAAAACCTCTGTGGTTAGCAGCCTCACGAACCAGCCCTTCCCACCTCATGGCCAGCCCTTGCCACCATGACCCAGCCGAGGTTTGGCTCCCATCAGGGGCATCTCTTTGCATTAATCTCCTGGCCACCCACCCGAGGAAAGGCCTGTATTGTCTCTGAGGTGGAGAGAGAGCTGCTGTATCACTGCACAGAAATCTAGAAAGGGGCTGAGCAGATTTCAAAGCATGTTTCTATCCGGCCCCACGTGCAGGGGGACTTGGGGGTCCTCAAAAGGTGCAAATTGCAGCTGCACAATTAAATCATGGGGTGTGTCCCGGCCTCTGTGGTCCCCGGGGCAGCTCAGCCCTAAGGAGGAGACAGTGGCATTACTAATCAGGGCTTTGACCTTTACATGGCTTTTATTTAATACACATTCCACACTTCCCCAAACTCCCATCCAAAACATTGACATTTCCGCTGATAGATTGGGTCAGATTTTGGAGTAGTTGGGGGACTCAATTCACTCTTACAATGGTTAAATTCTTACAGCTAAATGGGCTTATTCAGTTAGTGCAGCAGCTGGTGTGATTTCGAGAAGAAAATAAACATTTCCTTCAAATATTTTGATTGGCAACTGGACAACTGAAGTACTCAAGCTCGGATTGCCAGGGTCCAAAAAAGCAAATGGGGGCTGGACGGCGAGTAAGCGAGGGAAAACCGTAGTAAATCCTGGGAGGCAGCACTACGGAGCAGATGTGTGTGAGATGTGCCAGGGAAGGGGACAGCAAGACGGGGTTTTTAAAGCCCATTTTCAGCTGTGATTCCAAAGGGAACATGGGGTCCAAGGGTGCAGCTTCACCCACTCGTTGTTCCCCGGCTTTGCTCAGCAGCTGCTTGCTCTAGGTTGTTGTTTGATCCTGGCTGTGGCAGAGGGTTCTTGCTGCTGAGTTAGGTGGTTATGGAGGGTGTTAATGGCCATGTTTTAATTTGATCTCACTGGGGTTGTTTCAGTGGAGATTTCCTCACGTGCAGGGCAGGGGCTGGGGCTGTGTGGCTCCGATCTGAGGCGGCCAGGATGGAGGGGCAGCCCTGAAGTGAAGGAAATGGGGGATGGAGAGGAAACCTTGAGGCAAGGACCAAGATGGAAGGGGCAGTTGTGAGGTGACAGGGCTGAGGTGGAGGGACAGTTGTGAGGTGAAGGAGATGGGGTGGAGGGGCTGCCTAAGGCAAGGACAAAGATGGAGGGAAAACCCTGAGGTGACGGAGCCAGGATGGAGGGGGTGCTGAGGTGAGGGTGCTGAGCTGGAGAGACAGTTGTGAAGTGAAGGAGACAGGATGGAGGGGCAGCCTGGAGGTGAAGGATATGGACAGAAGGGCAGCCCTGAGGCGAGAACCAAGATGGAGGGGAAACCCTGAGGTGAAGGACATCGGACAGAGGGGCAGCTATGAGCTGAAGGACACGGGACAGAGGGGCAGCCCGGACGCGAAGGACACGGGACAGAGGGGCAAACCCGAGGCGAAGGACACGGGACAGAGGAGCAAACCCGAGGTGAAGGACACGGAGCACGGCGGCTGCCCTGAGGCGCCGGCCGTGAGGCGATGGCGAGGAACCGGGCCCCCCTCGCGG
>VWZP01006238.1:114920-172420 GCA_013396995.1 Dicaeum eximium
AAAAAAAAAAAAAAAAGAGGGGAGGGGGAAAGAAAGAAAACAAATTTGAACTGGGCCTGTTTTCCGTGCAGTATTAAATCTCCAGCACACAATGAATCATGCAGTCCTCGGCCTAACAAGGAGGACTCCAGAAAGTCTGTAGGATGAAGGAGTCACTGGAGACTCCAAGAAATATGACAGGCTTGCTCCAAAGTGCACAAAAGGTTTTTTTAGTAAAGGAGAAAGAAAAGAAAAAAGAAAAAAAAAAATCTCTGAAATTACAGCCCTACAACAGCTTCATTTGTATAATCCCTCTCAGGGCCGGGGGCTGTTTTGCAGCTCCCCACAGGAGCAGCAGAGGATGACAGAAGCCAACCCAAGAATCTGGATGTGAACTTTTGTCCCAGATCCAGCACGTGTTCGGTGGGACAGGGGAGCCCAGGATGAGCCCACAGCTCCTGGAGCAGCAGGGCTGGAGTCACCAAACCTGTTCCCTGCCCCAGGCAGCTGCTGTTTGCCCAGAGCAGCGTGTCTGGGTGCTCCTGCACAGCCCTCACCCCCACGGGGGCTCTGCAGATTTTTCCAAGCATCCAAGCTCAGTCTGTGCCTTTGGTTTCCCCTCCCTCGGACAGCAGAGCCCTCCATGGGGTTGGTGCCTCTTCCCAGCCCTGGTTTCTGCTCCCTCTCCCTTCATTTATCCCACACCAGGCTCCCAGTCCCTCCTCTCTCTGTGGAATTCCAGGAAAAGCCACTTGAACCTCTCGGGTTTGACCTGGCAGGGCAGGAGGAGCCTCGGGGAACCTCCAGCAGCTCTGGCCTCCCCAGCCCCTTGCCATGCTCGGGATGTCCTCCCTCCTGAGCAGGAGCTCCTGTCTCTGGGGCTGCACATCCCGAGGGACGGAGCTGCAGGAGGTTCTGAGGCCGGCTGGGGTCAGAGAGAGGCACAGAACCAGGAGCTCTCCAGGATCTGAGGAGCCCAGGAGCTCTGGTGGTGATTCCAGCACTTCCAGAGCCCATGGAAACCATCCCTGGGCACAGCAGAGACCCCAAGGCTGCCCAGCCCCACACCTTGATCTGTTCCTTGGGGCAGCCCCTCCTGCCCCACGGCACAGCAGCACCTCCCTGCCCCTCTGTTCTCCAGAGGAAAACCTCGGGATCTGCAGCAGCAGGAGGCAGCTGTGGCTCCTGGGAAGGGCAATCCCTGTGCCAGCAGCTCCTTTCCCTCCGTGCCCTGGCCAGGAGCAGCCCAGCCCCAGCTCCAAGGGTTTGCCCACACATTTTGGGCAGGGTGAGCCCCAAACCCCGCGGGGCAGAGCAGAGAATGTCCCACCTTGCCCGGCCCCAGCTGGGGCCATTCCTCTTTGGAACACGTGGAAGGAGCAATGACAAGCCAGCGAAGAGCAGGGCAGGGGAAGGAGGCTCTGGAAGGAGGAGCTGCCCCTTTTTTTGGGTAGGACAGGCTGCAGCAAGCAAAAGATGAAATTGTCCCTCGGCTCAGCCCGAGCCTCTCTGGTTTTGTCCATCAGCACCACCACAGACCCTTCCTGGAGCTCCTTGGAGTGATTTAGATGCAGGATGGATGCACTAAAAACCTGGGGAGGGGCAGAAAGCTCAGCCCTGGGCAAGCACAAGCACAGCAGACTCGTTCCTTGGCCTTTCATCTGCTTAATAACAATTTCTGTGGCATCCAGAGAAACCTGGGAATGGCAAAGAGCATGAGCTCGTCTAAAACAGGATCCACCTTCCTTCCCCATGTGTGCTGAGCACGGGGAGCTCCAGTGGGGACATCACCAGGAGCAGAGCCTGGCAGCAGCTGCTGAGCCACCAAAGACCTCCACGGCTTTGAGCTCTCCTGCCTTGATGGGCGGGAAATGGGAAGAATTATTGGTCTGATAACACCCAAAGGGTTCAGATCCAGAGAACCTCCCCCTAAAAAAACCACCCCAAAGCACAGAAAAGCACCAAAAGGAATCCCAGTGTCCATCTGTGGTCACCTCTGCATCCTCACAGGGCAAGGCACGGCTGAGCACATCGGAGATGGGGCAGGCCCTGAAATTGGGGCAGAAACTTTTCTCCAAGCCCAGCCAGGATCAGCGGAGGATGCTGCGGGAAGCTGCGGGATGAGGGGAGGAGGCTGCAGGAGGCTGCGGGGGCAGTGGGATGCTGTGGGATGCAGCGGAGGATGCTGCGGGATGCTCCGGGATGCAGCGGAGGATGCTGCGGGATGCTCCGGGATGCAGCGGAGGATGCAGGAGGATGAGGAGGATGCAGCGGGGGCAGCGGGGGCAGCACAGCCGGGCCGGGGAAGGCGCAGCCCCGGGCGGTTCCCGAGCCAAGGCTGACCTCCGCAGGCCGGCGGGATCATCACAGCCCCGGCTGCTCCTGGGAACATCCCCAGACCCTGCCCCGACTGTCCCGGTGCCACCAAAGCCGGGGACACCCGTGGGGCCGGGAATTGCTGCTGTGTCCCCAGCTCAGCACACAGCGGATCCCGGGCTGGCTTCTGCTCTCCATCCTCCTGGGACATCCAGGGCTCTTCCTGGGAATCCCCCCACTGTTCTGCTGGGGGTCTGACAGGGATCTGAAGGAGCTTTGGCACACAGGAGATGGAGCCCCCAGGCCAGGAGCAGATCCGGAAATCCCAACTGCCCCAAATCCACATCCCCTGCTCCAACAGGTGACAGCAGGCAAGGACTGCTTACACCTTACTGGAAAGGTTTATCCTACATCCCAATAATCAATAAGGCAGCGATGTGAGGATTTGGTTTTCAGCTCAAAAGGAGGGAAAGCTCCCACGGGTGGAGCTGATACCGAGGCTCCTGTTCCAGGGAAATCTGAGCGAGCACAGCCCTGCCAGAGCCAAGTGATCCCCGGAGGGCAAGGGCAGCTCCTGCCTGGCTGAGGTTTGCCCCAGCAGCTGCTGCTGTGAATTCCTAGACACAGCCTCTGCCTCCCCAGAGCCCGGGGTTTGTCTGGTGTCAGCGCCAAATTCCAGAGCGGATCCGCTCTGCCCGGGAAGGGAAACCTGGCACGGTCCCCAAGGAAGGGCAGGGGGAGCTGGTGCTGCTGGGGGGGCTTCAGGGCAGGGAAATCAAAGGGGGATCAGCCAGAAACTCCTTTAATGCCTGGGGAGAGCGAGCAGAGCAAAGCCAAGGACACAGGAGTGGTTTGCAGGTCTTGTCTTTGGGGACACTGCCAGATGTGACAGGAGCTGCTCCGTGTCCCTCACCCCACAGCCTCCCCCCAGGCCTTGGGGTCTCACTGAGCTCCATTTCCCAGCTCTGGGGCACTTCCAGCTTCCCCCAGAGCTGCCCAGCCCAAGCTGTCCCAACACCTCCCCTCGGAGAGCTGCAGGCCAGAGCTGTGTCCACAGCACCTCCAGCATTCCAGGTTTTCCCTCTCCTGATGTGGGAGCCAGCAATGCCAACAGGAAAACAGAGCCCCTGACGTGGAGCCTCGAGACCTTCTGGGACTTTGTGCCACCACTCCTCTCATATGTGGCACTGGGCTCGTAGCCCCACTGACCCAGCCTGCCTGGCTGAGCCCACCAGGAGATTTGTTGGGCTGTGAGGGCACGAGGGAAAGGCTCCCATGGAAAGCTGAGGAAGCCCTGGCACAGTTTGATGTGCATCCTGCAGAGCCAAGTGTTCACTCCAAGGTGAACTCTGTACAGAAATGCACAGGTCAGCAGCACAGCAAGGCCGTAAATAAAATTAGAGTCCAGTACTGATTCCAGCTTGCCCACTTGTTGGGAATTCCAACATTCCCATTCACTCCAGGAAACATTCCCGTTCCCATTTGCTGTCTGGCACTTCAGGCAGGTTTTCCCCTCTGTTGAACCAACACTCCTGACAAAGCCAGGAGCTTTCTGGCTGCTCTCTGAATGTGAAGACACAAAGATCCCTCACCTTTCATCCCCTGTTCCAGCCAGCCAGCGTGGCCAGAGCAGGGATCCTGGGGGATCAGGACTGCTGGATCCCTCCTGGCCCTTCTGCACAGGGGGTTTGTCAGCCCAGCTCCTGCAGATTGGGAGCAGCAAAACCACGGCAGGGCCATGCACAGGGGCTGTTCCACCCAAAACACAGCTCTGCCCCAGGCTGGGGACTCAGCCCAGGGCACCCAGAGGCAGCTCCTGTGCCCAGGGCAGCCAGGGACCCCCAACGACGCCGTGGAGCTCAGCTCTTCCCAGGAACCAGCCCCGACTTGCCAGGATTCAAGGCCCTCTCTTATCTTCTGCAGCAGCTCGGGCTCCTTGTGAAATCTCCCCAGTGGAGATGTTAGCAGCCAGGATTTATGGCTTCTGTAGTTTCCCTTTCATGGCTCCAGCTGGGGAAGGGCTGGCGAGGGATGAAAGGTGCTGCTGGGGGAGGGATGGCAGGAGAGCACTTCAAAGCTCCCGAGTCGTGTTAGGATACTCGGGATCCTTCTCTTCCAGCCCTCCAGAACCTCCAGCAGCCTCTCCCTCCTCCAGCACAGCCTTAAAACCATCTGGAGCCAGAGTCAAGCACCTGCAGCTCAGCTCTGGAGCAGGAGGTGCCCTCAGGAGCCCCCAGCAGGTTTCTCATCACCCCCAGCCTTGCTCCTGCCCCGAGCCCCGCACCCAGACCCAGGCAGGGCAGCAGCCACCACAACCCCGGAGCTTTCATGGGAAAGATGAGCAAGGTTTGCTCCTAAGGGAAGTCTGGGCTGGAGGGGAAGGCCAGAAGGAGCCTGAGAAGGGATTTTGGCCACTGATGCCTCTGGATCACGGCCCCCTCGGGCAAGTCACGCTGGGAGAGGCTTTGCTCACGTGCATCTTTCACTGCCCACGGGGACAAAAGGATCTCAGACTGCCCGAGCTGGGCTGTCACACTCTGGTGCCTGGAGGGACCCAGGGACAATCTCCATCCTGTGAGCTGCCTGCAAGTTTGCAAAATTTCCCTCCTGGAGGAACCTCACAGAGAAGAATTCACCCAAAGGTCAGAGCAGAGTTATTTCCCGCTCCTCCTTGGCTGCTGACCCCGGCTCCAAGGCCACAAAAAGCTGGGAAATGAAAGCCCCATGAAGAAATCCCACCCTGAACATTGAAACCCACCAAGGCCAAGCACAGAGCCTGCAGGGAATGTTCCTGTGCTGCTGTGGATCTCATCCCTGGCTGAGTGGGTGCAGCAGGATGAGGAGCCAGCCACTGCCCAAAAAAACCACCCAAACACCGACTGCAGGAACTCCCAGTCCCTGTGAGAGCTGTTGCCTGGGGAAATTAAAACTCAGAAGTAGCTGAAGCAGCACTTGCCTGCCCTCACTTTAAATCCCCAAAAGCAGAAGCTGTAAGAGCTCCCAGCACTTTCCTGCCCTCTGTCCTTGCCTGGGCACCCTGGTGATGCCACCTGGCAGCCAAACAGCAGCTGAAGTTGCCCAGGCGCCCTGAGGGACAGAAAGAGCAGCACAGGCTCCATCATCCAGCTCCAAACATCCCCAGCAGGAGCCCAGGGATCCAGACCAACCCAGCCACGCTGGGTGGAAAAGTTCAGCTCCAAGGCACAGAGTAGGGCTGGGCACTCACAGAGCTCTGTGACCCTGGAACTTCGCTCCCAGCAGCCAGAGGAGCTGATAAACTGGAGTCATTGTGACCAGCACTGCTGGGAAAAGCCAATTTGCTCAGAGCACGTGTCCTTGCCCTCAAGCAGCCTCCAGGGCAGCGACCTCAGCTCCCCTCTTCACCCCAGGAGCTCCTGCAGCAGTGCTGGGACTCATCTGGAGCCACACGTGGCAGTTTGGGCCAGGGCAGGTTCAGCAGCCAAGCTCTGCCCTCCACAGGGTCCCCACTCAGCTCTCAGAGGGAGATGATTGTAGCTACAGATGGGAAATACCACCAAACCTTCCAAAGGCAATGATTACTTTGAATTTTTGAAATTATATTAACTGAAATGGAAAAAACACCCAATCAAGGGGAGGAGAATAGTTCACCCTACATTTTAATTACCCTAAATTTTCACAACAAATGGGAACAGCCTGCCTGACACAGACAAGAAATTCACTCATGGCCTCTAAAGTCAATCCAGGGATCCAGACCATCCCATTGCTCATCAGGCTCTTCTCAACAAGAACCTCACCCCAAAAACAACCTCCAACAGCTGTGCAGGAGCTGCACATGGCTGTTCACAGGGCCCAGCTCTTCTGCTCTGTGTTTAAAGGCAGCAAAGCCTCAAATGCAGCTCAAAGCCTCAGGCAGGAAATGGTTCAGGAAAACAACTGGGGGAGTCTTCATCTTCTTCCTGGCATCCCACAGTGGCAGGAGTATCCAGGAGCTGGAATTGCTCTGGGAGAGCTGTGTGCTCCCAGCAGGACGTGCACAGAGCAGCTGGGAGAAGCTGCTGGGCTCCCTGCAGGAGCTGCTCTGCATCACAAACATCTGCACAGAAAGTCAGAAAGGCAGGGAGAAAAGCAGGAGAAGCTGTGGAGGATGGAGGGTCCTTGGTGCTGGATGGGGAGCCAGGACTGACCCACAGCAGTTCCTGCCCCTCTGCACACTGGGCAGAAGGAAGAAAACTACAAAAAACATTTGGCTGTGTCTGGTTCTGCTCCCAGTGCAAGCAGTGAGCTCCTGAGCAATGCCCCTCATGGCCAGACCCATCTCCCTGGCAATGTACAGCAGATCAAAGCAGCCCCTGCTGCCTCCCCAGACTGCTGCCCTCAGTCTGACTGCCCCAATCAGCATTTCTCATCACTGAGCATCATTTGGATTCAGAACATTGCTGTGCTCTGCACCCTGAGCTCAGCCCCAGCAATGATTTCTCCTATCCCCCACATTCCCCCCATGGGAGGACAGGGATGTTTTCACCAGACTCATTAATTGGAGCAGTATCACTTTAATCAGCCTCTTTAAAATAAGAATTGTGTGTGCAAACTGACAAAGTCATTCCCTAGGTCCTGCCAAGCCCTTTGCCGTAGGCAGAGGAGCTGAGACGTCCCTTAGCATCAATTTTGTTTGTTTATTTATAAAGTTCACACGTTTGATCTTTGTTTAGCAACTGTTTTCATCTCCCTGTCCAGTGGTAAAACACAGCAGCTCTTCTCTTGAGTCAAAGAATCCTGAGCTCTCTTTTCCCAGCTCTGGAGAGCATCCAGCACCATCTCAGAGAGCTCCTCCCAAATTCAGCCAGGCCCATGCAGAAGGGCTGCTCCCCTCCACTGCTCACAGGCTCTGGATGTCCCCTGAAATTAAAGCTTTTCATTAATTACCTCATGGCTGATTCACCTCCACGACTGGGATTATTTATAAACCATCACGAGCCCAGCTTGCTCAGTCCCAGCTTTTGGCAGTCCTGGAAAAACACTAACACAGATTAAAACATTTTGGTACTGCCAGAGCTGCTGCATTTTGTTTGAAAGCAAAAGAAGAAACTCATGTGAAACTCAGAACAAGAGCTCTGAAATCCAGGAATTCTGTAATGGGATCAATTCAGTCTCAACTCCTGAAATGGCCACTCAGGGGATAAAGCCGAACCAAACTTGAGATTTTTTCTTAATGTCTTTTTAATCAAATCTCACACATCTCTAAAAACCTGTATTTCATAGAAAAACAAGCTACTAATATACCTGTTCTTAACTTTCCACTGAAAATCTGAAAAAAAAAATCTCACTTCTCCTCAAGAAATTGTGGAAAGTCATTATTTCTCAACTTGTTCTTAATTTTAAGGAAGTTCTAAATTTTCAGGGGCACCACAGCTGGTTATAATGTTAGAAATAACACTGATTCTGCCTTAAATCACATCACCACTGAAAAAACCCTAAACCTGAAGGCCAAAAATGGAGAACATAATTACTAATAAGTTGTGTAGCTCAGCCCATCACCCTGCAGTCCTGGATTACACATGAAAACCTTCAGAAATAAGAGAAAGATCTGCTTGGTAGTGAAAATATAATTTTATTTAACAATAGCTGCCAGCAGTATACTGGTATATCTGTAAAAGATGTTCCAGAAAAGTGAAAGACATAAGCAAACTACAACAAATTGTGTCAACTCTTCAAGTATTTCTGCAAACCACATTTTCTGCTCCAATCCTTGATGCCCTGTCTCAGAAATCTCCATCCCCTCACGCTGCTCCCACCCCCTCCAGAAACAAAACACAAGAGTTGGTGGCACAGGCTCTGAGGGAGATGGAGCATTTCTCACTTGGGTTTCAGCCTTCTCCTGAAAAATCCTCCCTGGATGTGCTCAGATGTTCTGAGAGCAGCAGAGTTGGCTGCACTTCCCCACTTTTTGTTCTGCACCCAGATAGGCATCGGTGGCTTTGGCTCCAGCAGCTCCCATTTATTCCTGTCTGTGCTCCTTTGATACCAAATGCTAATTTGCTGCTTTAGCATAAAAATGTGATTACATCTCTCTCCTTATCACGGGGCTGCACGCAGCTCTCGATGCGTTTGGACATGCCCAGTGTGGAGAAAACAGGGATTTTATGGGAAAATGCAAAGCTGGGAGCTGGGACTGCCCGTGTGGGACACCCAGGGGAGCTCTGGAGGGGAGGGAATTGTTCCACAAGTCCCACACACCTCTTGTTCAGCAGGCAGCCTTTCCCCAGCAGGGATCTCTTCAAGAAGGAAAGCTTTGTTAAGGGGAAAATAATAATAATGCACCTAGGATAATCTGTTCTCCCACACAAAAACAGGGTGCAGGTGATGGATTTTCCCTTTGTGTTCAGGAAATACACAAGTCACCTGTTTTAATGTGAATTTAAGCATATTTCAGCTTGAGAATAAAGTAAGTTATTCAGCATGCTAATACATGCAACCAACTTGCAAACTGGAATGCCTACTTGAAAGGGTAACTGCTGTTTTTAAATTGGAGAAGGGGCTAGAAGCAGCACTTTAAATTTAAACAGGGGAGTAGATTAATTGCTGTTTGATGAAATTAAAAATGCATTTAAAGATCAGATTGTAAACAAGTTGACAGAAGTCAAGAATTTCCATAGTTATGAAAGGGATTTTTTAATTAGCGTGGAGCTGGTGATTGGGGCAGATGAAAGTGCTCTGCCCACACCAGACGCTGCTGCTCTGCAGGGATCACCTACGGAGCTGGAGCTGCTCCTCTCCACCAGGTTCCTGCTCCCTGCCCCAGCCACGAGGGGCTGGGCAGCTCCTGCCACAACAAAAGTGCAGCAGGAAGCCTGAGAGACGCCCAGCTCAGCTGGCAGTGCCAGGCTGGCGCTCACCGGGATTCCACCTCCCAGGGAAAGGCTCCTCTGAGCCCAGATAAGGAATCCACTGGCCACAGCCAGAGCCTGAGCTCTGTTTATGAGCTCTCAGACACAATTCAAACACTGAGGGAGAAGGAAAATGGTTTGAATGAGGAGCAGAGGGGATGGATTATCCCAGAAGAAGCCTGAGCTGGTGTTGAGGGAGGTGGAACTGCTGGCTGTGGGTGTCCTGCCCTCTGCTCCCAGGGATAATCCCCTGGGAAAGGGAGCACAGCCTGACTCCTACAGCCCCATTACACAACTTCCAAGGACCACCCTGATCTGCTTTGAAAGGAGAGCTAAAAACTGAACAAAGATGTGCCCACAATCATGTGCTTCCTACAGCTTTGTGAACTCTACCACGGCCAAGAGCACCAAACCAAGGGGGCTGGGTATGGGGCTTTTTCACCCTATGTGCCATTAAAAATGCTGATATCTAATTTAAAAAGTCATTCCTTTTTCTAGATGTCACGTTGTAGCAGAGACTGAAGCCCTACAGAGGATTCTTATGGCTGAGGGCCTTTATCCAGGAGGGGAACCTGACATTAGAACACAGTCATTATTAAAGGGTTACAATTAAGGTTCTCCTAACCAGGTCACTCCCCAGGGTTTTCCCTCTGTGTCCAAACATTCCTGTAACAAATCAGAACAGGGATTAAGTGTATCTAAGAGAGTTGCCTTTGAAAGAGATGTGACAGGATTGCTAAGTGCCTTTATACTGGAATTCTAGCTCTAGGAGGGCAAGGCAAGGCACCACAAGCCAGGTATACAAATATGGATCTAGTTCTCTACCTCTTCTATGTCAAACTAACTCCATGGGTACATAAAGTAGCAAAAGCTGGATGCTTAGAAAAGTCAGGCTGGTTTTCAGAAAGCCAGTGCTTACCAAAAAAAAAAAAAAAAAAAANAAATTTAGTGTATAAAAGTGTTTGTGTGAGCATTTCCACGTTATTGCAGAATGTTAAATATTCCAAGAACAACCTAGCAGGAATAGCACTTTCCAGCTCCTAAAATCAGTTAAATATAAAAGTATCTTTACAAAAAAATAGGCATATAAGTCTAGCATTCTTTGGAGTTGTTTATGATGGTCTTTTAAAAATAACCTAGCAGTTTATTTCGTGCATCAAAACCATTAATTTTAAACAAGAAAACTATTCCCTGGTTTAGAAACATTTGAAAATTGCTTTTAAAAAAATTGTAGTGCTATTCCTCAGTGTTGTTGTAAAAAGATTTAAGTATAGTAGTGCAATGATTATGAGTATGCAAAACTGCAGCCCAGGTGCACAGAAACAACTGGGATAAATTCAATGGAAAGGAAAGGACTGGATTCCACCACCATTTCTTTACAAAATTCCCAGATTTCCTTTCAGGAAAAAAAAACTACTATAATTTAAGGCAAATGTTCTCTTTAAAGGTCACTTTAGCTTTCTTCAGCGAAGAAAGGGCATTAAAAAGCTCCCATTTCATGGCTCTCAGTCCACTTTGCATCACTAATCATTGCACTGCTATTCCCTACCCAGAGTTAGGACACTACAGTTTCCATGGATTTGGGCTATGACAGAACAGATTTTTAAGTAAAAATCACCAAAAAGACCTATACAAAACAAAAAGGCTCTTAACTACCAAAAAGAAAGCCACTTGCAATTCTTAAGGTGAACAGAGAGCAGCTTCCAGCTCTGCTGTTTCCTGATGGGAAATCCTGACAATTTTTTGTTTGCTGCAATTCAAAACTCAGACAATGCAGGTGTTTAAATCTCCTCAAGCTCTTGAAGACACAATAAACATCAACTCTGAGCTTTGAGCTTCCTGCCCCAGCTCTCAAGTTTGGATTCAAAGTTCCCTGATGCTGAGATCATTCAAATCCAAGGTTCACATTGAGTCCGTTCTCAACCATTACCGTGACTTCAAATCCAAGAGATTTTTAAAAAATACAACAAAACAAACCAACAAAACATTGCCAAATATTTTGCAAATGGCTCTTTTGGATACTAAGTTCCCTTCTCTATGTAAATAGGATAGACAAGCAGGTACAGTTCAATGTGTCACAGGTATGACAGGTGTGCACAGATCTTCTGGAAAAGCAATAAATTCCAAAATACATAAATATTCCTTGTACCATACAGTGAGACAGGATCCTAAACCAATTCCTGGACAAATCATGGACCAAATGTTTACAGAGAAAAGCAGCAGGGGCAAGACAACCCTTCACACTGAAGAATCCAGAGTCACCCCAGTGCAACAGGAACACGACTGCATCGATCATATTCAAAGGCTGTGAGAGGAGGTCAGCAAAAACAAGCCTGTGATTAAGTCTGCAAACTTTAGGTAATTACTGTACCTGGTCTATCCACTGTGACTTGGAGTAACTGCGAGTTCATGCAAAAAACAATTGCTATTGGATATGAGAAGAGCAGTCTGTTAGAAGCATTGTTACGGGGTATGCAGGACGTCATCCTTTGCAAGTGCTGATTACTTGGTGAGTCTCTTGGCTACATCACTGTAAGCTATTTCAATCTCCTTGTCTCCAGGACAGGTGTTGGTGAACTCATCCCTGCTGTAAGCATTTGTCAGGTATCTCCAGATCCCTGTCATCTCCTTGGGAATCTCGAAGTTGCGGTATTTTTTGGCCACCACCTGGAAGGAAAGAATTACGTTATGAATTTACATCCTTAACTTAAAACACTTTCCAGCCCTGGTAACTCTCTTGTGAAGTTATCCTTCCAGCCTGGACACTTGGAATGACTCCTGAAGTTTCCAGAGGCTGTTCCTGAGGGATGCTCCTGGCCCTGGCTTCTCCTCAGGGCTGCTCCTGCCTGGCTCCCCTTGGGGCTGTCCTCACCAGGGAAACTCCTCTGCAGGCAGGCAGAACCTGAGCCTGTGGCTCCATCTGCAGTACAGAGCTGCCACAGATCACTGCAGGCAGGGAGAGGAACCAAACCACGCTGATGTGGGCACATCTGCACTCCTGTGGTTATCCCAGGCCGCCTCTTCTAAAATTCCAATTTGGTTTTTTTATCCAATCCCTTTATTTCCCACTGTGTCATTTACTTGTTCTGGAGCAGTTTCCTGTGCAGAGGTGAGCAGACACCCAACTTCAGCCATTACCAGCTCACCTGATCTTCACCTTCCTCCTTCCTATGAGCTCTGCAGCTCCCTGAGACCAGGGGGTCAGTGCAGGGAAATGGGTTTGGCTCCTGCCTCCACCCTCTGTGGTCCAGCCTGCCCCAGCTCACACCTGCACTGAACCCCACTGCTCAGAGCCCCTGTGAGTAACTCAAACCTTCAGAATTTAACACTGCAGCTCAGCTTAGAGACAGCTGAATTAGCTGGGCTCAGCAATGTCACACAGCAGAAATATTTTCTCCTGCATTTTCCCCTGAACCCCCCCAGTTTCACCTTGACAATGTGCAGTTTGGGCAGCAGGTTGCAGTCAGCCAAGGTCATCTCGTTGCCATCGAGGAACTTGCGGGTGGAGAGGGTGACATCCTCCAGGCTGTTCTCATCGATCTCATCAGGGAGAGGGGAGTTCAGGTACTCATCCAGCTTCTGCAGGGTTTTCAAGAGGCCACGTTCTAAGGCTGCACAGGAAGGGATGAGTCCAAAACAAATATTCAGCTGAGAGTGGTACCAGATCTGAAATACAAACCCCACACCCCTGTGCTACCCAGAAACACTGAAGGATTTGTGACTGTTGGTCAGTTCTTGTGCCTCTGGGCTCACCAGAACACTGAAACAGGACCACAATCTCTTTAAATATCCCACATATGCAGGTTATTTAAAAGCTGCCTAATACAGGAGTTTGCACTAATTTAAAATACTGTAAGACTCCCCACAAGGGTTTATTTTTGGTTTAAAAAGTGGCTTATGACAGTTTCTTAAGACTGTGCCTAACCGGCTTAAACTGATTAGAATTAAGCTATGCTGGGGTTTATATACATTTAAACATAATCTGTTTAAAGTCACATGCTCAGCAAACAGCCCAGCCCAAACCCAGAGCACCCAGGCAGGAATACAGCAGGATATAGAATTAATATCCAACAGCAGGTTTATGGAATGCAGCAGCAGAGGGCAGCACACCCCACAAAATCCCTGTTTATTTCTCAACTTTTACAAATATTCTGCGTCTCTCCTTTTGAAATGCAGAAAGGAACCCAGATTCCCTGAGTTTGGTTTTTCCTCTAAGTACTTTGAGGACAGAATTGATTTGTACTGAACTAATTAAAGGCCCAGCTGTGAGTTCTTTACCACTTATTGATCCCTCACGTGAAATCTCCTGTTTTCCCTCCACACAGAAAGGTTTTAATCCTTTAATGGATGTGACACAAACTAAGCTTAGCTCAGAACTCTGAGTGGGAGCCCTCAGTGCTAGGGAGGTGAAATAAGAGCAGCAGATGCACAGAAACTCAACCACTGGGGCATGACACAACCTCTGCCTGAAATTTGCTTCTGGATGTTGAAATTTTTACCCTTCATTCAAGAGTTTTGAGTGGCTGTTGCACAGAGAAGATCCAATGCCAGGGATATTTATGAACCATGCACACCCCACTGAAATTCTGACTGAAGTTCTCTTTCAAATGTTGAAATCTTTGACATTAAATAAGATTTTAATTCATTAGACTCTCAAGTGTCCACCAACATGCAGCTAAATCTGTCAGGGAGACACTTCCCACAGAGCTGCTCTGAAGAACACAAGAGAGTGAAAGCAGGAGTGCTCTGTCCCCCCAGGGACCCACCTTCATTAGCTTCTGCCCTGGAGTTCTTGATAAATGCAGAAAATTTGGCAAATATATCCATTCCAGCAGTGTTGGATTCTGGATGCTTTGGTGAAAGTTTCAGGTACCTGAAAAGCAGCAAGGAGCAGATCTACAGCACATTTAGCAGAATGGTGCTCATTATCTATTAACTAGCACCAAATGGCACTTTTTTGGACATTGGACATAATGGAGAATTATGGACTCCACATCTTTTAACAAAAGCCTGAAGTTTTGCCATGCTAAAAAGACAAAATGGTTCAGTCTGTTAAAGGCAGTGTCTGGATCTGCCTGCCAGCTGAAGAGTAGAAAGCCAAGAGTCTGGAGAAAGTTTGAACAAATTAAAACACATTCTCACTATAGTTTAGGACTAAGTTTTGTACAGCAGACTCATCTTCATTTGCATTATTTGGACACAAATGTGCCTGTCACCAAAAGGAAGAGTTTGAAAGTGCAGAAAGGATGACTGGGGTATACAAAGGATAATTTTAAAATAATCTTAAAGAGAAAACAGCTTTTGATCTGAAGATGAGGGAGCTGAGGGGAGGAAGGTATGACAAGCAATAATTATCTTCCATGCCTTCAGTTTATTGATGCTGAAGAACATCTTGATTAGGGCAGAAATGCCCTGTGAGAACTGTGCCTATCTGAGGTGACAAATCACCAGTTTAACACTTACTTGGGTGGGGCCAGAACATCTTCCAGGAACTCTTCAATCTTGTTCACATCTGTTCTCACTTCCCCGTTGTAGGTGATGAAGGGTGGGTGAGTGCCTGGAGCCAGATTCTGAAGGTCTGCTGGTTTCCTGGCGTGAGATGCAAACCCAGAAAGAGTAAGCAGGGGACAAAATCTCATTGCTACAACCACAAAAGCACTGCTGAGGTTTTCACATCCTCAGTTTTAAACAGACACCACCTGCTTTCTTTCTAAAAAATGAGTTTACAAGTAAACATTTTGAATACACCTGCTAACAATTCATTTAAAACAGTTTTAAAAAACCATTTTCTCCTATCTCTGGCTGTGTTTATTCTCAAATCAATACAATGTTGACAAGAAGAGGGATATCTATACACACACCACACAAACACTGTGCCTCTTTCCCCAGCCCTACAGAAGAGTTTATATATAGCATAATCTGAGCTAATCCTCCCCCCTCACACAGAGCTGCTCTGCAAAGAAGCAACTCTGCTACAGCCCAGTGTATTTATTTAAAAAATTTTATTTAAAACCATTTATTACGTGCCCAGGGAGTTTGGTTCTAGGCAGGCTGACAGATGTTTGAACATCATTTTAAAATTATGCTTCAGTTTCCCCCAGTGAAAAAAGGTATTTACAAACAAGAGCAGCACACCTGGGAGAGGAATCCCCCCATTAGGATTAGACATGAGAAAAACAGCAAAAAGCTGAAATACTCAGCATTTCTAACTCTATTTCTAACTAACATTTCCCTCAGGCAGAGCAGAGCAGCCTGGCCACCACCTCCTGCTGGCCCAGCAACAACAAACACTGGCCCAGCTGAAACCTCTGCCAAGACAGAGCTGCCCCTTGGTGCCTGTTTGAACAAATCCAGCCTGGACCATAACCCTGAACTGGGACTGAGCCTTGTCCAGCGTGGCCACGTTCCTGAGCCAGCTCCAGCATGCAGGAACAAACTGGATTTACTGGAAACTGCAACTGCAGTTCAGGAAATCCTCTGACAGCTCCAGACGGGGGAACTAAACTGGAAACATCCACAGACCCAGTCCTGCAGGGCAGCATGAGAGAGCAGCGTGTTCAGGGAGACTCTAAACTGAGCCCAGCTTACAATCTATCCTGTTTTCCATTTCCTACAAAATTAAAAACTGCCAGAATTTCATGTCCTGCCCACTGCTGCCCCTTTTATAGAGCCACAGTGTGCTTACTTGTAAGACTGAATGAGAAAAGTGATTTTCATACTTTACCCTGCTTTAAGCCAGGGGATGGAAACCTTAGAATACAAGAATTTAACTATTTTCAATTTTTAAGCTTCTGAGGAGTTATTTCTCACTAAGAGTTGCCACCAGTCTCTCACTTTTAGGATTTCAAGTCTGTCATCGGGTAATGCTTTAAGTAGCTTAACACTTCATTTAAATACAGCTTTGTAACTCCCAACAATTACAGGAAGTCATCGTGGCTCCCTTCCAGTTCCTCATGTTGGCCAGATAAAATTCCTCAAAAGGAATGTTATTTTAAAAACAAACAGGGGCAAGACCACCGGATCTGCAGGAATACTATCAAAGGCAAGCTGTAGCTCAGGACAGATTATTGCAAAGAACTAACCCAAAAAGTTTTCCAAAGAACCAGAGTGCATCTCAGAGCACTTTATCCTTCCAGTCAGGCCACCTGGATCTTTCCAGAGAAAGAAAGCAGAGATGAAGATCCCACAGCCCAAGCCCAAACAGAACTCAGGCTTTGACTTCCAGTTTTTGCTGCTCCTGCCAGGAGAGCCTAACCAAGCCCTGCTTTAGCCCAGCCCTTGGAGCACAAGCACACAGGAACAGCCTTAAAAGGCTCAGAGTACAAATTCCCTTCACAGTCAAACAAGAAAGCAATTAATGTAACTGTGAAGTTTGACTTCAGAGATAAAGCTGGAGAGCCTAAAAAACAAACCAAAGCCAAACAGAAAAGCCCTTCTGTAACCACTCCAAGTCATTCCAAGATGGTTTGTGCCTACCCCAAAGTTTACCAGGGGTTTTGGGGGCAGGGCCACATGAATTATCTGGCCATCACTACCCCCAGAGTTAAGGTGTAAACACCTCATGGCCTTGCCACAAACCAGAAGAGCAATTAGCATGCAAATTATTTCTTGTAAAGCTGACAAAATCCAGCCCCCAAATGTAACACATTTATGAATTACACAAACACTGCAATGAAGATCTGAAGAGTAACATGGGGAAAAGCCAGCACTAAAGCCCCAGTTCCTCAGCAGTATTCCACACTGCTGAACTGGATTCACCTCTGGGTGGTATTTAATATTTAATTTTAGTATTTCATATTGTTATTTAAGCTTTGCCTGTCAAAGGAGCTGCAAAAGCTCCAAATGAAGATGCTTCAAGCAGGATTTCAGCACTCAGCTGAAGGCAAGCTGGCCCTGAGTGCTGCTCCAAGCCCAACAAATGGTTTGTGCAGTGCAGCTCTGCTCTGGCCTCCAGAACAAGGCCGAGCTCTGAGCACTGCAATGCTGCTGCCCAGAAGGGAAGAATGAAACCTCTGTGTGCCCAAAGAGAGGGAAGAAATGCCTGACTCCTTGCAGAGGGTGGGACTGCCCTCCTCCTTAGCCTATGTGCATATTCTGTGTGCTGAGAGCAGAGCTGAGAAGGGCAGAATGTGCCTTTGTCAGCACAGGGCAGAACACACGGCACAGTCAGGCAAAGCAGCCTCAGATTTTCCTGTGTCCCAAGTCCCTCACTTGTGAACTTTTGTACCCAACCATGACCTTTTCAGCCTCACAAACAGCCAGAACTGGCCTTGCTGTTGTGCAGCACTGAGGTTACCAGGCAGAGGCAAGCAAAGCCTTTTTTCTGGTTTTGGCCAACAAAATGAATTCAGTAGTTTAAAACAATTCCTGCTCTGCTCTTCGAGTTTGTGTCTAACAGGAACAAAGAGCAGAGGAGATAATTGCCTTGAATAATGTGCTCATAAAAGCAGTTTCTTCTGTCATTATTAAGGCACATCTTTTATCATTCTGGTAGTGATAACAAGGGGGAAACAGCCCCATCTGATATCAAACATTTCCTATCAAGCACTTAGCTGGATGTGATGTTCTGCAAGTTGCACTGCTCTGCCACTGGGTATTGATCAACCCACAGGGTTAAAGTTGTATTTAAGGACATCTAAAAAAAGTCTAAAAGGAATTCAGTTTGCATCAATATCTATTCCAACCTGAATTAGTTCAGTGGTCCTTCGTTTCCTCTCCCAGAGAACCCCTTCAGTGCACAACACAAAGGTGGTTTATTTGACCTATTCCCCTGCAGATCTTTAATTTTGCACTTATTTTGTGTTTTCCCCTCCTCAACAGAAAAAAAAACCTGAAAGAAAGCTTTCCTTGTGTAACAAAGGTCAACTTTAAACATCTGCAACCAATTTATAGGCTAAAAGTTAGTTTTACATCCCATTCCCCCATCCAATTAACTCCAAGTTGCCAAGGGAACACAAAACAAAGCCAATTCATCAGGAGTATTGGCATTTTAATGATATCTAAACTGGTTCAGCAGCAAAAAGCCTTCCAAACCTGAAATATCTGTGTCCACCTCCTCCTCCTGCCCACCCCAGTAACTGCAGTAGGTTAAACAACCCCATCATTAAAGGAAAAGGAAATCCCAAACTCCCAACAGCCCACAAGTGCTGCTCCTGAGTTTGCACAAACCACAGGCAGGGCTGGGTGGAAGATGTGACACATCTGCTTTATGGGGCTGGCAGCACCAATATTTGCAGGGAAATCCCACACTGGCCAGAAAAGCTCTTTGAGCAGCTCCAAATGCACCCAGAGCTCACAAAAGCTCCTTTCTGCCCCTCACCACACATGGAAGTCTTTAACACTCCTTGCCAGCACCCAAGCAGCAACTTCAGTGATTTTTTAAAACCCAAACAAGTCACCTCCCTCAGAAAAATCACGAGAGGTTGAGTCCAGCAGGGTGATTTCCCCCTTCTCTGCTGGATTCAGTGCAGAACACTGTGTTTCTGTTGGCTTTATTCCTGAAATTCAGGTTTGGAGGCACTGGCAGCCTCCCCTCTCTGCAGAGCTGGGACCAGCAGAGTTTTCCATCAGTGCTGGGAAAACATGACTTCACACCCAAAGCAAACACAAGGCCCCTGCTGAATTTAGCACTTTCATAAAAAAGAATGCCCAGCCTGAGGAAATTAAGACTCCTGGATTCATTTCTCACTGGTTTTAGCCACCAAGGTACTCATTTCATAGAGGAGCAGTTGCAGTTTAGGTGACAGCACCATGACTTATCTGGCTGACCCTGAACAAAGGCAGAATATTCTACATTTTATTCCTGCTCTTTTCACTTGCATTTACCTATGGGCAGGTGTTTTCATTACTATTATTGCACAATAACCAAAATTATCTTAAAAACATGAAGAAAAGGAGGAGGCTGCACATTGTTTGTGACAATTGTCCATCACTGGAGATTCCACCAGAGGGTGGTTGATTAAAAATATCCATCTGTCCCCACTCAGGGGATCTTGATGTGAAGTCTGTAAAGGAGGAGTCAATATTCAGAAGGCTTTGTGTGAGTTTTACAGAAGAGCATCACTGAACAAATTCAAGAGAACTTACCCTTATTTTTGGTTAACCCATCAATGAATGCACCATTTACATCCAGGTTACCTCAGTCAATTTTTGGGACAGATTCCAATTTCACAAAACCAGCCTGTAAGCCATAAAAGCTCTGGCCAAAGCTTTGTTCCACCAAGGGTGCTGAACTCTTGCTGGTCCAATAAATCAAGTATTTCTTACCTTTTCAGGTCCACTGTTGTGACGCTGAACACGACTCCCTTCAGCCACAGGATCATGAAGAGCCTCTGGGAGAAGGGACAGTTTCCTATGCTCTCACCATCACTGCCAGCCTGCAGGACAGAGCAGAGCATTAATCTGGGCAGGGCTGTGCCATCTACTCATCTCATAAATCCCCTTAACAGCCAAACAAGAAGGCAATTTAATGTAACTGTGACGTTTCACTTCAGAGATAAAGCTGGAGAGCTTAAAACAACAAACCAAACCCAAACAAAAAGTTCCTTGAGAACATCTTTAGTTCAACACACACTCAGCACAACTGAAATTGCCACATTTGTGAAGTCTTTACTTGCCATGTCCTCTAGCTGCTCAAAAAACGTCTAGAGCAATATTTCAGTTATCTGTGACACTGCCAATGCTGCAGCTGCCCTTGGCACTGAACATCCTCCTCTGACAGCCACACCTTCTGATGGCAGCTTTCCAATGTCAATGCTGTTCTTTGCTTTTATTCTTCTTTTTTCTTTCTTCTCCAAGGCATAGCTAATTAATTGGAGTCATCCCCCAGTTCAGTGCTTCTATCTGTGCCTGTGCAGAGCTCCAGGGATCCAAGTGCAGCCAGGAACTGAGAATTGATTGTAGTGCAGGTGTTGTGAGGAAAGACATAACTGTGAGTACATAGAGACTTCACTGACAATTAAATAATATCCCAAAGCCACTTTTTATAGGCAATTTATCAATCAGTCTTTGTCCCAGCACAACAAAGGCCCATTAGAAAGCAGCAGTGAGCTCCCCAGTGATAGCACACATCTCATCCTTGCTCTGACAATGAAGGATGCATTGCTCAGTTGGAAAATTTTAGTTTTTTACTGGGCTACAATGAGGCACTGGAAACCTTTGTTATAAAATTCAATCCTCTGAGAACTGGTTCAGTACTTAAAGCAGCCAAATATGTCAGATTATCCTGACATGTACTTTACGTTAGAAGAGTTTCAATGGGTTTTGCTTATTATTATTATTATTGTCCTTCCAAGAGGGATTTTCAGCAGTGCAATTCTCAAAGCCTGGCCAATTCTTTCATCATCACAGTGAAGAGAATTCAGAAAGACTTTGCAAGTTAAGAATAACAGCAGGATTTTCACAGGCCAGGAAAAGAGAACGTTTTTCAGTGAAACTGCCTCAAATTCAGAAAGCTGTTTTGGTTTTGTAAAGTCATGGGGCCTTTGCTGATAGAGCTGAGTCTCATTAACAGCTGTTGAGGATTTTTTAATTAATTACTGTTCCTACAGCTAATGGACTCATTTCTGCAAGTGTCCCTCCTGTCAGAGCTTCCAAAGACCTGGCTGTAAAACAGTTTTCTTCAAACCTTTATTAGTGTCATTAATGAAGACTTGAAAAAGAAAGGAAGTTGTTATTCTGCCATAAATTACAAATTGCCTGCTTTATCTTCGGATAGGAGAGTCAAACCTGCAGCTTATTGTTAATGGGTTATCTTAAACTCTGACATTCAGGAGATAATTCTAGAAGCATCTAGAAAAAGGATAATATGTTAATATTTAACCCATCACTGTCTCTGCACACAGCAGGCTGGAGTTCAGCAATTCCCCCCTCCCCCAGTTACATCCCTGTGTTTACACTGGAACTGACATTTCCTACAGGTAATTTATAGATTTATATTCATCTGCTTTTCCTGCTGCCACGTGTCACATCTGATCTACCTTTGGAAAAAAGGGCCTGAAAAACACAACACTGCATCCCATCTAAGGAAAAGACATGTTTTGTACTGCCCAGGGTAATTCATGCTTTGAAGCAGAAATAATTCTTTGACTCAGAACTGATCTGAGTATTCAAACTTCAAGCAAAGTCTGAAATCCCCATCCCATTAAACTTTACTTGGCCCACTGGAATCCAAACCAAAGCTACTTTAAAATCATAGAACTGCTCCAAAAATTGTTTAAAATTTCAAGCACAGCACTGACCTGTGGCTTTCATTAAGGTCCATCCTCCTAAGCCTAAAGGGGTGACCAAAAAAGGTCCAATACATTTATTTATCCCAAAACTTTCCCTCTCTCCCAACACAAGTGCAACATTCAAAGTGAACAATCAACCAAGAGCATCTGCTTCAGTTTAAGCCAGGCTTTTTGGATTATGAGGTCAGAGGAGGGGATTAGAGCCCAATAAGAGTCAGTGCTGTGAACAAACCCTGCTGCACTCCCAGAGCCCAAACGGAGCCCAGACTTTTCTGTCTGCAAACGTTTGTCCCACTTCTGCTCCAAAAAGTCCTGAGTTATTCTGAGCACATACTGGAAAAGGAATGCACTCAGAATGCCAAGAAACTTTGGCTCCAGTGCTCTGGAGCCCAGGAATTCTGCTCTGTAACTGTTTGCCCATTTTGAGAGGCCCATTTTGTGGCAGTGCTTGATGCTGCAGCCCCTCCTCAGGAGCAGCCAGCTCTGGATTCTCCCTCAAGCCATGGATTCTCTTCCCAGGGTCCCCACCTTGCTGCATGCTCCTGCAAGAGTCACTCCTGGCTCTGCTTTTCTCTGCTAGAACAGAGTTGTGCTGGCAGTAAACTCTAAACTTTATATATGACAAGAATATTCTGAAATCGGACATGATTTGTCATGCAGGGGGTGGATCACAGAATTATTGTTGTTTGTCATTGCCCTGTCTTTGAATTCAGGACATAAAATCCCAGGATATCTTCAGTGCCTAATCCTCATCACCATCAGAATAAAGCAAATATTAAATGTGGACTTCTTTGCACTAACCTCAGCAGAGGTTATTTGTTATTTAACAAGGTTATAGTCATTCTATTCCGACAAGCTTTGGGGTTTTATTTCAAATTATTCTTAAAACCAATCTGAAAATCTTTATTACCAGTAATATTGGTAATATTATTAATGCCAAACTGCCTGCAATTAGGACTAATTTCCAATTCTACCATTGCACACTGAAGGATATATATTCAAAAACCTCACCATATATCTAATTTCACTGAATTTCAGGTTTTCACTTGTAGGGATTAGGACCAGACAGAGGAAAATTGCCACACCCTTCACACAGCGAGGAAACATGGAATTTCTCACTCGTGTTACCCTCTACAAACTGAACTGAATTCAAAAAACTTCTGAAAAGGTGGAAAAAGGACCTTGTTAATTGTAAGACGTGGCACAGGGAGAGCAGAGCACACACCCACCAGAACACTGCTCTACAGTGTTCTGTGAAAACAAATAAAGCTATTTTTAAACAAACGTTCAATAAGAAAGGAAGTTCAAAGAAGAATGGGAGAGCTCCAAGGCAGTGACACAGTTCAGCTGCTCCTTGAGAAGTCAGCCTGGTTTGTCACAGCCTCTGTGAAATTCTGACAGCTCCCAGTGCAGCCCTCTGGAAAGGGAAAAACCCCAAAATCCACTTATCTCAGTGTCTGCAAGTCCAAGCCCAGCTCAGAAGCCACCTCCTCCCTTTCTCTTCCCCTGAGTAGTGATTTCATTCAAGTGAGGCTGTTTTTCCAAAAAAACAGAACCCCAGAGAGTACAAGAAATCAAACATCTGTTTGAGTGGCTGAACAAGCCAAGGGAAGGAAAAAAATCCATTTAAATTGTGAAATGTTTGTCTTTACAGCTGCATAAAAATTAACCTGAGTCCTGACAAGAGAACCTGCATGGAGTTACCTTAGCAAGGGAGTGCTGAAGTTTATTTCAAGACCAACAAAAAACCAGACAAGCAAAGAAACATTAAAAGGGCACAAAACCCTTCTTATACAGCACAGATGTGAGAATTCTAAAAATCCTTGGTCCCAAAGATTTCTGCAGAATTGTTTCATATATTAACCAGTTAAAAGGAGCCCACTACAAGTTTCCCAAACTAGATCAAACAATCTAAAAAAAAAAAGAAAAATAATAAAGTCAAAGTGCATCTGATGAGCAATGTGATACAGCTCAGTCTCTGCCTGCAAAAATAAAACAAAAGGAAAGGGCAGAACACCAGAAGACCATTTCTTAATTTACCCAAAACTTTCAAGGGAATTTCTCCAGGATCTGACATAGCAGAAGTTTGGATGAAGAGGGATAAAGACATTTCAGAAGCATCTCACAGAATACTTTTCACCAAAGACAACTACTGGAGCCATCTGACTGCAGCACCAAGGAAATCCCCACTCCCACAAGTTGGAAATCTGCACTCTGCAAAGTCTAGAAGAATAAAGTTCCAGCCAATAAACAGACTGGGGGGGGAATAAAAATAAAAGAGAGGGTATGTTCAAATTCTGAACTCTGTAATCTTGAAATATGTCTTGAGTTCTAACAATGCAAACCAAACCTGCTGAGAAAACTGCATGAGCAACCCAGCGTGATGCAAAGCCATTGCCTCAAACCAGCAGATAACAATCGATTTTGCTTGTTTAATGAGCAGTAAGCTCATTCCAAAACTGAGTAATTAATAATAATCCTTTAAGGATTACTGTTTTGAGAGGAAATGGTTTAAGGTGAACTAACAAAGCCATTCAAGTGAAAAACCTGCAGCAATTCCAAGGTGTGAGATGAAGGAAGAGGATACAGAAAGGAGTGAGTGGTTTGATGTTCCACACATGGAAAGGGTCTGGCTGGATCAGCCCAAAGCCTCGGAGCTTTATCTTGCCAAGCTGACCAGACAGAATTCCCAGGTGCTGATTGAGGGTGTTTGCAGATCAGAGGTAAAGAATTACAGCCCTGGAAGGAGTGGCAGCAATCGATGGAACAAATGCTCCCCACAGTGCCATTATCCCAAGTGCTCCCAGTGCTCAGGGATGGATGCTGAGCCTCAGGGATGCTCTGTGCACACACTCCAAAAGCCAAACAGGCCTTAAAGGCTCCCAGTGGCTCAAATATCGATGAATATTGATCTTTTCCTCTCATTCAAAGAGTAAAACAAGGGACAAGGTGGTGAGGGGCAGGGCTGTCAAACCGTATCTGCAATAGTGTTGCACTCCTTGCCACCCTCCCAGACCTGCACTTTGAGAAGGGAGTTGGTTTGTTTTTAGGGGAGGAACAGGTCAGCGAGCAAGGTGGAGTCAGGCCCTGATTAAATGTGGTTCAACCAGATTTAATTTGAGGGCTGAGTGACAGGGACACTTCCTGCTGTCACCTGTGCCTCTCCAGGACAGGGCACAGCTGGGGCCACGACCTCCAGGGCAAAGCTTTTCCTTGTGCCACCAGGCAGAGCACAGATGAACACAACATTTCAACACAGGGGTGCCACAAAAACGGGGCTGACAGCCCAAAGAACTTCCCTGCCACGATGAACAAAACCAGGAAAGGTGGGACTTAGGGAGAAAAGAACAAAACATCCTGCAGAAGGCTCAGGGTATCAGGAGTGCCTTTTGAAAGTGAATTTTTAATTTGGTAACACTGTGTGAAGGTAAACTCTCAAGTCACAACTGCCACACCCTGCCCAAATTTAGCTCTATTGAACAACTTAGGCTGTCACTGCTACTTTAAACAGCCATTCCTGTGAGAAAAAACCCTAAGAAAATAGAAAACAAAAAGCACCAGGTCAGTGCTCACACCTGGAATTCCCTAAGATAATTGGCCTAAGATAATTAGTGCATATTTGCTATAGGATGACTGACATTAACACACCCAGAGCAAAACCAACCTGAGTTACCACTGCCTCTCCTGACCCCTTATCACCATTTGTAACCAGGTTCCACTTCAGCTGAAATTCCTTTAGACTCAAAAAATACTTCAAAATAATTAACTCAAGTCGCTGTGTTTACTTGAGCTCTGGCTCTTTCAGCAGGGAAAGGAATGTTTGTCAGCCCCTCCAAGCTGCCTCTCAAGCCTTTACCTTTCTGATAAGTCCCCACTGTCACACACTGGACTGGAACAGCCACTGCCCATTTTAGGATGATGCTATTTTTAGCCCTGTGATGCTGCTCCCAAGAAAATCATTAGCAGACTCACCCTGCACACTTTCCTGCAACTCCTGCTCATTGCTGCCCAGCTCTCACTGAAAAGCTTTTGGAAAATGCTGTGGGATCCTCATGATGTAAGGAAGTAAATTCACAATTCAGCAGAATTGAATGAAGTGCTTCTAGTCCTTTGGAGAGCAGGAATTATTCCATGCTCATCCTTTGGGAGAATCAGATGGAGAGTCCCAAACCTGCTTTAAATAAAAACCACCATTTTCTTCAGTGAAGAAATGAGCTTAATGACAGGAACACAAACCGCTGGGTTTATTGTGGACAGACTCAGGACACTTCCTGCCCTGGCACAGGAAAATCCAATTATTCACTAATGGCACAAACCTGGCATCTCTGCTGTGGCAATACCCTGAACAGAGAGCTGGTGTTGAACAAACCCCACAGGATCAGCAGGGCCACGCTGACTGACATGTGCTGGCTAACATCTTGACACAATCTTGCAATATTCTGGTAGGGAACTGGAAGCACCAATTAACTCTGCAGCACTGAGGGTTTCTTTTGCACCGCCCGGAAGTTGCCTTTGGGTCTCTAGCACATAAACCTAGAGCAGGAATTGTTCATGACAATGATTCTCTCTCCCTGGACTTATTAAATTTGTTGAAGTACAGTGTGTGCCTTGGCTACAGCCCAAGAGACCCATTTCCAAACCTCCCCCAGGAAACCATGAAGCACCAAAGTGAGAGGAAAGAGCTGCAAGTGCTGTCACTGGGGCTCAGAAGGACCCAGTCAAATCTGTATCTGTGGCATTTCAGAGTTCTCCAAATAAACCTCTGCCTGTGCATCACTTCCGTGCGACAGGAAAAGACAGAGCTGTGTTTGTGGTATTTATAACCTCATTTAGAGAGAGATGAGCAGAGAGAACAACCAAGAGCTGCTCCAGCTTCACCCTGGGCTGCTCCTCCTCCTCCTGCAGGTCACTCCAGCCCAGCTGGCTTGGACTGAGCCTCTCAGGAGCAGCAAAGCCCAGAGCAGGTTCATGGCAGAACCCCAGCCCAGGAGGCACCAGCTGGAGCTCCAAAGCCTGCTGAGACACAGGATGTGCAGCTGAATCCTCAGTGAGCAGCAGTGCCATGGAAGGAGCAGAAGAAGACACAACTGTCAGTGAGGACACAACTGCCCAAATTCTCAGCAGCCTCTCAAAAACCAGTGCACTCCTCAGCCTGTTCCTCTGCCAGCAGCACATTCAGAAGCTCTGGGGAGGAAAAACATTATCTGAGACCAGAAGTGGGGCTGGAGTTTCTATTTCAGAATGAAGGGATGGGGGAAGCTGCTCTCTCCCCAACACAAGGAATGCTCAGCTAAAAGGCACCTCCTGACTGAATTCCCCCTCCCCTGGGAGGTGGGACCTGAATTTCTCCTCTGGGACCTGAGTTTCTCCTCCCCGAGCTCCAGAACACTTTGTCTCACCAGGGTACCCAATGCAGCACCCTGAAAGGCCACAGAAATCTCCTTGGGCTTGCTTTGGTTATTTTATTTTTAGATAAAACCACGTTAAAAAAAAAAAGCTATTTCCTTGATTTCTGAAAAGCAGCTGTCCAAAGGACAGAGCAGCAAAGTCCAGCCAAAATAGTAAAGCTCCAAGAGAGCCAAAAAAACTCTGAGGCTGGTCCAGTAGCTCTGACTGATCCCATCAGCTCTTCTCAGGAAAATATACAGATATGACTTCACTCCTGGATTACACTCCTATATTTAGTTTATACCTAATATGGAGATTCAGTGTGCAGAACTCAGTCATTTCCTTTCCTTGGGTGAGTTCCTCGCCCTTTGTCTGGCCAACAATACAAGGAATAAGTCTGAACTCTCAGTGAATTCCCACACAAAGATGTTTGTAATTAACAGCAGTTTAGCTTATGTTTTTCACTTCAGCAGAAGCAAAAACACCCTAAAAATCCAGATTGTGCCACAAATGTACTTGACCTGAATTAAAAACCACAAATTACTCAAGGCAAGTTTTAAAAAATTAACTATTATCTTTTTTTTTTATTTTTAGGGAAAAAGTATTCTAAAGAAAGGATTTAAAGCTCCTGAAGTCAAACCTCTATTGAAACTTCTGTGAAGACAACATAACAATTTTGGGTGTTTTTACTGTTAAAACATGCCCAAACTCTTAATACCACAAGAGAGCACCTAGCATCTATTTTAAGACTAAAACTATATTATTCCACAGTGAAGAACATGCAGGAAAAAAAAAAACCCCAAACCTGATTAGGACAATAAGATGTTTGTTACCGTTTATTTACCAAGAACTTTGAAGATAAAAATCAAATTAGATTGATAACAAATACAGATGTAAACTATTTTTCCATGAACCATCAATTTGCAACCAACCACCACCTTAATTAAATTTTGTTGTCTTAGACAAACTAAGTGCCTCCCCTGGCAGACAAAAACCACCTTGTTTTCTCCCATGCTGTCCAGTTCAGGCTCACTGGGAAAAGAGAACATCTACTAAAACAAGGCAACAAACCCAATTACTGCCAAGCACAGCTATCCAGTTTTAAAAGCCATTCTTGTGGATTTTGAAGTGGTGTGTCCAGCCCAGCCAGAAGCTGGGATTGATGTTACAAAAGCATGCAGGCCTTGTGTTTGTCACATCACAAGAAATGTTTCATTTAAACACAATCTGAACACACACTGGTGAGAAAATTACAGTCCAGGGCTTTTTTTTTTGGTTTTTTTTTTGTCCCTTTGAGCTAATGAACACTTTAAAAAATCAAACTTTAGAGTCCAACAGTTGCTTCCCAGAGTACACAGCTTACTGTTTAGCTTGGAGTTCAAGGAATTCCACAATTAGATTCTTCCACAGATTTCTGGAAGGGACAACTCAGCCTTCAAAAATCCACATCCAGAGACTTCTCTGCTCTTTCCATTCCAAGACAGGCTTGCTCCTTGAATAAAGATCTCTTTCCATGCCCAAGATGAGGTCAGGATAGCCATGGAAGGACAGACAGTGCCATGAGTCACTCCAGGCAGGGAGGGGGATGAGTACCAACTTCTCAGCACTCTAATCCTGTCCCTGCTAGATTAGCAGGGCCTCCCACCCACTCCCTACGTCATGTAAGGATTTCTCCTACCTTGTTACTTCTCAATAAACTTCTATCTTTATGTCCACACAAAACTCTCTTTAAAGAGGATCTCACTCTCTTTATACACTTCCCCAAGAGTGCTGGTGTTCACAGTGCCCTTCCCTGCTTGGAACCCATCACTGCACCCTCACCCTGTCACAGACTGCCACACTGAACATCAGGACAAGGCTTGGAGCCTCATTTATCCCTGATTTTTGGCAGCCTCCAGGCCCTAAAGTTTGCCCCAAACGTGTGCTCTGACACACAGGCTTTTCCTTCCACTTCAAGCCCTCAATGCACACCCTGAGAAAGCCCAGCTGGGAAAAGTGAGGACAGACTTGTCTTTTGTAGCAGGATCTGTGCTGCAGGAATGTGTCCATGGCACGTGTCCCATGGAGGGAGTGACTCACAAGCACCACTGCCATGGCCACACAGCCCAACCCTCAGCTGAAATTTGGGAATTCACAGTTTTTAGATCCCTCTGAGGGATCTAAAAGGGAAAGGAGGAAAAGTGCCTGAGTGTTAAGAAACATTTCAGCTGCAAAGGCAAACACAAGTTCTCCTGACAATCAGAGCTGTCTGGATGTTAATCATTGGGAAGGGGAGAAGGGATGCCAGGGAATACAACCATTACTCAGAAGCAATTCCTGACTGAGGGAAAGCTAACTCCTCTGTGTAATCCCTCTGGAAATTATTGCCAGGAAGTTTTAAGCTTACTTACCAATGATTTGCAAAAAAAAAAAAAATTAACACTTACACTTGAGACCATCTCTGTGCTTTTAAACAACTCTGTACCAAGAGCACCAGTTCCTGTATCACCAACCAGACTCAAACAAAAAAGCTGAGGATGTTTCTGGCTGTGAGGACTTTCCCAGGCAGAATTTAAAGGAATTACAGTTTGCTGGCCAGAGAAGGAAAAGGCCTGATTTATAGCCACTGAGCACAGGATATAACGAAATGGTTACACCTCAGTTTACAAAGGGCTCCTTTACAACACTCCCAAGAAATAACCCTCACATGACATTTTGTTGTCTACACCAAACACATATCAAAGACAGGCTGAGGAGGTTCTCAGCTGCTGAGGTTACATCAAACCCTCCAAGGATGATCTGGTGCATAAGGAGGAGACTTATCTAATGAGATTATCAAGCAATAACCCTGCCAAGACTATCTCTGAGAAGCAGCACTGCCTGTCTCCAGTCCTGTTATTTCCTTCTACTGATGTGCCTTTAAATTGTACAGCTACTTTGTGGGTGAAAAAAAAATAAGAATTGATGACAAAGAAGCTCAGGGATGGTTTGCTATAAACCAATGTACAGAGCTACAGGGCTCCAGAGTGCCACAGCAGAGCTTACGTAAGGGAATGAGCACAGGGTGAGACAAAGGCAGACCTGAATCCACACAAATCCACCCTGTGGAGCTGCTGCTGGAGATGCTCACATCCCCTTCCTGCCTCAGCCCCAGCACTGCACTGAACAAAGCAGACCCCGAGCCCGGAAGACAAACAGTTCATCTGCCAAATCTCTGTTTGGCTCAGATACACAAAACTGGAGACAAGCTTCTGCTACAATCACTGGGAGTGTTTCAGAGTAGGGTATTTATTAAATGTGAAATCACAGCTTTTTCTTTTGTACTGACAGACAATTCAAAGGTAAACAGATAGCCCCATTTCGCAATGGATCTTACTTGAGAGCTGCCAGAAATCCAAGGTCTGATTAATTAGCAAGTACACCCACATTACCCAGTGGAGTGGGGAGACCTTCCTCATTTCCCTACATCTGCTACAACCCATGCCAGGCCAGCAGAGATACACAACTCTGAATTTCTCGTTTGTGGAGTCTGGTGTTTGCTTCCTTTAACATGGAGCTTGTTGACCCTCAGTGTCTTCCCCTCGGTATTAGCAGAGAATGCAATCACTGAGAGCCCTCCAGAACACCCAGGGCTGAGCTTTCAGCAGCTCCATCCTCACACACTCCCTTACAGAAACTGCACAGGCAGTTTGGCAACTCTGTCCTGGGATTTCCACTTGGTCTATTTGACCAAGTCACTTCACCACCTCTTTTGTTTACAATCAAATTCCACACACCATCGACTGAAGTGCAGCTATTATTCCAAGTGACCTGTCTGAGCTGCACTCAACCCCAGAGCTCGAGTTTCTCCGAGCACATTCACCACAATGCAGCCTTCACTGCTCTGAAATGCCACTAGGGCACATAAAAATATTCCTGTTAGACAATGGAAGCCTCCCTCGTTAATAAAACATGGAACAGACAAGGAAACTAAATGAAATCAGATACATCACTGGTTTTGTCCTAATCAGCTCTCAAGAGAAAATACCTGGAAAATATTTACACTTGGTTTAAAAGAGACCACAGGCAGCCCACCGGCTCTGGAATGAAAAAAGTGCTGGAAGTTTTCACTGTGGAACACCAGAAACAGAATCAGAAAAACAGAAATGTAACACGTTTTCTTACCTAAGTACCCTAATCCTGCACAGAGTTCTCACAGTCTAGGAAAACACAAGTTACAGCAGATTGATACATTGTCTTGTGGGAAAAATCATATAAATTTGCTGTTGACAACAGCCTGACAGAGTAATTCCTAACTGAGCCCAGCCATGTGTGTGCTCCTCCCCATCCTATTTTGTTACTGATCACAATTTAATAAGGCTCAAACCCCACAGTTTGGGCACAGAGCCAGACCCTTTCTCCTGCTTCACAGGTTTGTTTCTCAAGCTTTAATCCCTACCTTTGTTTCATCTCAGGTCTGGCTGCTACAATCCCTTGTGCTCAGGTCATGCAGTCACCGCCCCTGGGCCGTGGGCGTTGGGCTCACACCTCGACTTTGGTCCGGAACTTTTTCCACTACCTCTGCCTGAAGAGCTTCCCTGGCTAACAGGGCACAGGTGGATCCCAGACACGGCCTGAAAAGTGATTATCTGTGTGGAGAAACTCTCTGTAACTTCGGATTTTTTTTTCTATATTGCACTCACAAATACGCGGAAAACCTGCGAGTGAGCATCCCGTTCACAGAGGAAAAAAATAATCACTAAAACCCAAATTTAGTGCTCCTCTAGACAGACACTGTTGGTTCTCTTCAATAAACATTCTGCTAGCAATTTCTGAAGTGAGCATCTAAATGAGTCAGAAAATAAGATTTTGTTGGCCTTACAAAAACGCTGTCCTGATAACCCTCAAAAGCTTCAATAAAGTGTGGGACAGGCAGCAACACCCAGGTGAAACTGTTCTGGTCTGTCTGCTGGGCTGGGGGTTGTCCTTTATCTGAAGGATTTTACAGGAAATAACCTTTACCTGAAGATCACTAAGGCAGGCAATAATAACTTCTTACTTTACCCTGAACTTTATCCTTAGGGCAGACAGTGCTCAGAGCGCAGCCATCCATAACAATGGGAAAAGGTTTCCTTGAGGGAAAAAATCCTCACTGATAACCCCAAATTTAGCCTTCTCAAATCCATGCCAATAAAGAACTTTCAACAGAAAAGGATAGAAAAATTCCCTGATTTCCCCCTTTCATATCATCTCACAGCTTTATTGGTCCAATTCTGATTTAATCAGAATGAACACGTCTCTCTCGAAACTATTTTTACAGTTTCTTCCATGCCACTCCTCATGCATGAAATAGTCTCTCTAAACACACCCACAAAGCTGATTTCCCTCTGCCCCCAGATCATTCTGCCATCAATCACTGCTCCAATTTGTTTAAAAATAAGAAAAATCAGCTGACGAACTTTAGGACAGACAAAGATAAATTCGCATCTTATATTAAAGATCCATTGCTATAAATAATTCAAAGTAATCTGTAATTTAATTGCTGCAGTTGTAAGTTCTAACCTGTACACTAAGAGCCTAAATATTCTGACCAAAATCAGGTCTGGAATCCTTCACTGCAATGCTCTCCCTGGGTCCCGTTACTGCCTCTTGATACTATTATTAAGAAGTATGAAAAGAGGAAAAAATCAACACTTTTAGCGGATAATTTAAGAAATAAAATCTATATTTAATAATTTATTTTCAAAGCTCTAGCTGGAAATTTTCATGTTTGTCATAATTGTTTTTATACAAAGCAATTCCCAAGTTTCCAGATGAAGAGATCTCTGATTTTCTCACTGCAATTGGAAGAAACTTCCAAGAAGAAGAATTTAAATACTTTTCTCCAGAGGCTTTCATTAGAGGACGTTTAAGCACAGAAAGAGAAGGTTGCACAGAGTAATTAGCGTTACTTTTGATATGAAGTAAAAGTAAGATGCTGCATCACCAGAGCCCCGGAGGATGCAAAATATTGCATCATACAGCAATAAATGAATGCAAAACATGTGGAGATACCATATGGTATCTTTGCCAGATAAGGCCAGTACAACACATGCTCATTCTTCTACTTCGGATAAAAACCTACTGTCGCTTTACATATTCGCTTCCCGTCATAAAAAGTAGACTTTTGGGGCGGGGAGCGAGGAGTAACTCGTGTTTTCGCTGCCTTTTCGCCGCCTTGCCGCGCTCAGCCGGGCACACAATGCCGAGCGAGGGCGATCCATTGTGGCGCTCGGTTCTTCCCTGGTGCCAGCGCTGCCCGCGGAGCTGCCCCGCACCCGCGGCACCTCAGCTCCGGCCGCAGAATCTTCCAGCAAAACGCAGCCGGCCCGCACTTTTCCCCACCAAAAAAAGTGACTTTGCTTGCGGTCCGCCGGCGCTATCGCCCGCTCCATCTGCGCGCTCTGACTCACCGCGGCTCCCGCACTCCCTCCCGGCGCCGGGCACACGCCCTCGGCTCCGCTTTTGTGCCCGCACCGCGCCGGGAGCCGCCCTCAGCGGAGCCCCCCACGCCCGCCGAGTGTTCCGGGGGTGCTCCGAGGGGCTGAGCCGCGCACGGAGCGGGGTCCGGGGGCAGCGGGGTCCGCGGGGAGCGGCCCCAGGGAGCCGTGAGGGGACCCGGAGCCCCCCGGGCGGGAAAGCGGCGGGAGGAAGGAGCGGGGGGGGGAGCGCCCAACGGTCGCGGCGCGCGCGCGCTCGGCGCCCAGACGGGACGAGACTCCCTCGCCCCACCTCCGCTCCGCTCCGCTCCTTCGCCTCCCCTCGGCCGTACCTTGACGAAGAGTTCGATGACGGGCTCCTTGTCGCTTTCCTTCAGCCCGTTGACCGGCACGGACAGCGCCATTGCTCTCGCTGCTGCAGCCCCTGCCCCGCCTCGCCCGCCGCTGCCACAGCCGGGACGGCGACGCCGCTCCGCTCCCCGCACCCGCCCTGCGCGCGACTGAGAGCGGCCCCGCCCCGCGCCCGGAGCCCGCCGGGGCCGCGCGGGGTGGGCGGGGCCTCGGCAGGGGGCGGGACAAGAATTGAGGGGGCATCGCTGAGGGGCGGGGCCCCCCTGAGGGGACAATGCTGGGCAGCGCTGAGGGGCGTGGCCTCTGTGAGGGGGCGTGGCCTCCGTGAGGGGACAGTTCTGAGGGGCCAGCGCCGGCCGTGGTGGTCGCGGTGTCCCCTCAGGGACGGGGGTCCCCGCGGTCCCTCCCATGGGGCGGGGACACCCCCGTGTCAGCCGTGGTCGCCCCGGCCGTGAGACACCGCCCGCGGCTGGTGGCGTGCTCGGTGACAAGGTCCGGGAGCGGCCTTGGCGGCGCTACGTCCCTGTGGGTGCTGCCAGCCCCGGAGAGGGGGTCGGGGTATGTGTCCCCCCGCCATCGGCTCAGCCCGCTTCAGCCTCAAGTGATAAACTTAAAATCTAGAAATTTCCCCCTCACAAACCCACCACACCAGAGCAGCACCTTTCCTGGCAGGGGGGAAAATCCATCTCAAGAAGCAGTTGCGTCTCCAGCCTAATTTTCCCCTCACCATTAAGGTCAGGGACTGAGGAGCGAGACCAAAAAATGAGCGGGAAGCTGGGTGAAGCATCGGAAAGAGAGGAAACCGCACTTCTTCCAGCCTTTCCGCCGGAACAGCAGAGCGATCACATTTTCCCCGTGCGGCTTCACACAACAGAGCGGCTCTCACGCCTCGGCGCCTCCCAGTCCTCGCTTTCCTTTTGGAAGGCCAGACTCTATTTTTAATAGTCTGAGTGGAGCTGCACCTGAGCGTCTCGGCAGAGCCGTTCCCAGGGCAGGCCGGGGCTGTGGCATCCCCCGAGGTGGCACTGAGTGGCTGCAATGCCGTCTGTGACCCGGCATGAGCCTCCCTGTAATTTGTACCCAAATGCGGCCCGGGATGGCTCCGCATGGAATGGTTACCAACGGAGCTCTCGCTGCTAATAACAAAACCTCCTGTCTCTCCAGGCGTTTATTGCCCTGGCTTCTGCAGAACCGGATGTCTCTACGCAAATATCAGCTTTGAATGCCCTTGAATTCATCTGGAGCAGGAAAAACTGCTGCGAGCCCCTCTCCGGAGCTGATAGGGCTGGACTAGCGATGTGACAAAGTCCTTTTCATTGCCATTCCTGCGGCTCCTGGACAGCCCCAGCTCCCCGGGAACACTGGAATCTCCGTCTCTGCCTGGTTTAGAGTCCAAGGAATCTCGCTGATTCACGGGGTGGGACAGTCTGCGCTGGAAATCGATGTGTCACTGGAACCAGACTGATGTGGGGCTGTGCAGTCCAGCCCTGGCCAGGAACCTCCCTTGGTAATTACCCGTTAATTAAGTGCAGCCTGTACCATGAAGGACATCGTACCACCGTTCTTCTTGTTGTTGGAACGTGGGTTCCAACAGAAGGGAAGGAAAGAAATTTCCCTTAAATGAGGTTGTCCCAGAGACTCCACAAGCATCTGTCTTAGGCTTTGCATTCACTTTTTTGCATGGCAGAGTAAGAAATTTGCACCAGTTGGGGCCAAATGTGGATTCAGGGACTGGTTTAATGAGGGGCAAAGAAAAGTTGGATCCTCTGTCTGCTGGGAAAGGCAGGAGCTGAGTCCTTATTCCAGGACAAGGAACGCTGAGCCAGGTACTCCCCTCAGCCAAGGACTCCCTCTCAGCCTCACCAAAAAGTTTAAAATCCCAGGGTTTTGTTGAACTTGGAGTACTTTCCATGGCTCCCCACAGCACAGACCCACCTGCTCGAGAACAGGAAGTGGTTTAGCACAAAGAAACAGCTCTCCCACGGCACCCACA
Organism: Dicaeum eximium; assembly: GCA_013396995.1. Taxonomy (NCBI): domain Eukaryota; kingdom Metazoa; phylum Chordata; class Aves; order Passeriformes; family Dicaeidae; genus Dicaeum; species Dicaeum eximium. Next base: position 150,481 of record VWZP01006238.1, read on the forward strand.
AAGGTGGGTGTAGAGCAACAAATTTGAGGTCTGTGAGGCACTCGAGGCCTTTTTATGTTTCCCAGCCCCACAAAGGAGCTGCCAGGGCTGTTTTTGCCTCACCACTGCTGCATTTCTGCTCTAACAAAAGCTCTCCCCTGCTGGTATCTTGCAGAGCAGCTAATAGCTTATTTCATTTATACCCAGCTGCACCAGCCCTGGCTCTGCTTTAATATCTTTTCAATTATTTCACTTTCCAATGACATTTTCCTGGTTTCCAGCTACCACTTACCAAACTCCTCATGCTCCCCATTCAAATGAAACCTCTAACAACATTCAGTCTGAAAGCTCTCAGTTCTTTCCTCCTTCAGTAATTGCTGCTTGTATTATTCTGGGTTTATTTATTTCTTTTTTATAACACTTAGAATTAATTTGTCCACACTTTACATAATAAATCACCAGTGCTCCTAACAATCCATAGGGAAATGAGCATCACCCACCTTTAACAGCAGTGAGGAATGAGTCAGGAAAGTTCAGTGACTTATTCAAAGCTAAATTTGCACCGAGCCATGGAGTGGGAACAAAGCAACTCTCCCTCAATATTATTTTATGCTGCATTCAGGAGCTTCGTTCCCATTTGGCAGAGCAGCAGAACAACGTGGGATTGTTTCACTTCTCCGGCATTTTTGGCCTTTCTGCAGCAGTTTTTCCATCTCAAACTTTCCAAGTGCTTTTGAAACTGGAGGCATCGGATGTTAAAGATATCAAAGCAGGCCCTCTCCTGCCCTGGCTGTGCGTGTTCCTCTGGTGGAATTTGCTGCCATGCTGACCCCAGGGCTCAAAAATGAGTTTTTCTTTCCACAGGGAATTTCTCAGGCAGGAGAGGAGCTCAGCACAGAGGTCATGTTGTCACTCAGTGGGACACATGTATGAACATCCCACTTTTTTTAATTACAATGAAACTGCAGTGAGAAGAAAGATGCTGAGGAGGTTTGGGAAGGAGAGCATGGAGTGCTGGCTGTGTCTGGAAGCAGGAGCCTGTCCTGACTGTCGGGTTCATCAGAGCTCCTGAAAGCCGTGCTGGACACAGCTGGGACAGGAACCTGCCCAGGGACACCTATTAAAGGAAAGGCAGGACTGACACACCCTGGTTACAAATGCCAGCGTTCCCATTCCACAGCTAATTCGGGATCCTGGGATGCAGCAGCGGAAGCGCAGCCACCGCAGGCCCAGCCCTGGTGTCACAGATGCTCTGCTGAGCTGCTGCCCCCTCAGCAGAGTAATCCCAGCAGCTCCACCTTCCTCCCCTCCATCCAGGCACCGAGAGGGATTTTGGGCTCCATCCATCACCTGCCTCCTGGGAGGGACCAATTTGTTATGGCTCATTCTTCTTTTGTTGTCCCAGAGTCGAGCAGAGTTTGGTTTGGAGCTGCTGGGAGGGCGGGAGCCCGCCAGATTTCCAAGGATTGCGGGGGAAATTCAACTTCTGCCGGTGCCAGACTGTTGGCAGTTTGCTGTGATTCCCGACCAGCTGTCCCTGGATGGCTCATTTTCCTCCGGGGTGGCTGCCAAACTTTAGGATTAGCCGCAGTGAGCAGCTGAGGACACGCGTGGAGCCGGCCCCGGGGCGCACAGCTGCCCCTGGGGAGGAACGCTCGGACAACAGCTCTGTGCTGTGGGCTGAGGCAGAGTTACAGCAGCACAGGACATCCCGTGGCATTATGTGGGAAGGTGACCTCATCCCACAATTTCTGGGCCACTCCTGTGTTCCATGGTCCAAGTCAGTACCGCTCCGAGCGCAGAGGTTGGAGAACTCAATGTTTCTAGGAAATGTTCATCAAGAACTTTCGGTGGCAGTAATTGCACTTGGAGTCATTTAACAATCAATGGTCTTTCCATGCTTCTTCCTTTTTTGTTTCCCCTGGTTACTGGCATATGGTGCTTTCCCCGGGGAGCTGGATGCTAATTAATGCATTTTGTGGTCAAATGTTTGGACTCAGCATCTCAGGGCGCCCGAGGAGCAGGGAGGGGACAAAGCAGGCATTGTCTGCAGGTTTCCCTCTGCCCTGGGTCCCCTCCACGGAGGCACCAGGGGCAGCTTTTTGGGAATGCTGACACAGGCAGAATTTTCACCTCACTTCCCTTGGAGCACGGGGGAAGTTGAAGTGTTTGTCCCCTCCCTCCCTTCGGATGTGATATCCGAGGAGGGGGAAAAGGAAAGTTGGCTCCCAGGACCACACACACCACAGGAGTAATTGAATGCCTGTCTCTCCCCTTTCAGCAGGAGGCTGTTGCCATGCTCTGCCCTACTTTCCAAATTCAGGTATCAGCCTGTCCTCTGCTGTGAGCATCAGGAAACAAAGATTTGGGCTTCTCTCTTCTGCAGGAAGAGACCTGGAAAGGATAAAGAGGCAGAGATGGAGCTGGGTCTGGGTGCTGGGAAACCTTCCCATGGCAGCACTGTGCAGATGCACACACACAAGGAGTCCTTCAATGAAAAGCCCAAATCTACTGCATTCCTGGTTTGAAAAGTTATTTGAGAAAGAGAAAAAAGAAAAAGATAGTTTTGTGAGCTTGATTAAAATCTGTATTTCCCCACCTTTATATATAGAGGCTGCTTGAAAGTAAATAAATTCAGGTATTGGCTGTTTTCTTTTAAGGTTAGTCTCCAGGTGATTAAACATCTGGGCTGATAAGGAGATTTGGTGGAGAAAAAAGCACTGCACAACCTGCTTCTCCCAAAATAACAACCCCAGCTTTGCCTGGCTGAGGTTGATTAAGTGGTTAAATCAGCCACACTCCCCTGCAGCAGCAATCAAACAGCACCACCGAGGCTTCCTGCTGAATTCCCATAATCTGAAAAGCCTGGAAGCTGCCAGGAGCTGGGGGCTTCCCTAATGAACCCTGTTCATTGTATCCCAGCTGGGATTCAGCACCGTGGACTGGCTTCTGTCACGGAGCTGGAATGACAGAAACTCTGTTTGCTGTGGGTTTTTAATGGGCTGCAGGGCTGAGGGACCCGGGGAAGGGCAGCACTGGCTCTGTGTGCTCTCTGTGTGGGGGGAAAAGGGAGGCAGCAGCTCCTTCCCAAATCCCAGCCACCCTCCCATGGATCTGCAGGGATCAATCCAGTCACAGCAATGACACCAAGATGCTCGAGTTTCTCTCTGAGGTGCAGCCCAACATCAGAGGGAAAAAGATCCACAAAAAGACCAAGTCCACCACAAAACCTCTTTATCTCCAGGCAGGCTTGATCCAAAGCTGTGAGTATTAGGAAAAAATTCTTCCCTGTGAGGGTGATGAGGCCCTGGCCCAGGCTGTCAGAAGATCCACCCCTGGATCCCTGGCAGCGCCCAAGGATGAGCAACCTGGGATAGTGGGAGGTGTCCCTGCCCATGGCAGGGGTGGAACTGGATCATCTTTAAGGTCCCTTCCACCCCAAACCATCCATGATTCTCTGATTCCATCAGTGCAGGCACCTGATAACCCATCCCAGTTCAGGGCAGTACTGCCACCTCCACAAATCCAAACCACTTCTGTTCAGCTGGGCCCCATCTCAAGTTTTCCATCTCTGCTCTGCTCTGCCTGTGGGGTGAAGCTGTGCATCCCAAATCCCCTGAGCTTTCCAGGAGGTTCTTTGGGCAAAGCCCACACCTGGGACAAATGGCATTCATCCCAAGGAACAAAGGGAACACCTCTCCCAGAGCCACCCTGCTCCAAACCGATGGCGTAAATGCTGATCTGACTCAAGCAGTGACATGAGGAATGTGGGCTTTATTTCCTCCTACCTGAGTCACACTGGAAGGAGCCAGATTTTTTTCCAAGTACTCAGGAAAGGAAAGGAATTGTGGGCAGAACGAGAGGCCAAGATCTCACAGTTCTACCAGGATTTAGAAATAATCTTTCTGATAAAATTATTTGCATTGCAGCACGTAGAGTGCTCCAGCTCTCCAAACACAGGGACAGAAACTCCTCCACCTTCTCCAAACCTCGCAGCCTGAGGCACTGCCAAGGGAATGATATCCCAAATCCCTGAGATACCCACAGCAGGATGGGGAACTGAACCCAAACCTCCTGAGTCACCGACTCAAAAAGCAGCTGCGGTCCCCAGCAAAGCCACTGTGCCCTGCAGATGGGGAGAACAACAACAATCCTGCAGGGCAGCACCAAAGAGTTCCCAAACCTTCCTGTCTCTCTGCTCCTTATCTGCAGCACACGCTCGACCTGCTCAGGCTGAAATTCTGGTATTTCAGATCATCGGGTCCTTGCTTTTGCAATTTTAATTATCACCTCTTTACCCCGGTGGTTTGTCTGTGTAAAGATTGCTGTAAGGCTCTTCGGGCTCCTACTGAGTAACGATAAGAGCTGGTTAGAGGCAAAAATTTAGGCATAAACCCTAAGAGAGAGACAATTGAGGACTGGAGCCACCCCTCTGCCCCCTGGCCCAGCCAGGGATGTCCAAACCCAGCCAGGCTCTCAGAGCATCTCTCTGAGTACCAAGGCTGTGGAGATTTTCCCCTTTTAAACCCTTTGCTTTTATCCCAGCCACGAATCCCAGCTGATCAGAGCAGCAAGGTGGGCAGTGGGATGGAAAGGGGAGGAATTGCCACTGAGGGGGTTAAACCACGGGCAGCTTTTCTAACCCTTCCCTGATCAGCTGCACAAGAGGTTTCCGTGATTCAGGTTTCTTTCACAGATTTAAAACTCATTCCAGATAAGCAAATGAGCAATTAGCAGCGCTGTATCTGTGATGTCATTAAAATTCAAATGGCACTCTGGCTGCTCATTAATAGTGGGATGTGCAGTCGGAGAGGATAAACCCAAATCCTCTGTTGGCAGCAGGGGGAGATCCCTCTCTCCACAGCCCCCTTCTCCCGGGGGTTGGTGCCAGCAGGGCCAGCCCCTCCGCAGCAAAGTGGCCTCTGAGCTGCTGCCCAAGAGTCTCGGTTATCAGCACAAAGTGTTCATTGCATGAGCTTCATCAGCCCTTTATCAACAGGAATCTCCATTAGCTCACCGGGAATGCTGAGGGGACACTGAGGCAGGAGGGGATCCCACGAGGATTCCCACAGCGTGTCAGCATTCCCAGCTCAGCGCTGACCTCGGCCCTTCCCCCCAGAACTGCCCGGGATGAGCAGCGTGCCCGCGGTGTGGGGCAGGGCCCGGCTGGGGCAGGAGGAGGGAGCGGGGCCGGAGCGGGGCCAGAGCCACGCTGCAATCGGCCCCAGGACGGGCTCTGGGCAGCAAAGCTCGGGGCTGCAGCAGCTCCTGCGGCTGCTCCAGCGCAGGATGGATCCCAGCTCGTGGGATGCAGCAGCTGAAAGGGTCTGATCCCCTGGCAAGGGGAAAGCTTTTATCCAGGGGAGAAATTCACCCCGTGGTGAGCTGGGAACCCACAGAACACTGACACAAACCCAGTGCCCGGGGAGATCAACCATCCCCAGGGCCCTGCTCTCCCAAAGAATATGGGGATTTCTCCCTTTTCTCACAGCTCCCTTCACTTATCTCTGTCCTGGATAACAGCAGGTGTCCACTTTCCCTGTCTGGAAAGAAGAGTTGAACTGAAAGCAGAGTCTGCCTGCAGCCACAGGGACGGCTCCCTTTATCCTCCCCCATAAATAATAGAAGATTCATTCACAGGCTTGTAATAGATTAAAAATAAATAAATAAAAAAGAGCTCAATTTTGTTTTGCCAATCATGCACTTAATGCAATTTTCCCTTCTCATCCCCTTGTGCCGGTGCCCGTGGACCCACAAAGGTTTTAATAAGCTGGAAAGGTGCCAAAGCATTTCTGTCTCATTAAAAAAATATCAGCACGGTGACAAAGGTAATTTTTTTCACATCAGTAGTCAAATCCACTTGCTGAATTAAAATCCAGCTGACAGGGAGACTATCAATTTTTAATGGGAGCTTCCTCCCTCCAGGACAGGGGAAGCCTTGGGGGGTTATTCTTAAAAGGGATCCACATTTCTCACAACTGTTCCATCAGCTTTGGTTTCATCTGAAGCTCGAGTTCTAAAGCCTGAGTGAGGAATTACAAAAAGCCCCCCCAAGTAAAAAACCTCCTGAGAGCTTCCCAGGCAGTGCCCCCCCAGACTTCCCTTCCCACACTGCACGTGTGGGTCAGGGGCTGCTCCCCATGGGGGCTTTGTGCACTTGGGGCCAGCCCGGAGCAGGACACGGCCTCGGCACGTGGGGACAGGACCCAGAGGAAGGCCTGGCTCAGCAGATAAGGACCTCACGTGCTCTGGAGAGTCCAGCCCCTCACGCTGCCCCTCCTCTCCAGGGGCCATTCCCCAGCTGACATCGGCAGCAGAATTCCATTTATTTCCATTTATATTCCATTTATTTCATAGCCACAACAATTTACACGAGCTGCAGCTCTGCCCCTGGACTGAACACAAAGCCTTTGTGGGGGAACCGAACAATCCCCTACAATTCCCTTCCCCCAGCGCTGCTTTCCCAGGTCAGCTGTTTTCCGTGTTTTCTTTTAAGTGAAACACAAGGATCCTGAACTTCCCAGGGATTCGCAGCATCGCCCCTCCCGCCCGGATCAGCACAAGGACCAGCCCCACGCCAAAAGCAACCTGAGTTTTGCAGGATCTGCCAGACAAGGTCCTTCTCTGTTTCTCCCCAGGATTCATCAGCTCGGTGCAGGAGCAGCCCCGGGGGTCCCTGCCCGAGGCTCAGCTCACAAAGCCCTCGATGACACCCGGGGCAGCCCCATCCTGCCTTTGTGTGGGAGGAAGGACACTCCAGCCCCACATCCCTCCTGTGCTCAGCTCCTGGGCCGGGGGAAGCAGATGTGGGAGCTCAGAAGGGTTCCTGACCCCATCCCGGCCTGGGCTGGGCTGCCCCGGGCCCGGCCTGGAGGTCAAGGCCCACACCTGGCCCTGGGAGGTGTTCACCACACAATTCCCGACAGATTGATCCCCAATGAGAAAAAACCACGGTTCTTACAGAATCTGCCACAGCAAGAACGCTAAAGATAATGAATGACTCGGTGATTAAAACACCTTGCACTGAAGGCTCAGTCTTCCCTCCTGCGGCAAATCCCGACCCGTGGGGAGCTGCACTCCTGGCACTGACCCCTGCCCCGCTTTGGGAGCCAGCACGTTCCCTCCTGCAGCGCTGACTTTTAGGATTATCTAAACCCCAAACAGGCTCGGCACAGCCCCAAAGCACGGCACGGAGGAGTGCGGGGGCCCCGCGGCTGCAGCACCGTGAGTCAGCCCCGCCCCAGTGCCGGCTTCACCCAGCCCGGCCGGGCGTCAGGCCTGACTCACCTGCCCCGGGCTTGGCCGGCTCCCATTACAAAATCCGACACTCCCAGCTAAGGAAGAATTTCGCAGCGTTTTCTCTCCCTGGGAGATGGCTGGAGCTACACAAGTTCCTCGGGCACAGCCCCTACACAAGACACCAGCAAAGGAGGCACTTTGTGGCTCTTAATTTTAAATAGAAGATTGGGAAAATAGGGAAGAAAACCCCAAACCCTCCTTTCCAGCTCCATGACAAACTGTGATCCTCACCCCTTCAAAAACAGCTTCCAGTCCATCCCCAGCCTGGTGAGATAAAGCCAAAGCCACCTGGGGATGTTAGGTACAAACCTGCACTGAGAACTGGGGACCCCTCTGAACTTCATCTCGCTCTGTATATTGGTTGATCTCCTACAGTAAGAGCAATTAAAATCAACCCCAGTTTTCCCAGACATCTTCCCAAGGCTTCATCTACACTCAGGATGGGACACATGAAAAATTCACCAAGTATCTGCCTGACTGCCAAGGAAGCAAACACAAACCATCACAAGTGGACCAGAAGATCTTTAACCATGTTGGATGTTCCCTGAGCTCCTCTCACAGCAAAAGGAAATGCTCTGGCTCAAGTCAGAACTAAACTGAACAAGTGATAAGAAAGCCAAGCACTTGTTTCCCCCAGAACCTGGCTCAGGACAAACCCAGGGCTGCAGAACAGCTGAGCTGTGTCACCCCTCAAGTGCTACACAGCAGGAAGGAGTCTGGTTCCTGCTGGACTTTCAGCAGGGACTATCTGATCCCTGAGCCAGAGGGAGCCCAGATAAGAGTGGCTGGTACAGGACATCCTCTGCCTCCAGCCATGGGGGGGAACCATCCCCAGCTGTTGTTTCACACCCAGCTGAAGGGACTCCAGCAGCTCCAGCCTCTTTGAACTCATTCAGGATTGTTGCATAAAGTTCAAAAGTCAAACTGTTGATTAGTCTGGGAATACACAACTCCCTACCCCATTGTGCTGAGATTCAATAATCTTTTTATTATGCTGGAAGAGATGTAATTACTTCCAACAGTAATTTACTGAAACGAGTTAAGATCTGATTTAAGAGAAACACAATTCCATTGAATTGTCAGTGCTTTGAGACATTGGTGCCATCCACAGTGAACTTCAAGCAGACAAATCAAGGGTTTGAGATGATCTGTACCAAATCAAAAGTTATGACACACAACAGCTGGAATGGAGCTCCACCAAAACACAGCTCTGTGCCCTGCTGAGCTGCTCCTCCAGAGCTGCCTTTACACCAGCACACAGAGATTTGGAGTTTGGTGCTGCAGGAATATGCAGAACTGCTCTTCCAAGCCCAGGTCCCTCCCTGCAGCCTGCTCAGGACATGGATTTGTGTCAGGTGAGGGAGGTTTTGGGATGGCTCCCAGCACAGAACTCTGCCCTGGTGCTGGGATTTGTCCCTGGGCTCCCAGGGAGCAGCAGGCCCTGCCCAAGCAGCAGCAGAACAGTTCTGTGTCCTGGGGCAACTCAGGGTAAATCCCTGGGCTCGGGAAGCTCCATGCACCACTCCCAGGCAAGTTGCCAAAATCACACAAGTGGAAAAATTTAACAATCCAGCCCTGAGTTTCTATAAGCTTGGAACTGTTGCACACACACACCTGCCATTGTCCCACCTGTTGACACAACAAACACAGAGACTGACCTGTGACTCACCTCAGCCTCACACTCACTGCTCAGGACTCAGTTCCATTTCAATTACACAGCCCAATTAAACGTTTTGTGGAGTTGGATGCAATCATTGCAGAAGTCCCTTACCTAGACCCTACGTCTGTCACTTCACGAGGGTGGCCTGGGTCGGGAAGCCAAAATTCAGCAGGAGCAGATCCAGGAAAAAAACAGAAGTGAGATCCAGGTAGCTCCTGCAGGGTCATTTCTGAACTACAAACACAAGGATTTAAAAACAGAGAGAAGAGGTTAACCAAGAAGCTGGAGTGGGGAAGGGATCAGACAAGTTTGGGTTTGGGTGAGGGGAGCTCAATCAGAGGATCAGGAGTGAATTCAGTGGGGTCATGAACAGCAGAGACACAGCTGGAACCCAGCCCAGCAGAGATTCTGTGCTAAAAAGGGTCTGTGCAACAGCAGGGACAGCTCAGGAGAGGAGAGGGCTCATTACCCCAATTGGTATTCAAATGAAATGTTACTACTTGAATGGGTAAGTAGGAAGGAATTAAAATACTAAGCTAAACATGATTTAGAAGTTACAATCTTTTTAAACACTGCATTTAATTGCTCTTTTTAAGCCTACACCATTCTTTATGGATAGATGAAAAAAAGAGGCAGAGGGAGCACCAACAATAGAAACTCCAAGGGAGATGGAGAGGTGGAGGGAAGGCCTGGCCCATCCAGAGTCCTTTATCAGTCCTGGAGGCAGGAGATGGAAATAGGTGTGAGGGAAGATAAGCAGTGACTCAGGTCCTGAATGTATTTAAAGAACTATTAGTGCTAAGATTAAAAGGCACTCAGAGGTCACCAAACCCGAGTGGAAGCAAGACTGGGATGATAAAGGAGAGGCATTAAACCCTGGGGAGCTGCACCCCTGCAGGACATGCAGGGAAAATCCAAGTGAATGAGGATCAGCACGTCCTGAGTTCAGGTCTGTGGCTCCACAAGCACCAAATTCACCCAGATGAGCTTTGAAAAATGCCTCTGTCCAGAAGCTCCTTGGAATTTATGACACACATTTTAATAACAGGTGATCCTCAGCACTGCAGCTGCTGGAGATTTACAAGCACTTGAGCACACAATGACATTCACATGAAGAAATCAAAGATTCAGCACAGAGGGAAGTGCAGAAGGAGCTGCTCTGGAACCTCCCCTCGCAGCCAGGACCTGGAGCAGCCCTGCTCAGGTTAAACCCTGCACAAGGGCAGACTCAGCAGCCTCCACACTTCACTGTGTGCCTCACAGCTCCTGCAGCTGCAGCACAAAAAGAATTCAAAAGCACCTTCCAGAGGAACCTCAGGCTTCAGAACTGAGCTGGTTCCAGAAACACAGCTGGAGTTTTTACAAGAATTCCACAGCAGCAATCCAGCAACTTTCCAGTGATGAAAAGGGGGTTGGAACTGGGTGGTTTGTAAGGTCCCTTCCAACCCAACCCACTCTGTGATTCCACGATTATGGAAAGGCAGGGAGCCCCCAGGACTCCTCAGATGAGCTCTCACACCACTACAGCTCCTTCTCCAATTAATCAAACCTGCTGTTCATTTCTTGCAGGGCCTTCAAAGACTTTACTTGTTCTGACCAGCAATTTTCACAGCAAATGTTGAGTTTGAGCTTCTCCATCCTCTCAGAGCACTGCCCAGGTAAGGCTGCTTGGCTCCTGCTTGGCAAGAACTCCACAGGAGCATCACTAATAAAAGCTTTTCCTGCTCCACCAGGCCAGTTAAAAGCTCCAATTTTTCCAGAGCCAGCACAGTGGATCAAACACTTTCTCATCTCTGAGCAGTCATTAACCCTGCACAAAACAAAGCTGATTAGCAAATTTAAATGTCCAGATAAAAATAGCCAACATCTGTTTAAATTTAGAAATTTATTTTGTTTAATCCACAAGCTTTATATAGCTTTAGTTAAAAAAACAAAAACAAAGAACAGTGAAAACATGACAATATCCAAAGTTCAGGTTCCTCTAAACTTTCAAAGAACACAGCTCTGAAAGTTGCTCAGACCATTCCGAAGAACCGTAACGAGACAAGATTTATGAATGGGGCAACGACAGCTCACAAACAAAATTTATGGAACTGAAGGAATTATTATTTTTTTCTGGGACTGCTGATCATGGAAACTGCCCTTTAAAAAAAGAACATAAAAATACAAATGAAATTCCAGTGTTCCAAATCAACATGTTACATCAATATAAACCCACAGTGTCCTGGTAAACAACATGCTTTCATTTATGTACCACTCTAAATTGCTATTCTTGATTGGCTTTAATGGAGACTATACAGGCAACAGTAGAAAGCATTAAAATAGAGATGTACTTCCTTGAATTCTGCAGTGGTTTCACTCCTGGGCAAGCCTACAAACCACAAAGGTTAGTAGCATCATGTAAGTGATACAAAAGAAGTCAAATGGGACCCTCACAAATTCTGCTCAAGGCTCTGTTGGATGTCAAAGAAACGAGGGAACTGACGGTCATGTTTCAAACCTCCAAAACAAATTCCTACTGCTTCTAAAAAGTCTCACTCTAAATGAAATTATGCTGTCAATGAAAGAATGTCACTAGTACACTGTGGACACCTTTTGTAATGTAAATCCATGCCCTTTGTACATGGTGAACCTCAACCTAGCAATTATTACAACAAATGTTATATTCTAAAGCTCAAACACATTTAGCAATTTGAAATTGAATTCTGAGTACAAACCAAATAAAATGTACATTATATCAAAGGGTTGGCCTAGGAGGGGGGGGACACCTGCGCCTTCCTCATGGACCTCAGGGCCTTCTCCCTCAGGTGCTTTTCGAGGTCATCCAGGTTGTCCTCGGGTTCACTTTCTGTTTCCTTCAAACAAACACAAAGAGCTGCTTCAGACACCCCAGGCCTGGCCAGGCTGAGCCCTCCCAGCCCTGAAATCCCCACATGGAATCACACCCCCAAATGCCACTTTGGAATCAGGGTTGGCAGAACATCAGCACAGCAGTGCACACCCACCCTGTGTGCTCACTCTGGGCCCTTACAAAGTTCCAAATTCTCACCTTTTTGGGTTCTGTCTCTGCTTCCTGGTCTCCCTGTGCTGAGGTGGTGTCTGCTGCAGCCACAGAAGCAGCTGCTGCAGCTGCTGCTGCCTTCTCCTTCTTATGCTTTTTGTGTTTCTTGTGCTTTTTATCCTTTTTATGCTTCTTATCCTTCTTTTTCTTCTTCTTCTTGCCACCACCTTCTTGATCTGAATTCTGTAATAAATAATTCAATAGATGTTACAACTCATCCCTAAGGCTTCAAACTTCTCTGGCAAAGAATGGAACTGCTCCTGGGAAACACCTCAGGAGAGGTGAAGATACCAAACAATCTGTTCTCTTCCCACTGGGAATACTCTGAATTTCCACATAGGATACTGACCATAAACAGGTCCCCCTCACTTTACAGACCATGAAACTCATGTGCACTCATGAAATGGGATAGACTTTTTCCCAGAAGTCTGATTTTCTATTGAACACTATTTTCTTTCACACTTGGAGATGTGAAGCTTGAAAAATGTACGTTACAAATTGTTTTTAGAAGTTTTTAACTACGAAGAATGACCCCAAGCAGTTTTCCCCCCTGTGAATAACCCTGGGGCTGCTCAGCAGCTCAGCCTTCCCAACAAGAGCCTGCCCTAGAACCCAAAGCAGAGCTGCTTTATGAGCAGACACATACCCTGGCAGGTGATGGGCTCTGAGTTGGACTCTTGGCCTTTTTTGCAGGTGACCAGTTTGCAGAAGGAGAGCGAGAGCGGGCAGGAGATGCAGGTCCTTGGTGTTTTTTGGGAGCTGTCTCAGGTGACCCTGACGCAGATCGGGACGAGGACACGCGCCGGGGGCTGGGGGTGGAAGCCCTGGGGAACACAAGAGCCACAGAGGTGAGACACAAAACAAGGGAATATCAACACAAGAGCCAAATGAACACCTTGCTTTAACTCGGTCAAGCTGCACTTCCAAGATTTAAATTGATTTAAAAATATAAATAGATTAATTGCTTTTCTGGTGTGATAAAAAGGCAAAACAATCCAATAGCAGAGTGGATCCATAAGGCAGAGGGATAATGCAGTCTGAAAAGCTGTTAAACAACCCTGCTGCTGCTCAGAACTGATTGCTGCCTTTCTGGTTTAACTAAGTTATAATCACATTAAAAGTCAAGAGAACAGCAATGCCATTTAATTGTGCAAGGCTTTCCATTCAGCTACATTTTCCTTCTGAAAAAATTCATAAGCCAGCACCACACTTTTCACTGTCTGCTCAGAAAAGCAGTATCCCACTAAAGATGAAAATATTTACAATTTTAGCAGTTTCACTGCCTGAGGGCAGGGTTAGATGGGATATTGGGAAAAACTTCCTCCCTGTGAGGGTGATGAGGCCCTGGCACAGGGCACCCAGAGGAGCTGTGGCTGCCCCTGGATCCCTGGCAGTGCCCAAGGCCAGCTGGACAGGGCTGGAGCAGCCTGGGACAGTGAAGGTGTCTCTGCCATGGCAGGGGTGGCACTGGATGGGCTTTAAGGCCCTTTTTAACCCAAACCATTCTGGGATTCTGTGATTTCTTAACTATTTTCACTGCATTACAACAGAACAACAACCCCTTATCAAACCCAAAGGAGACAAGGTGGTTTTTTTTACTTTGTTTTCTTGGGTTCTGGCGTTCTGGACACCCTCCTGATGGGCCTGGTGCTGGGTGAGGGTGACTGTCTCCTCTGCGGCGACGCCGACGCTCCCCGGCGCGGCGCCGGAGGGCTGGAGGATGGGTGGGAAGCTCGAGGCCGTGGTGAAGGTGAATGCCTTTTGTTTTGTGGTGGAGAACGTGTTTCCCTGTTGGATCTGCTGGGAGGGGACCCCTTCCTGTGCTTGGAAGATACGGAAGGGGAGCGCCGTTTAGCTGTAGGGGAGCTCCTCTGTTTTGGCGGTGGGGAGTGGGAGACTCTGCGCTTGGACTGGGGGGAAGGGGAGGCCCTTCTTTTGGGAGGAGGAGGAGGAGAAGCTGTTCTCCTCTTGGGAGGGGGAGATGGGGAATATCGCCTCTGGATCGGGGGGGAGTATCTCCGTGGAGAGGGAGAACGTCTGCGCGGGGGTGGTGATGGAGACCTGCAAAGAGAACAAACGTTCAGGGGCCAGCCAGGCATGGCAATCAGTCAGCAGTGCCCTGCAGTGCACACAGAGAGGGGGAAAAGGACTCTAAAGCTCTTTAAACTTCTCAAAATTTAAACTAGAATTCTTTAGAAGTTCTATGAGTTTAAAATAAAACTCTTTAAAAGTTGCTATCTAGGAAGGTTGTAGTTGCCCCATCCCTGGAAGTGTCCAAAGCCAGGTTGGACAAGGCTTGGAGCAACCATCCCTCAAGTGTCCAAAGCCAGGTTGGACAAGGCTTGGAGCAACCTGGGCTAGGGGAAGGTGTCCCTACCCATGGCAGGGTGTGGGGACTGGATGATCTTTAAGGTCCCTCCCAACCCAGGCCATCCCACGGTTCTGTGATTCTGACTCAGGACTTGCAGCAGCGACCCAAGGACATGCAGGCCATGCACCCACCACACCCAAGCCCTCAGCCTCCCGGGGAAGGGGCTGGGAGCAGGGCCCCTTCCCCTTTCCCCTGCGGTACCTTCGGCGCGGCGGGGACGGCGAGCGGCGGCGCCGGGGCGGGGGCGCCGGGGAAGGGGAGCGGCGCCGGCGCGCGGGGGGCGGCGAGGGGCTCCTCCTCCTCCTGCTGCAGGAAACAGGGACTGATCAGGAACTGCCAGCTGAGCCACCAGCTGCTTCGTGCTCTGCTGTCACTGCACAAAATCTGCTCCTTCATGCACCTTAAAATGGAATTCTACTGGGAGCGCTAATGGGAAGAAATGTACTTAAATCTTTCTGGAGAGTGTGAAAGGATGAGTGTCTGACTGTGACCCTGAGCCCACCACATCAGCCAGGACACAATTCCACATCTGCACAACCTGATCCATCACCACCTTGTAGCCAGAGAAAGACTAAATGGTGGGAATAAGTGATCACATGCTGGTTTTGCCTTGGGTGGAGGTAATTTTCTTCACAGTGTGAAACTGTGCTCCATCTGAAATCCAAAATTATTTATTTCTTGAAATGCAGTGAAAAAACCCAGAGTGGTTGCTAAACTGCAGCTCTCTGGATTAAAACTGTTCACCAAATGAGCCATTTTCTGCTTTGCAGGGTTTACAACAGACTTCCAGAATGGGGAATTTTAATCCAACACATTCTTGCATAAAATTTTAAATGAGAGAAATACTGGTAAAGTAAAATATTCCTTTTTTTAAAAAAAGCAATTAAGATAAAATGACTGGATAAGGGAAAAATGAGAGCAATTAAAAAGCAAAGCAGCTCATTTACATTAAGTAAGATCTGATTTCAAATATGCTGGGTATTGTTCTCCAAGGCAATGAGACATACTTTTATAGATAAGAGTTTGCTCCAAAATACAATGTTCTTTTATGATCCAAAAACCCCCAGCCTTCAAATGTACTAAGTGTCCTAATTAAACACGTATTTCTGCAACAGGCACTACGTGAATTCAGTGTGTTGCAAAACAAGATCAAAGCCTTTCAATCCCAACCTGTTTTCCATAGAAATGTTTGACAGGATCCATAATTAGGAAGGTCGCATTGGTGAGGAATCATCCTTATCTCCTACATCATGATGTGTGCTGTGAGTATCTGCTAGCTAAGGCTTAATTACAGCCTGCTTAAGGGTCATTACATCCAATTAATAAACCCATCAAGCTTCCTGCCCCTTTCTGTATTTCTAGATCAACACAGAGCAAAAAGTGTCACAAACAAAAAAGTCACTGCTGTTTTAGTGATTGTCTAGTTCCAGTAGTTCCATATATCTCATGAACTGAGGAATGAGAGTTTTGGAAACTCCAATCATCTCTGACCCAGAAGATCAAGATCTTAATTGCTTCTTGCAAGTGTGCAGGAGGGTTTGAGTCAGTGGCAGCAGGAACCCAACACTGCTCACCCAAAGCTGGGTGTCTGGAGCGAGGAGCCCCTGAAGAACACCAGTGCTCAGCTGTTTTCAGGCATCAGTGAGATGTAACAACGTCAAAGTTATTGATGTCACAGGCTGATGTGAATTAACAAGGGTGAGCAGTAAGGGACACAGAGCAGGTGCTGTTTCTTCTCTTTTTGTCAGTGAAATGGTTCCAGGTCCAACACATGAAGGAGCACATCAGTGTGAATTTCCTTCACCATGAGTGTGCAAGTCTAAAGGACAAAGGATGGCAAATGCTTATCCATGCCAAAATAAATGACAGCCTGTTTAAGAGATTAATTTCTAACCAACCTTTTCATCACTGGTGATTGCCACCTCTTTTCCATCTGCATCCTGAGAGCAGTGGAGGGAAAACAAAACAAAAACAGATCTATCTGCCACGGATCTGAGGCAAAAATGAACACTATCAAAGAGAGGTCTGAGCAATTTTTGCCAAATGAGTGTGATGGGAAGGAAATCTTGAAAGAAGACTGGGCAGAGTGGGCATGACTTGATGTGTATTTGGTGAGAGTTGCAGAGATAAACATTCAATAAGAGGAGGGGTGAGTTAAGCTGCAGCAGTTACCGAGGGGAGGAATCCTTCTGGCGCTTGCGGGGCGAGGGGCTGCGCGAGTGCGAGTGCCGGTGGCGCCTGCCCACCTCCCCGTTCTTCACGTTCGACCTCTTGGGCCTCTCCTCTTCTGAGGAAGATGAAGAACCAGAATCTGCAAACATAGAAGAGTCACTCTCTGGAAAATGATCCTTTTGACACTGGTCACTGACAGGGTGATGCTGCAGTTCAAACCAACCTCCTCTCCCACAAAACCAGAACCCAGAATTCAAAAGCAGATCGACTAAAGGTGTTGGTTGAACTGAAGTGATAAATAAATCTACTGGAGATGAGTAAAAATACTTGCAGCCATCTAACTGTCCCCATAAAATCTGGCTTGACAGGTAATTTGAAAGGTGAACTGCAGTTGCTTTTTGAAACCATCTGGACAAAAACATCCAGGTGAATTTACAGATCTCAAGCATAAAAGAGGCCAAAGTAAGGACAGGTGATGCAATCCACAGCACACAGTAATTGTGCATGATGTTAAGAGTTTAGAAGCACAACCTTTAAAGATGCAAACCCATTAACAAAAGATGTAATGACCTTTAAAAGTCATACTTTTACTCTTCCTGAGCAATAATTACAGTGACCTCATTGTGAGTGGCAAATCTGTAATTAAGTTTACAATAGCACTGCACAGCATAGAGCAAATAGTTTTAATCTGTATTTGAACTTAACTACTTCCTGCAAAAGTAAAATAGAACCCAGTTTTAGGGGATTTCTGTGCTCCATACCAGATGAAGACTGTTGATTTTGCCTCCTGTACTGGCGCCTCTGTTGGACAGAATCTGCTGCAGCCATTTTGCCTCCTTTGTCTTCTTCTGAAAGGACACACAAGAACAGGGCACTTAAACCAGGGATACAGATTTGCCTTGTGCAGGAAGAAGCAAAGTTATGGACAGCAGACCATCAGGTATGGGGATTTCCCCCACTCAAATCTGAGGATAATATAAGGCTAGAATGCACTTTGGCTGAACTTTTATTCCAAACCTTGGACAGAATGAGGCAGTAGGAGTGATCATCTTTAGAGCTCTGAAAACTCTTCCTTTCAATGCCAGACTTCCAGGAGGGCTCAGCATTTCACTGCCCAAGTATTTTTGACTAAAAACCCCACCCAGCAGCAGAGCTGAGAAGCCAGAGCCATACCTGATTCTGACAACTCTGCCTTCCTGGGCTTGGGTGCTGGCGAAGGAGATTCTCTTTTCTCAGTACTCTTATGTTTGGGTGCTACAAGACAAAACGAAACAGCTCAGCTGCAATCCACGCTTGCTGCCCCTACAAAACATCCGCTTTGTGCTCTTTGAGGGAACCCAAAGGGCACCCAAGCCCCGATGGCATCGCTCACCTGAAGCCCTGCTGGGCGAGGCGGAGCCGCGGCTCTTGCGGGCGCGGTTGGACTGCTGGGGCGTGGGCGAGCGGCGGGGCTTGGGCGGGGGNGGCGGGGAACATCTCAGCACAAAGAACAAAGAACTGCGGTTGTTTGCAAGCACAGACACTGAGCCACAGACAACAGCACGTCCCAAATATGGTGGACAGCCTGCAACACTCGGTTTGGAGAAGAGGAGGGTAACGATCAATCTTTCACAGTTATTCTTAAACTACGATACTGAGCTAAAAATTGTTAGTGTCACCTTCACTGGCTTTCTGTCAATCTACAGGCTACAGCTAAGCTTTGCCCCTGGAAACAATTAGTTTTGGTTGGGCTCTCTAACTTCTGGGTGGTTAAGAGAATTGTCTGTGTTAGCTAGCACGTGTGACTTAATGACCTCCAGAGCAGATCTGGGTAAGAGTTTAGTGTGCAAGGACACTAAAATGTTTTACACCAGGAGGTGAAAATTTCAGACAACTTAACAACTTCACAATTCAGAATTATCTATCCATCCTTAATGTTTTAGTCTTTCATCTTTACTTTGCAATTTTAAAAGGTAAGGCCTCAGAATTCTGCGGCAAAATTTGTGGCAAGTTCTGTTGCAATTGTGTACCTGCAGAATCCACCTTTGGCTGCAGAATTCCTGAGAACCTGGAAAAAAGAAACCCTACCTTGAGTGAGATAAACATTTGCTGAAAGGGAGCTCTTGTACATCTTGCAACATACATGTTTGATACTTTTCACAGTTTTCCCAGTAACTGTGTGAAATGAACATATTGACAAACTCAGGAAATAGTCATCACCTTGTCACAGAAAGGAAGAGAAGTGTTCCTTCCTCAAAAATAACTGCTGTACACAAGAAGCATCAGTTTGATTCTCTTCCTATGAAAAGGATCAGAATCTGTTCTCTCCCCATGAAGACAAATGTCTGTTTTGACACTGCCAAAAGCACATCATTTACTTTGCAAGGCAGGTAAGAGTTCTGCCTCTAGAGCAATTCTTAGGCTGTGAAAAATGTGACTTTCAACACCAAAGGGCAAATCTTGAAGGATCTTAAGAGAACATGAAGAAACATATTTCAAGTCCAAATTTAATTTTATGTGATAGAAATACAAGTCATAATTAAAAATTCCCAACGAGTAAAATTCAATTACTTGTTCTCATTTTTTTCCCTAGGCAGGAAAGAAAAGTACTAAGACTTAAGCAGAAAAGCCCTAAGAGATGTCATGTCAGTCTGTGCTGGGAGCTACCCAGAGCAATTTGAAGAAGCAAAAAAGAAAAATAGCTCTGAAATTGCCACTTTTCAAAAAGGTTGAATTCTCATCACTATCCTAACTCAGAAGAAATCATTTCACAGCTGCAACTGTGTTCCCCACAACACACTTAGGAAATGTGACACTGCAGTTTTTTCCATCACTCTAATCACACACCTGCCAGTGCTAAGGTGAGGTGAACGAGGGAATTTTGCTAACACAGCTACAGTTCCCTCTAACTCTCCAGGTTTAGCACTTCGAGCTGTCTCAAAAAGCAGGGCTCTTACCGCCTCACGGGGGTTCTGCTCCTCCTGTGCCTGGGTGGGGGAGGCATTCTGCGGGGCGGGCTCCTCCTGCGCGGGGACGGCCGGCGCCGCGGGCTGGGTCGCCTTCTAGGGGAGTAAGACCTGTCACAATCAGAAATTCCAATGAAAAGCAACTACCTAACTTCCATAGTTGAGGAAATTTATCCTCGGGGCACTGAGTGCAGAGTTGCCTTCCTCCAAGTGCATCGTATTAAGGCTGTATTTAAGTGAGGATGCCAAATGTACAGACATAATCAGGGCTTTGAAGTTAAACATCTCTCTATGAAGTAGTAGAATAATAAAAAATGTTGGTAAAGGAAGTATTTTACTACAGCATTTTCAGCATCAAGCCCATGTCCTAAAGAAAGGCTACACAATTTCCATTATCAATATTAAGCAGCCCAATTCCTTCTCTGGTCAGTGCTGGTCACCGTGAACATCTTCTCATAAATCAATACAAACAAAACACTCCCAAACGCATTTATGCACCAAATGCATCCTTCTTATTTGGCCCAAAACATCCACAGCTCAACACCTCTAAAAACATCACTAACCAAGGACATTAAGTGGCACCTTCAGCAGAAAATACTCTCAAGCTTCACAATCAGCACCTGAAGCCCTACCTTGACCGTGATCTATGGCGCCTTCTGGGTCGAGAGTGAGATGGAGAACGGGATCGGGATCTTGACCTGGACTTGGACCGAGTTGGGGATCTCTGACGAGTCTTCTCCTTCTCCTTCTCTCTCTCCTTCTTTGAATTACGTTCTGGTGAAGTTTCCTTAGTCTCTGGTACAGGAGGTTCAGGTTTAGGAGCTTTTGGGATATCACTGTTAAAAACAAGGGCTTCATTTGTAAGCATATACAAAGCACAGCCTGCAGAGTAACATTTTAGAAGCTGCCAAGATATCCCCCTACAATAAACATTCTTCTGCCCATTCTCTGACAAATTGCTCCAGAACTGTGGAAAGAGTTAGAATGTGATACAATGATTCAAAAAGGAATAAGTAACATAGAGCCTACACGATGACAACCAGCTGGAAGTCAAGATGATAGTGTCACAAGTGTCAATGATGACCAGGACAATGAAATCACAGTGGCAGCAAAGCATACTGCCCTTAGAATTCTACACAGGACAAAGAAACCTCACTGAGGATTCTGAAATAAATGCTTTGGCTGTTGCAGGGGCACAGGGAGGAGCAGGCATTGCCCAAGCCAAGCTCCAGTAAGGTATTAGAATGATAATTCCATTTTTTAAAGGCAATACATGGCTCTACACACAGAGCTCTCACCTGTTTGAAGCTGCCTCTTGCACAACAGTCTCCTTTGGTTTCACGGAAGGTTCTGGCTCAGGAGTGGCCTCTTTCTTCTCGGGGGCAGGGGTGGCACTGCGGCTCTTGGTGCGGTGGTGGGGGGAGCGGGAGTGGCTGCGCTTCCGCTCGCGGCGCACGGGCGACGATCGCCGCCGCGGGGAGGGAGAGCGCGACTTGCGCCTGGGGAGAGACAGGGCACTCACAGCTCGGGGACAGCCAGCCCAGCCCTCAAAGCCTCTGCACCCAGGGACACCCTGCACTGTCTGCAGCACTTAAAGCACACACAGCACTGCACCTGCTGCTGCTGACTGACAGACAAATTAAGATGTCAAACAAAAAACCCAACGCCCTCAAAATTAAAACTAACAAAGCCTGCGACAGATAAACCACTAAAACAACACTCCTGTCAGAGCTGCTCTGGTTTAGTGGCAGTTCCTGTTCAGCAGTAGGTCAGGCCAGCCTGCTACAATAGCTAAGGGGAGGATTTCCACAGCTCAATTAATTCTTCTCTGCCACGTGTCCTCCCTCTGCTCCTGATATGCTGCCTGTGCATTTTCATTACCTTCTTGGACTCCTGGATCTGTCTCTTTTCTCTCTGTTGTCTTTGTCTTCCTTATCTCTCTTCTCTTTGTCTTCATCTTGTTTCTTCATGGAAGCCAGTTTCTCCTGCTCTATCTGTGCAACCAAATATCAGCACTTAACTCAGCGGCAGCAGACAGACCTTATCAAATATGCATGTCCAACACCAGCAAATATCTGCTTCAGGACTGGAACATTTTGCCCAGACAGCAGAGTTCTGCTGATCCCAAAATGTCCACTGGAATAGCCACCAATTCTGCCCCATGCTCACAACCCACCCCCAATTCCATTTAAAAGAATCCTACCTGTCGTTGTTTTATTTCCTCTTTCTTCAGTTCCAGAAACGCAGTTGGAATACCAGCAATGTTTTCTTGTGCACTTAATAGCAGTGGCCACAGTTCTCCCATGAACTCCCTAGCATTTTTCCCATTCAAAAAACCAGTCAGGTTGATTTGCATCATTTTGGAATCTGGGTTCTGCAAAGAGATATGACAGGAAGACAAACCGGTTATCTGAAAAAACAACAGACAGTCTATATTAAACTTAAATTTAAAC